>OY294045.1:24119740-24719740 GCA_958510825.1 Brachypterus glaber | reverse complement strand
TTTTGAAGTAATTTATTTTTAAACTGGTTTTCGTTGGACTCCGTATTTTTTTCTAGACAAAATTTAAACTAAATTACATATAGGTACCTAATATGTAATTTAGGACGTTTTTTTTTTTCGAAAATTGACTATATTTTGTCGTAACACCGTGGAGGACTTAGTACCCCTCTGCCAGTGCCTAATAATAGTCGCCAAATAATATTATATTATGTTTTTGCATTAAATTTACTTTAAACAATGCAATCTTACCTTACTTTCGAAAGAAACTATTTTTTTTTGAAAAAAAAAACAATTATTAATATGTTATCACACAAAACCAAGAAAAAATTAACTCCTCTGATGACGGCTTAAAAACCACCCTCCAAATGACAGTGCCCGGCAAATTTGTACTCTCTAGGACCTCCTGTGCTCGGGTCTGAACAGAAATCACTTCATTGAACCAAGTAATAAAAAATATTATCTTTATTACCATTCTTAAAACATTTTTATTAATAACTTTTAGTATGGATGGATATGAGAACTTCCACCACAGTAGATGAAATTTTACAATCTGGAAAGAGAAAGCAAAACTTCTTGCAAAACCGATGCGGCCTTCCAGTCAGTACCTATTTTAGTGCACTTAAAATTAAATGGTTAATGGATAATGTTCCTAGAGTACGAGATGCTATAGAAGAAAAGCGCTGTATGTTTGGTACTATTGATACATGGTTAATTTGGGTAATTATAGATTTCCATTTCTAGAAAATTTCTAAAAATAAAAATATTTAGTATTTAGGTAAATTAAATGACTTAAGATTTCATATTACTTACATTTGTTCTTGGTTTAAAACAAAACAAGAATTTCTTGGTTTAAAAACAATAAAATGAAATAAAGATGGGACTATCTATCCAAGAACTTTTTGGAGAGATAGTCGCATCTTTATTTCATTTAAAAACTACCTCCAATATGAGCAAAGATCATCAGAAATATATTTTTTTAAAAACAATTACATTATATAAAAGAAATTAAAATTAATAATAAAACGGAATCTAATCCTAAAAAAATTGCAGATTTAACAATTTTTTTGCATGAGTTCCCAAAAAATATAAAAACTGGTTTAAAGATAAGGAAGTGAATATTAAAGATAAACGATATCCAACAATGTTTTCAACGCCTGTTTGTGACTCATATATTATAATAACTGATAATTATCAACATTATTAGAAGTTTAAAAAAATAAAAGAACAATATGCTTAAAAACTCCGTTAATTATATTATAAAACCTTTAGTCTATTTAATCTGTCCATATCCGAAGGAATCTTTCCAGATATTTTAAAACTTGCTAAAACAATTCCATTACATAAAAAGGGTGACAAGACTTGTATTGAAAATTATAGACCAATTTCGCTGTTATCTACTATCTCAAAATTTTAGAAAGAGTTTATAATTATTACATCTGCACAGCACGGATTTTTAAAAAACAAATCAACAAAAACTGCTATTTTAGACTTTTTACTATGCTCATATGAAAACATTAATAACAAAAAAAAGTGCATTGATATGTACTTAGACCTACGCAAAGCATTCGATCTTGTTGATCATGAGCTTTTATTATTAAATCTTGAATATAAATAACTGGTTTAGATCATATTTAAAAAATCGTTCGCAGATTGTTGATATTAACGGTAATGTCTCCAATTCTTAAAACATTGATTGTGGTGTACCTCAAGGGTCTGTTTTGTGGCAATTACTTTTCATTCTTTGGCGTTTGGCATTTGATGAAAATGATCTTGTTATGTTTGCTGACGATACGTCTTATTTATGTTCTGCTGATAGTATTGATCAACGTGTGCTCAGAGTATTCTTAAAAAAATTAATGATTAGTTTCATGTAATATATGATTCTTAAATATAAATAACTGCTTTTATTCATTTTAAGTTAGTGTAACCACAAGACCAAAAAAGTTTTTTGTTAAAATTAAATTCGAAATCAATAGCTCAAGTAAACTCTGCAAAATTTTTAGGACTTCATATTGATGAACAGTTAAAATGGAATGTGCATATATCTAAATTGTCAATTGTCATCTTATGCACTCTATAGGCTTAGTCAAATTACTAACAGGAATATTACACTATCTTACTATTATGCTAATTTTTATTCCAGAATTGTTTACAGTATCTTGTTCTGGGGTCCATCTGGTTATGCAGGTGTATGTTGGTGTACCTTCTACCACCTCATGCGTTCCTTGTTTTAAAGACTTAAAGATCCTTACTATGCCGTCGATTTATATAAAAGAAATTTTACTTTTTGTCTAAAAAAAAACATTTATTTATAAAAAATAATATGATTCACTACTATCCTACAACACACGTAGATAATTATGTTTGCCCTAGACATAATACTGTAACATACGAAAATAATCCAAAGTATATGGGTATAAAATTGTACAACAAACTTTCAGTTAAATATAAAAGCATAAATAATTTTAAAATATTTTCTAAACGGATTCATAATTATCTTGTTGAGCAGGTTATTACAGTTTCGGTGAACATATGACAAAAAAATTAAGCATAAAATTTAAATTAGTTTTTACTTTTAGTTTAGGCATTTATAAATTTAAATTTGTATTTTTTGTACTATTTATATTTGTAGCAGACTTGTTCTACAACTATGTATATGGTATTTCTGAACAATAAATTATTATTATTATTTAAACTTTTAGTTTTAGTCGTATTATTCTAAAACAACTTGGCTTAACCAAAGTAAAGAATAGTGGTCGAGAATGTTCGTCTGTCCAACCTCCAAAAGCACAAAATTAGAACAATTATAGTTATAGAACATTCTTAGGCATTTTTAAGAATATTCTTATCTGCTTATAAGGTTGATTCTAAGAATATTCTTAGAATAGAATGTGCCATTAGGGACACAGTACACTGCAGTGATACCATCTAGAGCTTACTAAAATTAGCTGACGGATACTAAAAAAAAAACTATTTCTGACAGCTGATTTAAGTAACCACTAGACAGTGCCACCTTGTCTCTAACAGCACATTCTATTCTAAGAATATTATCATTAACCTTTTAAGCAGGTAAGAATATACTTAGAAACCGTCTGGATCGGCAACAAATATCATATGAGAAATATCCACAAGTTCCCTACATATCCGCGTGATTCCAATAGGGAAATTTTTACAGGTTTCTCTACATATTCTGGCAGCGAACGTTTTAGCAAAAAGAACTAGATCTTTTGCATTTTTAAACCATGTTAATAAAATTTAATAACTTTCAAGCTATTTATATAATTTATCCTGAGTTTATCAAAAATAAATAAAACTCTTATTCTTTTAGAATCTGACAGGTGGCATAAAAGGGGGCCTTCATATTACAGATGTAACAAACGCTTCTAGAACTATGTTAATGAATATAGAAACATTAAAATGGGATCCTAGATTATGTAAGATATTTGGAATTCCAATGAATATTTTGCCAGAAATTAGAACTTCTTCCGAAATTTATGGATTTATTACTGATATAACCAAATTAAATGGGGTTCCTATCGCTGGAGTAAGTATATTTTAACATAAATAGATTTTGAGACTAAAAGACTAAAAGATCTTTGTATTTTTGCCAGCAGCATGCTGCTAGCAGTAAAACTAAAACAGTTGAAAAATAAGCCGTGAAGTTTTTAATGCTATGCATTCCATTATATACTATTCACAGTAAATAGTATATTGTATTGTCAAAAATTTTTTAAACATAAAAAAAAATCATTTTTTTATTTTCTTTTTGCGAAAAACGAAAAAATTTTGAGTGTTACGCCCATGTTAATGGTTTAGGAAAATAGCGTTACAAGGGGGGTGGGGTCCAAAATGATCAAAATTTGCGTTACGTAATACTTGAACGTTCCCTTACCTATACTTTTTTATTTAAAAAAAAAGTTTAACCCTCCATAACTTTTTTGTTTTTTTTTTGGGGATTACTTTCTAAATTAGTAGAATTGATCCTTCCCTTCCCTCAAAGGAAGTTAACCGGAATTTTCTTTCAGGTTTTTTCGATTTTTTTAAAACCCCCCATAACTTTTTTTTTATTTTTGGGAGGATTACTTTCAAAAATAATAGGGATCTTCCCATCATAGAAGTTGATTTTTCGTCTAAATTTCAAGTCGATCGGATTATTCGTTCTTGAGTTATTGTGTTAACAAATATCGTGACATTGGACGGACGGACGGACAAAGAAAAAATTCTTATTTTTTCATGAAACAAATTTATATCCAATAATATTTTGTCTGGGACGATTTTTAATAATTTTTGAAAATTCAAAACTACCGTATAATACTATTCTAGCGCAGGCGCTGTGAATAGTATAATAACACTAGTTTACAATGGGTTTTTACCTGATGAATTCGAATTCACCAAGGAAAAAAAATTACCTATGAAAAAATTATTTTTGCTCTGTATCTATGGGAACGTTCAAGTATTACGTAACGCTCCTAGGGGGGGGGGTAATTTTTGAGTTTTACGCCCATGTCAATGGTATAGGAAAATAGCGTTATAGGGGGAGGGGGGGTGGGGGTCTAAAATGATCAAAATTTGCGTTACATAATACTTGAACGTTCCCTATCCTAGGGACACTAGATCTAGGTCTTAAGTTAGCAAGGCGATAGACTGTCTGTAGCCTTGCTAACTTAAGATCTAGATCTAGTGCCCCTACCCTATCCGCCCTGGGAAAATATCTCCAATATTAAAAAAAAAATCATTGGCGGATTCTGATTTAGTGGGGTAAAAATAAGTACGTAAGTCAATCATTTTGCATATTTGGAAAGCATTATTACCAATGATTTTAAATGCGCAAGAGATATTAGACAAAGAATAGCACAAAGGAAAGTATGTAACTTTCAGAAAAATTTACTGTGCTTATCAAACGTTAATGTAAAAAAGGCTCTTAGAAACCGTTGTTTACCGCTATGTACGATTACGTAACGTAGAATAGAATAGAATAGAATAGCATAGCATAATCTTTATTGTCGTTGGCTGATATAAAAAACAGATAATATCTCTATTTACTATTTACTATCTATCATAGACATTGTCAAAGCATAAACAATAAATAATACACACAAAAAATACTAATAAAATATTGCAGTGAGGGAAGTAGATAAAAAATATATACAGGGTTATTCAGAAATAAGTTCGAGAAATTTAAGAGGTGATTCTAAGTTAAAAAATATGAAAAAAAGTTCCTATAAAGGTTGGTCCGGAAATGAGTCTTAAGGGAGCTTCGGCTCTTTAAAATTGTAATGAAAATAAAGTTTTTATTTCTTGTACCCTTTAAGCTAGAGCGGCGAGTTTTTGCATGTATACTAGTATTAATAATGGTAATAAGTTTATGTTAATTTTTTTTTTAATTTATCCAGAGGCATGTCTAGATGGACAAAATATGTGAGGCTTAACACATTTTTGCCCCAAACTTTTTTATGTGTATTTTTTTTTTGATTTTTTGTAATAAATATAGATTCCTTCAGTAAAAATACATAAAAAATGTCATATAGTGTAACTAGGGGGTAGGGGCAACCGTTTCAAAAAAAAATGCAATTAAGAGGAACTAACATTTTGTGCCACTAAAAATGTTACTTTTAAAAAGGCTATAATTCATTTAATATTAAATTTAGGTGTTTTGGTGAAGAATACTTTTTGGCTTAGTTTTAAGTGAAGAATCCCCTGCAGCATTAAAATTTTATTGGTGCTTTTTTTGTTCCCCATTCAATCTATCCATCTTCGAAGGACGCAGCTCCTTTAGGGCTCATTTCCGGACCAACCTTTATAGGAACTTTTTTTCATATTTTTTAACCTAGAATCACTTATTAAATTTCTCGAACTTATTTCTGAATAACCCTGTATACATTAAAAGTATTATAAATTAAAATCGGTTTTTGCGAAAGTTTCAAATTCGTTTAAACTATAAATAATATTTTTTAAAAGGTTTTTATTCTATTTTTATACATTTTGGTTGGAGTATTTTTAATATCTTTAGGTAACAGATTATAGTAATAACGAGCTGCATGATGGGGAGATTTCTTATGCATAGCTACCTTTAATTTATAGAGATAGCAGATAGAAACAAATATAGGAGCATGTAAAAGATAAAATGGTCAGATAGAGTTACACACGAGAGCGAACTTGAGAGAATCGGGGAAAATCATGACTTGTGGAAAGGGCCAGTTAGGAGAAGGGATTAAATGTAGGGTCACCTACTAAGACATAAGAAGAAGACAGTATCCAGGCCTAGAGTGTAAAACTGCCCACAATAATAAGCGATAAGGGAAGGGTAGGGTGGGGTGCAGAGCTGCCTCAGATCAGTCTTAGAATGACAACTTGATGAAGATGCAAAAGAAAAAGTTGTTCTTGCGCGCAAGAAAAGTTGAAATTTTGACAGTGGATATGTCTTAGTCTCGAAACCTATAATTTTGTCACGATATTGTCACGAAAAGCATTACCATAGGCTATAGGTCATCGACCATAGGCCATAGGTCAGTTCCTTGTTTATATCGCAATCGTCAATTAATTTCCCATAAGACATTTTCAGTGCCTGTCGTTTTTCTAATTTAATAAAAACCCTGCCCAGATAGCACAAAGTAATACTATGGACGTCCAATGGACGTATGTTTATGGACGGCTGTATGTCCATGGGATGCCCATTTTTTCTCTATGGACGTCCCATGGACATCCGTTCAGAGTCCAGATGACACAACTGTGGACATCCATAAGGTCACCATTCAAACCATCCATCTAGCATTCATAGGACTTGCATTTTTGCTTACTGAACTGGTGTTTGCGACTGTGACAAACTGTTATTTAACTTGCAATGTTTGTTGTTGTTTGTTTAGGGCAAATCTGCCAAAGGCTTTTTCGACCACTTAGAATATACATAGTAAGCTAAAATTTGGTACACATGCTCGTCTGACAATACAGTTTTATATAAAACTTATCCCCCAAAACCCACCCCTAATTTTAAAAAATCCATTTATTACCAACGAGATAATTTAAAAGTAAAATTAGGTTACATACTCATCCAGTAATAATCAAATTTTAAAATAAATTTTATCTTCCCCCATACGCGTCTAAGGCTAAGTTTACCCACTCTCTTTCACCCAGAACAGTACAAACGTAGAGAGCTGAAATTGTGGGCGTGAAATGGACACTGAATGGACGTCCACTAATAGTCGTACAAAGGATGTAATTATATGGACGTACACAGTACATCCATTATTAGTCCGTGGACCAATGTACTTAAAAGGGATCTAAAATGGATGTCCATTGGACGACCGGTGCTATATGGGCGCTGAATTTTTAAACTAGTTTAATTTTAAGCATATTGTTCACATTAATCATACTTTTTTAGATTTTGGGTGATCAACAGGCAGCTTTAGTGGGCCAAATGTGTTTCAATATTGGACAAGCCAAAAGTACATATGGCACAGGGTGTTTCATTTTATATAACACAGGACAGAGTGTAAGAAACATTTTAGTTCTAAACATTTTAAAAATTTGAAAGTATATAAATGTTAATTTTTATTAGATTGTTCGCTCCACTCATGGTCTTTTGACAACAGTAGGGTACCAATTAGGCCCGAATAAAAAGCCTACTTATGCACTTGAGGGATCTGTAGCTATAGCAGGTAAAGTAGCTTTAGGGAAATTCCAGACAATTTTTCAACCTCTTAGACTGTGTTTATGTTATGTTTTCATTTGCACCATATAAGATTGAAGAACAATAAAAATAATGTGGCAAAATAATTGTATTATAAATTATTTTCTTTGAATGCTTACTTAAATTATGACCAATTCGATTTAAATACGAAGTTTTACTTGCAATTCTTGAAACTACGTAATCATAATAGTCATAAAATTTTAAATTTCTTTTCAATATTATTCCCAAATATTTAAATATTTTTCTACTTCTTCATTTTCAACATTAATTTTTTAATTTGAATAACTACATTTACCTAATATCATTGCCTTAGTTTTACTGGTGTTTAATT
The DNA here is from genome assembly GCA_958510825.1 of Brachypterus glaber. Classification (NCBI taxonomy): domain Eukaryota; kingdom Metazoa; phylum Arthropoda; class Insecta; order Coleoptera; family Kateretidae; genus Brachypterus; species Brachypterus glaber. The sequence goes on along the minus strand of OY294045.1, from coordinate 24,711,722 downwards.
TTAATTTATTAATTTTTAATCGATTTGAAACTAATTTTAAATCATTATTAATCTTTTTTAACTCTTCTTCTAAATTATCACATATACATACAATAGATTAATACCTTAGTTTTACTAGTGTTTAATTTTAATTTATTAATTTTTAACCGATATGGAACTAATTTTAAATCATTACACAGGCCCACAAAATAAAAAAAGTGGTCTGTGCTGGGGTTGAGACCCACCTACTCTTATGTATTTTGGGATGCTGAACACGAATCTGTCATAAAAAAGGCACTTCATCAGCTCATTTCTTTGCTACACTGAAAAAACACTGAGCCATTGAAGTGCATTTTTTATGACAGATTCTTGTTCGCCATCTCAAAATACATAAGAATAGGTGGGTCTAAACACCAGCACAGACCATTCTTTTTTTTGTGGCCCCAGACAGTTTTTCCACTGTAGAAAAAAAATGAGCCTATGAAGTGCCTTTTTATGACAGATTTGTGTTCAGCATCCCAAAATACATAAGAATAGGTGGGTCTCAACCCCGGCACAGACGACTATTTTTTTTTTGTAGGCCCATGCTGTTTTTTCAGTGTAGAAAAAAAATGAGCCGATGAAGTGCCTTTTTTATGACAGATTCGTGTTCAGCATCCCAAAATACATGAGAATAAGTGGATCTCAACCCCAGCACAGACCACTTTTTTTTTGTGGGCCCAGACAGTTTTTTCAGAGTAGATACAAAATAAGCCCATGAAGTGCCTTTTTTATGGCAGATTCGTGTTCAGCATCCCAAAATACATAAGAATCCGTGGGTCTTAACCACAGCACAGACCACTTTTTTTTGTGGGTACAGACAGTTTTGTCAGTGTAGAAACAAAATAAGCCCACGAAGTGCCTTTTTTATGACAGATTCGTATTTAGCATCCCAAAATACATAAGAATAGTTAGGTCTCAACCCCAGCACAGCCCACTTTTTTTCTTTTGTGGGCCTGTGTTATTAATCTTTTTTTAACTCTTCTTCTAAATTATCACATATACATACATACAATAGATTAATGTATCATCAGAAAAAATTTGCAATAAACAGTATTTAAGAACTTTTGGAAAATCATTAATATATAAAATAAATAATAAAGGCCCCAGTATACTACCTTGCATTTCTTCTTGTATAAAAATAAGCAGGGCTTTTATTGAATCATATGATTTACAACTTAAAGTTAACAAATTTTTATATAATCAATTTTTTAGCTCCAAAATCATACTTATGCCTTACTAATAGTATATTATTCACCAAGCGTATAATAATTGGTATTAATCAATGAGGGTGAATTTTGGGACAAGAGCCGATAGGCGAGTGGCCTAATCAACCGAATGATTAATAGCTGTTATACGCGAGTAGAATATTATATTTTATCCACGGCCGTTTAACATTTTAAACGGTTTATTTTTACAGACCCGTGATTATTAGGCCTATCAATCACGGCCGTGGACAAAACCATTTTTTCTACCACCTTATTAAGTGCTAGTTTATGTGTGATCTGTTCATATATTATAAGCCGCTGTCAAGGCTTATTTGCTTGACAACCAATAAAATAATTTATTATTGACATTGTTTATTGACAACAGTGAACAATGAAAAGTTTCTAATCTAAGACTACTAAGTTCTAACTTTTTTCAACCTATTTTTCAAACTGACAGCTATCTCAAATTAATTTTAAAACTATTTATTTTTGATATTTACTAGGTAGTAGAAACAATATTATACGCACCATGTATGCAAACTGTCTCATTGTTCTCAACTTTTTTGTTGCCTTGACTTCGTCTCAGCAATTTGCTCACTGCACACTTTAGTCTCAAAGTAAAGACTTACTTCACATAATAGGTGCATAATACCTATAGATATAATACCCTACTAAGCTAAAAAGCAGTAACTCCATTTGTCACATTTTCACGTCAACCCTGATGTAATATTTTTAAAACGCTGCTAATGACAAATGGAGTTACTGCTTTCTAGCAGTATAGGTATAGATACTATTTACTAAAAGTATCAGTGGATTAAATATTAAATTTTATTTTAGGTATTTCCATAAAATGGTTAAGAGATAATTTACAAATTTTAGAGGATGTCAACGATTCAACGGAATTAGCTCAGTCTGTTGATGACACCGGTAATGTTTATTTTGTTCCCGCATTTTCTGGACTGTATGCTCCATATTGGAGAAAAGATGCCAGAAGGTAAATATTTTAAGTTTTATAAAAGGGGTCTATTATATTGAGGGAAAAGAGTAACAAAATCTTTAATTTAGATATTTATAGCAATAATTATAATTATTAATAATTATAATTATTACGATGACGTTATCGTTGTTTCATACCGATAAAAAGTTCATTCATAATAATTCTTTAACCCTTACAATCACGGTACCATCTAGATCATTATCATTTTTTTCATTTTTTAAGTAATTCTTTTTCGAGTTTTGTGTGTTTTTTTTTTGTAAATTTATAATAATAACATGTTAGAGAATCAAATATAACTCATGTCAAGCTTGATAAAACTAAATACACAAATTTGCATCAAAGATAAAAAAAATATATATAAAATTTAAAAACCCATATACAGCCTGTTCCAGAACTCGCGTACCGAAATTTGAGGGTATATTAAAAACCATAAATTTTTTTCATATTTTCCAGAGGGTTTTTAATATACCCTCAAATTTCGGTACGCGAGTTCTGGAACAGGCTGTATACCAATTTTTATTAAGTACAATCGGAGTTAATTTTACGAATTCGGTCCGCCATATTGAATCGGCCATTTTCAATTTTAAAAATCTGATAAAATATTCGTTATCAGCGACCCCAAAAACTTATAATGCAACTATTTTTATAGAAATATAGGCATTAGAAAAATGGGTGCTTGTTAGTGTTAATGGTTCATTCATAAATTTAAAAAATCGTAGTAAATGCACATGCGTAAATTGACGTTAAGATCTAAAGTGATATCGTGCGACTTTTATCATTATTATTATTAAGGCATTTATTGAAAAAAAATCTAGATGATTATACAGTTCGTCCTCTTAAGGTAATTTTACAGATAGTTAAGGTTATATTATTAAAATAAATAAATAAAATTATGTCACATTACATTTAATTAGGTATTAATAGTAAGAACAATTTTATCAACTTTCATTTTCGGGACTAAACTTGCGGTTTTTCTTCAAAGGGAAAAAATCACGGCAACCTTGATAATATTAAAATATCATACATACTATGTGCTTTACTGGTACAAAAATTAGGTTTGGTGATGTTTTCTAATAAATTAGCGATTCAAAACAATTTATTTGATTTTAACAAAGAAAACCTTCAAAAATAACATTGTTTAAATTACTTAAAATTTATCGCCTTCGTCCATTTTTTCAAACTGACGTTTGTGTCAACTATATTAAAAAACAATTGAAATCGCGATAGCCTAGGAGCGGTTGTATGCAGCTGTTCATGCCGCGTTTTAATAAAGTGCGCATGCGCTGACCGTTTTTCAATATATTATTTTAAATAAAAAACATTTTTTCACAAAAAAAAAACACCAAACAGACGCCAAACCAACGTTAACGTAAACCAAGGCCCCCTCATTAAAAAAAAACACCAAACAACAAAAAACCAAAACAAACTCCGACACGGATAGCTGCAATTAGCCGCTTGTGTCAAACTGACTTTTCGAAATTTACAGACATCTTGATTAAATTAAGAAAATAAAACACCTGATTTTAGACGCATGGTTTTTATTTTATCTACCTACCTAAATTATGTTTGGTCGTGCAAAAATTAGTGTATATACCTCAGGACTAAACGTGTCTGTTTTAGTCCCTTGCATTTCTGTTTCCCTCGCTCGCTATGATTGCTCAGGAAACACTCGTGTAGTGGGACTAAAACAGCCAGTTTAGTCCCTTGGTATATAAATAACTATTTTGCACGACCAAGACTAAAACTTAATTTTACGCTTTCGTTTTCGGGACCAAACTTTTTTTCTCTCAAGGAAAAAAAAATCACGGCAACCTTGATAATATTAAAATATTATACATAATAAAATATAAAATAAAATATTATACACAATATTACTGTGCTTTACTGGTACAAAAATTAGGTTCTGTGAGGTTTTGTAAAAAATTAGCGATTCAGACGAATTTATTTGATTTTAACAAAGAAATCCTTTAAAAATAACATTGCTTAAATTAAAATTTATCGTCTTGTTCCATTTTTTCGAACTGACGTTTGTGTTAACCATAAAAAAACAACTAAAATCGCAATACCCGTGAAACTGACTTTTCGCAATTCACAGATATCTTAATAAAATAAAATTAGGCAAGATGAGCTTTTTGACCAAACTAGCTATAAGCAGAAGGAATATTTTTTGTTGGATGATGTATTTTTTGGAGTTCTACTACACAGAGATATCTAAATTTTTTTATCTATTTTTAGCGTAATTTGTGGACTTACAGAAGAAACCAAACCCGGTCATATAGTTAGAGCAGCTTTAGAAGGTGTTTGTTACCAAGTTAGAGATGTTTTGGAAGCCATGACCTTAGACTGTGGATATCCTTTGTCTAAAATGCTTGTAGATGGTGGTATGACTACCAACGATTATCTCATGCAGATGCAGGCTGACTATTGTGGTATACCAGTTGGTAAGTACTTCTTACCATGTTGGAAAATTGTTTTATAATCTTCCAATAGCTCAAACATTCGGAATGTTTGAATGTAATATTCCAGTTACGAATAATATTCCTGGAACGTTATTTCCTATTGGAGAAGACTTCTCCAACCTTTCAATTATTTTCTGTCTTGCGTTAATATTGTTTAGTCTCTGTGAGCTGTCCATGTGACAAATTTCTTCCTCCTCAACTTTTTTTATTTGAAACACATATGCCCAACTTCTAGTAAAGACATAAGTATGTACTCATATTTCTTAAATGATAAAATAGGTCAATTATACAAATTACATAAAATTATGAAAAAGTTTTATTTTTGCTTTCACATTTTGAAAATATTCATAATTTCGGGAAAACCTTGTATTCATACAAAATATTTTTTTGCTTATTTTTGCGTTTTATAAAGTTTTATGTCGATATAAAACAATTTTGAGCAAAAAAATGTCACTCGATCGGTCGGTCGGTCGATCGATCTGTCCGGGAAATCTTGTCAACACGACAACTTAAGAACACTTTGAGCTAGAGACTTGAAATTTGGCATATAGGTATCTTACCAAAAGTTCTCGCTCGTGATTGTTTTTGGTGAACATTGGGGTGCGGCAAGGGGGGCAAATGGGGATAAAAAAATAAAGTCCACGCCCGCGGGGGTGAGGGGGTAAATATTTTTAAATATTTTCAATATTTTCGTCAAAATTGGTGAATCTGATAATAAAAAATCCATTTTACGAGCGGAGGTAAAAAATGGGAACTCTTTTACTGGGCAGTGTATTTTTTTTTTAATCAGCAAAACATATTTTTCTAGTTAGACCGGCAATGCTGGAAACAACGTGTCTAGGAGCAGCAATCGCGGCAGGAGTAGCAAAGGGTGTTGAAGTTTGGAATGTTGACAAAATCCAACCAGTTCCTAGTGATACCTTTACACCTTCTATTAGTACAGATGGTAAGAGTCTAGTAAATATACCGGAGCATATCTGCCGTAATTTTTTAAAAAGCATTAATAGGTTTTATCAAGGGAGGCATTGAAATCGTAAATTTTACGTCATAGGGAACGTTCAAGTATTACGTATCGCAAATTGTACCAAAATTCATACACTTCATACCTCGGTTCTCGCGTTATAGATAGATTATAGAGATTTCATATTTTGGCTACCCCCCTAATAGGGGGTGTGTTAGGGGGGTAGCCAAAATATAAAACCTCTACAGCCTTGAATAACGCGAGAACTAAGGTATGAAGTGTATGAATTTTGCTACATTTTGCGTTACGTAATACTTGAACGTTCCCATATCATTTTCAGAAGAGATTTTAAAAGTTGGGTTAAGGTTTTGAAAAAAACCGTCTAGGGTAAAATACAGTAAGTACTGGATTTTTTGTTAGTTTTTTTGTATTGTACTATTTAAATTATTCTTATAATGCTTTATAATTAGAGAAGTTATGTAAATTAGGTTGTTTTATTTTTCCGATAAATTTTATTCTACTAATTTTAATTTTTAGAAAAAATATCAAAGGGAATACTGTGTTTTTGCTTTGATATGTTTTGAATTTGACAAATAAATAACCTTAATTTAAAAATTAATTCTTACCTGTCAGACTAAATCAAACTATGTTGTAAAATGTACGATTTCAATGCCCACCTTGATAAATCCTATTAATGATTTTTAAAAAATTTCGGCAGATATCTCTTCTCTACCGGTTTACATATGAGTTTTTTCATTAATATTATTATTATTATTATTATTATTAGTATGCTACGTAGCACCATTTAACTACACTAGGCACAAAAATTAAAGGAATAGGTGATTTTTAAAACTTTAGTAATTATTATGAATTTGTAATAAAAACAAACTAAAAATGTTAAATTTAAGTGTCATTGTTAAACTGGTCAGTATACTACATTAAATTTCCCAAATCAGTCATATTAAAATTATTTAAAACTAAAGTACTTTTTAAGCAAAATAAAACGCGCAAATTGATAAAACAGTATTAATAACTCCTTCCATAAGACATTCGTCCATTCGAAAATAGTGTTTTCTGTAACTTGCCCTTTAATATATATCGTTTTCATAATAAACGCTTACACCTAAAAATGTTACAGATTATATTGAACTTTATCAAGGTTTCTTTGACATTTATTTGTCAAATATTATTATGACTTTACTTGTCAAAATAATTCACATTAGTTATGCCGCAGCTTACAAATTATCAAAAATGTATTATAACAGCAAGAATAAATGACGGGATAAGTGTACGTGAAATAGCCACTGAATTAAATGTTGCAAACAGCACTATAATGCGAGCAAAGAAAAAACTTGAGGAAACTGGATAGATTAGCAGAAAGCGGGGTTCTGGTCGAAGTAGAATGAGTAGTGCAGAAGAAGATATGCAATTAATGAATTATCTGCGGTAAAACCCTTTCCATACCGGAGTCAGAGCGAGGGAAGAAACTAACTTTCCTGGGTCATAATGCTGAAGAATTACGACAGGCCATCATTGAGGCTTGGCACGCAAAAATTACACCAAATTACACAAACCAACTGTTAGAATTACAAAGATTTTTTTATTTTTGATATCTTAAAATAAGTCACTCTTGATGATGTTTTTTTTCTTTATATTTTTGAAGACACTATTTTGAAGAAAAAAACATTATCCCATGAACCGTAAGAGTTGTACAAAAAGCGCTTAGTGTTTTGGGAGTTTAAAATCAAGCAGGGCAAGTTATAAAGAGTGACTTTTTTTGAGATCAAATCAAAAATAAAAAATAAATTCCTCTTTGTAACTTTATCTGGAGACATACTGTATAAATATCATTTATAATAAAATTTGTTAACCTTTTTGCTTATAAGCATATATGCTTAAAGACAGTTATAGGACTTGCACTATATAATATAGACTGTACTTTAACCTTACTTAATTATTACGGAAAATGTCAGTGTCAATCTTAGTAAAGTACATATACCACAACTAAAAATTTAAAATGTTGGGGTACCTCAGGGTTCTGTGATGTGAGCGTTTTCTATGAAAATGATGGTACTACAGTATTATTTTTAAATTTTAGTTAGAGATGTAAAATATTCGAGATGGAAGATGGCAATTAAAAGAAGTTTGGGGTGGTCAGTGGACAATACACCAGTCAACCTAGGTAAATTATAAAACTTTTTTTATATTGTACAGAAGCAGAAACATAATGTGGTACAACCTCAAAATATTTTTGACATAGTTTTTAATTTTGTTATCTATTAATAAGGGCTTAAAGAAGTTTTCTGTTTATGTTTAAAAGGTTAATATTTTTTCTCATTAACTTTGAAATATATAATTAGAGTCCCTGACAGAGTCACTACATAATATGTAATAATAATATAATTATGCTTTTTTTAATTCTTTAAACAAAACTTTTTCCCACATTTAAATTTTGTGATACTTGTTTAATTATAATTAATAATAATATAAGAATAAATATTCTTCCCTCTACAACTTCAATCATTTATTTATTTATTTATTTGTTAACGGGAAAACCCCAATACATAAGAAGTACAAAATATGGTATAATTATAAATGCATAATTATATAAATTTTTGATACCAATAATATCAAAAGTTAAGGTTATTTAAAGAAGTTTTAAAAGAATTTAAAGACAAATTAAAAAAATTTAAATAATTTTTATTGTTATTAGCCAACATCATAGCTCTATCCAAAGGTGTATGAGATCCGTAGTTAGTTCTATGAAAGGGTATATTAAATGTTGGAGAACTTTGTTTAAGATTTCTTGTAGGGATATAAAACCGAATTTTATACAACATTTCTGGACAATTAAGTAAATTATTAATAAGTTTAAACAACATACATAAATCTGATTTAAGTCTTCTATGACAAAGTAATCCAACATTCAATGCTTCATACACATGAGAGTAATTATGATCATAAATTGGAATATTTAGTTTGTTAGCACAAAATCTTAATAGTTTACGTTGAACAGACTCAATCTCATCTATACCAATATTGTACTGAGGAGACCAAATTACAGAGGCAAATTCAAGATGAGATCTTACAAGGGAATTGTAGACTGTTATAATAGACTTATCAGAAAAATCTTTACAATTTCTTTTTACAAAGCATAACATTTTGTTGGCCTTTTGAACAGAATAGATGTAATATGACAGTTAAAATCCAGTTTACGATCTAATAAAATACCAAGATCTCTAACAGTATCAATCAAATCTAAAATAGTGTTACCAATAGAATAAGAGCTGTCAACCTTTGTTCTACCCATAAAAAATGACATTTTATGACACTTTTTTTCTTAATTGCGTTAACTTGGTGCGTGTACCACTACAATTTTGGTAATAAATATGTAAAGGGGATTTTAGTGTAATTTTAGTTTAATGTGCGCCATATCGAATTATTTTTATTCGAAATTAATAATTATACTTATCAACTGAATAAACTTCAAAAGTGCAAAAAAGCACTATATCAAGCAGCGGTTTGTTTTAGCCTTAATGTGCTTGTCACATAAAAATCGCCATCTATGTTTTTACTTGAAATTAAAAAGACAGTTATTTACTGTAAAAAAAATCTTGTCCCACATTATGTTTTTGCTTCTGTATGTGATATTTTATTATTTTGACTTTTAACTTTTGTTGGCAGATTTGCCAAGGTTGGGTGTATGCAGGGAATTAGTGTCAGGTACTTATAAATGTAGATTGCCTGTGAATGTTTCATATTTTTACTCACCTAGATTTATTCATAAAATTTCTAGGGTCGCTTCATATGGGATTACACGGTTCACCTGGGCGATTTTAAATAAAAATTTCGTGGACCCCTACATTTTTTGGACTAAAACATACCTGATGACGGAAGAAATCAATTTCCATTTGAAAGAAAATCGTAAAAGATACACTTTTTTAGAAAGATAAAAAAACGTTTTTTTGAGTAATAAGGTATGTCAAAATATTCCGATTTGAGAAATCGAAAAAAAAAATTATATTTCCCCTTCCCTTAAGTTAGAACATAAAAAAATCGCCAATTATTTGAAAATTTTGCGAAAATTTATTGAAAATGGACATATTTAAAAGGACATAACTTCCTTATGAATGATTTTTTGACCAAGGTGCATATAAACTTTTTCTATGTTTTTAATGTTAAATAACCACTCATTACTAAAATATTTGTTTTTTGCTCTATATTTTTTTATTTTTGGTTCATGCGTAAAAATTTACTTTTGGATGCATTTATCTTTAAACGGTTAAACCTGCGATGTTAAACCACAGAAACTTTTTTTTGTGTATTTTACATAAAAAAGTATTCCAACCAAAAAATCAAAAAAAAGTACACCGAAAAAAATTTTAGGCAAAAAAACAGAAAATCCACCCGGCTTCTAATCGAAATTATTTTTTTTTACTCAACTTGAGGAAAAAAAACATGTTTTCTGTATAGTCATGTAGGTTAACATGTATATATGCTTATACACTAACATATAATTTTGCAGATTTTTTATTTAAAACTATTTTTTATGCAAAAATTAAATTTTCGCGGTCTTCAAATAATTGGCGATTTTTTCATGTTCTAACTTAAGGGGAGGGGGGATATAATTGTTTTAGTTCTTACATTAGGTATTGTTTCTAAATATTACCAAAGAAACCCTCCAAAATTTCCTCAATTTTTATCGGTATCAGTTTTTATCCGAAAAACAGGTATCGATTTTTTTTTAAGTTTGAGTGCTTTGAGTTACCTCTAAACATTTATCGATTTGGCTCATTTTTGAGTCGCCACTGTTTTTTACTAAGGAGCAACTTTTAAGCCAGAAAACGTTTTTGATTTTGAAAATCGCGATTTTTTGACACACCTTATTACTCAAAAAAACGTTTTTTTATCTGTCTAAAAAAGTGTATCTTTTACGATTTTCTTTCAAATGGGAATTGATTTCATCAGTTATGTTTTAGTCCAAAAAATGTAGGGGTCCACGAAATTTTTATTTAAAATCGCACAGGTGAACCGTGATTACTTTTTTCTTTGGTTCCTGGTCATCTGTTTGCGCTTTTTGGACTTTTTTTCCAAAATAAACCAAAACATGACAAAAACAGATAAAGAATCAAAGTACAAAGTACGTTTGCGTTTATCTGCAGATGAACCAACCCTAAAAACATCTAGATTTCACTTTACATTTCGTCTTGTAAATTTCAGAACTTCGTATCTCAAAATATAACTTTACAGGAATGAGAAATAACTCTTTCTCGCATTATTCATAGGTTGAAAATGTACTTTTTTTAATATAAACAATACATTTTTAATGATTAACTTAACTTAAATCATTTTATTGTGTATAAAATAAATAAATACAAATAAAAATCTAATATTTATAGATACGACATTTTGATGCTCAAAAATATTTTTTTTTAAGATACGAGCATTGGAACATTATTATATTAACAAAACATTAACAAAATATAATTCATTATTGTGATAATATTATTAATTATTTAAACATTTAAACCTTAAAAAGTTATATAACATGCGCATAAGATGTCAAAAAAGCGTCGACAAATGCAAATAGTGCGTTCCAAAATAGCCAGTTAACTAGAATTAAGAGATACGAGGTTTAAAAATTTATAATCATCTAAGATACGACGTTACTATTTTCCTTATATTTTTGTAATTAAAAAAAAAAAATAACTGGTGGAACTTATTTTTTAGATGTAAATTGATAGTATAAAGCGTTTAAGTCCAAAATCTCAAAATCTAAAAAAATTGAGATACGACGTCCTGAAATTTACAAGACGATTTTTCTGTGCTGTTACACTAGTTCTGCCTATGTATGAACTTGATAGAATGTTGCTATTGAAGTGAAGTTATGTTTAATGTCACTTTTTCTGTTGTGGTCAAAAACAAAAATAAATTGGGCTGTCAATATTTGGTTTAACTAAGAAATAAAAACGTTATACTCTCTTAGGTAGGGGTTTTCATCTGGGATTACTTTGTTCTTTTGTAGTCGGTTTGTTTTTGCTCTGGTTTTGTTTTTTTTTGCGTTATCAAATAGGAAAGAGCTAAATACAAAAAAGCAAAAACAATCGAGCAAGATTGAAAGAACAAAGAATATAGCTGATACAATGCCTCATGAACTTCCAACCTTGAGTGTGCATTAACATAACTTCACCCTATCCCAACTTGGGAATAGTTTTTTATCATTATTGAAGTTTAGTGCCAATTAATTTTATTTATTTGTTTAAAGTCATTCATGACCTTTAAATGTGTTTTATACATACAGGACTAATAATATTATAAATAATTTTTAGTACTACAAAATACCTATTCCAAACCATTCGGTTATTTTTTTTAATCCATGCACTTTAACCACAAGGTATGTTCCATACTAAAAGTTTTATGTACATATATACCTTAAATTGGTCTTGGCTTGACAGTATGCAGTAAAAAAATGCTTTTAGGAAGGGATGGGGTGAACTTTTGTTACTATGCATTTAGGGTTGAATGTTCATGGGATATTGTTCCAGCTCTAAGACTAGATGAAATAACCCTTTTAAGCGTAGATTTGAAACATGTGTCGCGTCATCTCGGAACAAGCAATAGCTACAATGATTGTAAATTTTCAAAAAGGAAATAAAAGAGATTTACTGAAAGCCTAAATGTTTAAATTATGTTCCATACTAAAAGTTTTATGTACATATATACCTTAAATTGGTCTTGGCTTGACAGTATGCAGTAAAAAAATGCTTTTAGGAAGGGATGGGGTGAACTTTTGTTACTATGCATTTAGGGTTGAATGTTCATGGGATATTGTTCCAGCTCTAAGACTAGATGAAATAACCCTTTTAAGCGTAGATTTGACACATATGTCGCGTCATCTCGGAACAAGCAATAGCTACAATGATTGTAAATTTTCAAAAAGGAAATAAAAGAGATTTACTGAAAGCCTAAATGTTTAAATTTGTTCAAAAAGGTTCTAAAGGAATGAAAATTTGGCACTGACAATAATTTCAGGCTACATTTTATCTCATAAAATGCGTTTTGACCTTAATACTTTATTAAAATATTTACGTCTTTGCTAAGCTTTGCCCGTAACTAACACAATATGTATACATTTAGATGCATTCCCGGATTCATTATATCAGTAGCTTGGTTCTAATCTGTTGCACAGAGCCCCGGGCGCTTTTCAAAAAAATTGGGTTTAAAAAGGCTCAAAGGGTACTAAATGAACACGGTTACCTCCACGAAAAAACCTGTTCTATTATAAAAGGTAGATAAATAACACAGGCCAACATAGATTTTGTGATCGAATGTTTTTTTAAATTTTCTGGCTTGGTAAAGACTCAATGACTGCCAAACAAGCATTTTTGTGTTTCCATCACGTATAATTTTTTTCAGCTATGAGCCATGTCAAAAATCTCGATCATTAACATGAAGTGTAGAATTTTTAAGATGGGCTTTGGTCTACATCAACATAATCAAGAGAAGGCATTTGACACATTTTTAGAAATATGATTTAAAACAGCGGTATAAAAAGGTCGTAAGCAAAAATTCAGAAATTTCTCCTCGTTTTTTTTTCTTGGCCCACTGTGTGGTTGTTCAAAACCCTTACGTGATACAAAATAACGAAAGTTATATTTATTATAATCAACATAACTAAATTACCCAAAATCAGTTGTCAAATCAACTTTTAAAAGTTTAAAATTTGCCAAACTGTTTTTTAATGAATTCGCTAGCTCAAACCCTTACCGTTTTATGGGTCCAACAAAGTTGCTTATTAAGATAGCATATTGTCAGTCCTTTTTTAAACATGCATAATTTGGGTTTTTGTATAAAAAAAAAACACCAAAACCACAATTCCAACAAAAAAATAGTTATTACATAAAATATTCTTATTTAAATTCAACACAAAGTAACATTTTGTTTATTTTATATCGAAGGATAAAAGGAAATAGCTCTCCAAATGTTATGATTTTAAATTTGTTATAGTTTTTTCTTTCATAATATTTTGTATATTATACAACAATTTTTTTTTTTAAATCTTAAAACAGAGTAAGATAAATAAAAAAAAACATATAACTAAAAAAATATATCAAAGAAATAATACCGGGTGTCCCAAATATTACTTCCCGGCCAATATCTCCGTTATGTTAAAAGATAGAAACTTAATAAAAAAAACGGCAAGGGTTTGAGCCAGCATTAAAAAAACAGTTTGTAGATAAATTCTTTATCTATCTTTTATAACATAACAGTTTTTTTCGTAGAGGTTACCGAGTTCATGAAATCCCTAGAAAACTAAATTTAGGCCCCTTTGATTCTCTTTAAACCGCATTTTCTTGAAAAGGGCTCAGGGGATGATCTTTTGAAAAACCTTAAAAAGGGGTTTTTAATCTACAGAAAACCCTGTCAATCTGCGAAAAGAATTTTTGCCGCCAGATACCTAAAACTTTTTTTTTTGATTGGGGACACCTGTGTGCATCTCGAAACTAGGTCAAATCAACAAGCTGCTAATACTTTCCCACCGCTTAACGTTTCAGTAACTTGTTGCATTTTGAGATAAATCAGTTTAGAACTAAGGTATAGTCTGACACACGCTAAGAAAGCTACGACGAAAGGGGAAGGTAGGAACAAAAAACGCTCCGATTAACGTGAACGTGTTTTTAGTTAGATTTTATATTAAGGTATATTGCTTTCTCATTTTTTGCCGCATTCTTTCGATAGCTTTAGAACTGTATGTCAAACAATATCGATATTATTTTGAACCAATTTATAACTAGTTCTTTTTATTTATTTCTCCAGAAGACAAATTGTTGAGAAGTATACCAGCAGGATTATTTATAATTGGATCAGCCGCCATCTTGGCAGTAGCAGAAATATTATCAAGAAATAGTAAAAATTAGTAAGTGTCATAAATTATAATAGTTAACTAAAGTTATTTTTGCATAAAATTTTATAAATGTTTTCATTTTTTTGTATAAAATTTAATATTTTTGTTATATATCGCACCCTTTACAGAACATGTTCGAACAGTCTCATAACACAAAATTTTGCTAAATGTGTTTTTATAGTATATTCAACTTAAAAATGCAGTGAGCGTAAACCAACGCACGTGACAACAACGGATTTAGTGACAGGGTAGGACTCAAAACAAAGTATTTCTATAAAACGGTCCATTGCAATGCATTGCACGCTTCTTCGCAAGTACTCACGTACTGACCTGTTTAATTTTCTACATCCCAACTCTCGCAACATTCGAGTGTTCTAACCAATGAAACCACGCGCCAGCTGCCGCGTGCGCGATTGTTTTATTTAATTCTCCTGCATATTGAAGTTGAATATACTATAGTGTATTATTAATGCTCTTATTGAGATCTACGGATCTGTATAACTGTCATATTTCTAACTATAGCAACTAGCATATGCCAGTTATACAGATCAGTAGATTTCAATAATACACTAAAAACACATTTTTCAAAATTTTGTGTTATGACGTTGTTCTGTAACGGGTGCGATATTAGAAATTGAATAATTGGTCAATTTGTAGAAAGAAAAACGAGTCAAGACTGTAGGAAAGGAATTTATTCTATATTAATTTTGTGTTTACCGATGAATGATTAGTTAACTTAGAACTGCCCTTGCCATTGGTGATTTCATGCCCACCATTTGAATCAAATATCAAAAGATTTGATACACGTCAGATTGCGAAATCATTTTTTTTAACTAGTAAAACGTAATGAATCATTACTAATGAATGTCCGCCAATTTTCACCAAAAACTATCAAAGACAACATGCCATTTGAACGTTGCAGCAGTGCATGCACTTTCCCTAATATTCAGCAGGACGAACCTCGATAAAAGCACCCCCGATTTTTTATTAGTTTTTGCCGATTTTTTATTCGTTTTGCCGTTTTTACTCGGTTTTTACCATATATTTTATATTAAGTAATTAGTTAAGACTGAAATGTTAAATCAATTTTATGGCATTGCATTTTTCTTTTATGATTTAAAGCATATTTCTTTTTTTTTATTGATCTGTAATTTTTATATATATTTTTTTGTTACCACTTGTTAATTGTTAAAAATAAATAATTTTTTAAACATTTATTGATTTATTTTATTTATTTGAAATAGATACACAGAATCATGGAGAGTTCCAAATAAGTTAAAAAAACTTTAGCTAGGAGCTCTCCGCTAATTTTGAGAAAAAAAAAAACGTCCAAATATTTACAAAGTTGACAACCAAACCTCCATTTTTACAGGTTCCTCGTTCCTCATATACCATTCCTACAATCTTCCAAATTTTTAGCAGTATTTACAAATAATTTTTACATACCTTTCTTTATTGTTTTACTAAATGTCGCTGACGATTCTCGAAAGAGTTATTCTAGTTCCTTATAATAAAATAATTTATTGAAAACAAAAAAGTCCAAATAATATCACACAGTGCATCACACCTTGTATGAAAATACACTACCCAGTAAAAATAGCTTTCTCATTTTCACACCCCGCGCGTGAAATGGTTTTTAATTATCAGATTCACTTTCAGCAACCTCAGAACCCCCAATATGCCAATTTCACGAAAATTACCCCCGCCCTGAGGGTGGTGGATTTTGAAAAAAAAATATTAAATTCAGTATAAGCTATCTCAAAAACCCCAATATACCAATTTTTAAAAAAATTACCATCCGCCCCTCAGGGGTGGATGTTTTGGATTTTTTTATTCTAAGATTCAGTTTCAACTAACTTAAAAACCCCTATAGGGGTTTATATACACCAGTGTTGACGAAAATAATGTAAATATATAAAATTAATTACCCCCGCCATCTGGGGGTGGATTAAGTTTTTTTTAATATCAGATTTGGTTTTAGCCCCTTTGACCAATTTTGACGAAAATATTGTAAACATTTAAAAATAATCACCCCACACGCCCCGGGGTATAACACTCTGTAGAGTGAGAAAATTTTTATTATCAGATTTAGTTTTGTCGACCCCAAAAACCCCTAGGGGTTATACTAATTTTGAGGAAAATATTGAAGATATTTAAAAATATTTACCCTCTCACCCCCGGGTTGGAGTGTAATTTAGTTATTATCAGATTCTAGTTCAGCAACCTCAAAAACCCCTAGATAGCAATTTAAAATTTTTGTAAAAGAATATTCAATTTTTCCTCACTCCAATGCTTATCGAAAACAATCCCGAGCGAGAACTTTTGGTAACACCTGTATGCCAAATTTCAAGTCTCTAGCTTAAATCGTTCTTAAGTTATCGTGCCTACAGGATTTCCCGGACAGACAGACCTTTAGACCGACCGAAAAATTTTTGCTCGAAATTGATAAAACGCAAAAAAAAGTTTTTGAATTTTTTTTTCCCAAAATTTTCACAATGGGAAAGCAAAATATCTCGAAGCCGAATCTGGCCATTGTATAAGGGTTTCTATTTAAATATTCGGCTAAATAGTTTGTTTTGAAGTAGATGTCGCAGTGTGTTCTGTTTTATACATAATAGAGCATCCATATAGAAGTAAAGCTAGACCTAAAAAATCGATTTTTTTGAAAAAGTCTTATCGTCGCCTTGCATATAAAGGGGCGTATCTCAAAAATCTGTATTTTCCAGGAAAAACATTTTAAAATTGTTATTATAAAATTTCAGTTAAGTTTCCCAGTTTATCAAAAAATTAAAAATATTTGAGATACGCCCCTTTGTATGCAAGGCGACGTTATGTGAAACCAGACTGAAATCACTCGGTATGGCAGGAAATCGGAATAGTAATCGTGACTTTTGTAGAAGGGACATTATCTATAGAAAAAAAGTACTACTTTTGTTCTTTAAAATTACCTAAAATTAAAATAAATATCCGAAATGTGATAGCTTTACCGGTGAACGCTACCAATCAGAAAAAATAACTGCTATTAAGTTCGCTTTTATCTACTGGCGATCAGATGCCGTGATGTGATAGTAGCTCATCTATCTATAGAAAAAAAGTACTACTTTTGGTGTTTAAAATTGCATAATTAAAATAAATATGCATACCAGGAGAGCGATTCCCATTTTATGTGGATGTGATGTGATAGTTTTACCGTTGAACGCTACCAACCAGAAAAAATTACTGCTATTAAGTTCGAGTTTATCTACTGACGATCAGATGCCGTGATATGATAGCAGCACATCTATCTATAGAAAGAAAGTACTACTTTTGTTGTTTAAAATTGCCTAAAGTTCGCGTTTATCTACTGGCGATCAGATGCCGTGATGTGATAGTAGCACATCTATCTATAGAAAAAAAGTACTACTTTTGGTGTTTAAAATTGCATAAGATTAAAATAAATGAGCCTTACGTGCGGCCAATCTGACGACTGAAAATTATTGTTAATGATGTTTTTGAAAGTGTAGGTTTGATTGAATATATGCACCACATGTTAAAAAGAATAATTTATTTTTTAACAGTAACATTCAGTAACTTAAGTAATTTGGATAATACATAATTTTTCAAAATTAAAACAGTAAGAAAGCAAGTGATTCTCACATAATAATATATATATAATATTCCTGATTTGCTTTTTTACAACGATATTGAGCATGATAACCCTCAAAGCATTGCAAATGCTTTTGCTTCATTTTTTCAAAAATCCTATGGAGAGCCAAGTAAACCTGAGGAATTTAAATTTGAAAGTTGCAATAATAACTTTTTTACTATAACCAAAGTTCAGGAATCTGATGTACTGTCTGCTTTAAAACGGCTTAAAGCGAAACTTACTGCTGGGCCTGATAATATCCCGTCCTTTTTACTTAAGGACTGTGCCCCGGTTCTGTCCTTTCCTTTAACCTGTCTTTTTAATATGTCCTTAAAATGTTGTAAATTCCCTCAGATGTGGAAGCTAGCAAAAATTGTTCCAGTTTTTAAAAAGGGAGACAAAAAATATGTGGAAAATTATCGTCCCATTACGATAATATCCAATTTTGCCAAGGTGTTTGAGATTGTTCTCCACAAATTAATTTATGCAAACATAAAACACTTGCTATCTGAAAAACAGCACGGTTTCTTAAAGGGAAGGTCAACTGCAACAAATCTTTGCTGTATTACCCAATATGACACTCTTGACAATGGGGGGCAAGTTGACGTAATCCACACTGATTTCTCTAAGGCCTTTGATGTACTTAAACACCCTATTCTCTTACAGGCAATGTATGATATGGGCTTTTCCATTCCACTTATTTATTTTTTTATTTCATATTTGCTAGAAAGGTACCTATATGTCCAATGTCACGGTGCAAAATCCTATTTTTTCTTGGCTACCTCAGGAGTTCCAAGGATCTATTTTGGGACCCCTTCTTTTTCTTATATTTATTAACACAATATTTAATCTTGTTTTTGTGTACGGCTTGGCTTTTGCTGATGATGCAAAGCTCTACCTGACAATAAATAGCATACTAGATTGTATAGATCTCCAGATTGCTCTTAATAATTTAATTCAATGGTGTGAAAAAAATAAATTGCCTCTTAATGTCTCTAAATGCAAAATAATCTCATTTACTAGAAATCTAAACACAATTTTTTTCGACTATCAAATTCAAGATAAATCTATTATGAGGGTAACTGAAATTAAGGATTTGGGTGTGACATTCGATAGTAAATTAGAGTTTAACTTACACATTGAGAATATAGTATCTTCAGCATATCGCAGCCTTGGTTTTGTTATCAGAAACTGTTATGGATTCAATGATAGAACACTTTTATTTACGCTTTTTAATACTTTTGTTTTACCTAAACTGGAATATGTATATCAAATTGATAACATTGACAACATTTTAAGAAAAATTTTAAAATTTGTAACTTTTAAAGTAGATGGTGTTTACCCGCCGGTAGGTATTGATAATAAACTTCTCTTGCGCAGATTTAACTCGACTAGTCTTCAAAATAGAAGGGCACTTTCCTTAGTATTATTTTTATACAAACTTTTGAATTACAGAATAGACTGCTCTGAACTTTTAAGACTCGTCAGCTTACATGTACCCGCGAAGACACGTGCAAATGATACTTTTTACCTACCAAAGCCTAGGACTAACTTATTAAAAAACTCGCCAATATATAATATGTGCTCAAATTATAATACCATTCAGTCTAAAATTGATATTTTCTCCTGCTCTATAAGCAGTATTAAATCCGTTTATCGCCAATTAAACTTGGATTAATTGCGCATATTTGTAATTTTGTACTGTACACTTTCAGTGTACACTTTCAGTGTACCTTCTGTTAACTATTTTGATTATTGTATTTTTAGTACTTACTGCTCATAGTGTTTAATTTAGTTTTAGATGTTAATTTTTTTTGTTTTTATCTCTTTTTTCTTTTGTGACTCATCCTGTAATTGGTCATGTACTGTTGGATGTAATAAATAAATAAATAAATAAATAAAAATAAATATAATATATTTATATAACATATTTATATAAGCTGTATAGCTTTGCGAACATGCAGTTTTTTGAACCTTTGGAAATTTTGAGCTTACAATTTTTTCTATACTTGAAAATTTTCCCGAACTTAAAAATCGCTTAGACAAATGTGTATAAGTTCAGGGACAATTTAAAGACCACGAAAATTACAAAGTTCAGAAAGGTAGGCTATATAAACGTGAGCGACTATTATATGATTGCATATATTTTCCGGGTCTTTAAAATTTCCCTAAACACATTTGTCTAAGTGATTTTTAAGTTCGGAAAAATATATTTACACGCGTATACGTCAGATACGTCAGCTCTCACATCGTGCTACAAAAGTGCGACTCTTGGTGCTTGCATAATACATGCAGATCGTGCCATTGCATGACGTGCTACAAGTGCGACGCACGATGCTGGCATATTACATGCAGGACGTGCGCTCACACGTCGTGCTACAAAAGTGCGACGCACCATGCTTGCATAATACTTGAAGACCGTGCGCTCGCACGTTACTGCCTCTCATATGAGTAGATAATAGGGAGTTAAGGCAATTCTAACACGTAACGTAACTTTTCGACGTAAACGTAAATACGTTGCGTTGAATTCTCAACTCTACTTAAGAGTTAAGGCAATCGTGTTGACGTAACTTTAATGCAATGTGACCTAACCTCACGTTATTTGTTATTGTTTGAATCACAATTTTGTAATATATTAGTTTGTACTATATTCCACCTATTAGGGTCCTCAAAGGGGTTTTGCCCTGGAACTTCCTTTACTAAATATATGTCGTCTTCAGATGAAAAATAAAACCTTTTTTTATGATATTCGGTATCGATATTTTTAAACATTTTTTGATGTTAAGATTTAACCCCAAACTAAACAGATTTTTCGGCAATGCTCGCCTCGATACGGTATGCACCTACGCATTGGAACGTTACGATGCGTTGTTGTATCTCGACGTGTATCGTCAATTGCAACTGCGCCTGCGTACCTGTCAATTTTGGTATATACCGTATATACCAATCCATCTAAGATACGTTTATGGCATGGCCTTATCTCCCTATTTACACGCACGCGTGAGCTCGCACCTCGTACTAGAAACGTCCGGCGCACGATTGTTATCTGGGTAGTAAATACACCCAGGTAGCAAGGGATGTTATATTACAAGAAATTAACATCACTTTTGGGTGTATTTTTAAACTAAATCATAACATCACATATTATTGAAAAATAACATGTATTTAACATCACATTTGCAACGTAACACGTGTGACGTGAATATATCTCATGTCACATATTAACGTGGCTTTCACGTGAATGTCATGTTATTTTGCTTCTCACCGACGTTCAAAGCTAAAAAATCGATATAAGATGATGTTGATAGAGTAAATTATTATAAGGAAATTGTATACACATTATACGATTTCCAATGGATAGGGGATCTGCCGGGCTTCTCAAGACCACGGACACGGATTAAAGGAATATATTCTCCGCTTAATCTGCAATTTCGTATTTAGAATCTATCTGTTTCAATCTGTGATTGTTTCAATTAATGATTGATTTTAAATCCGATTTTTTTTTATAGGGTTATAGCGTTTTTAATGGTTTTAATTTAGAAAAAGCTAATATCCTAGGATATTATTTAAATATTAAAGTAACAGTAACGGCATCCATAAGATATTAGATATAACAGGAATGTGGATTTATGATGTCACAAACACGTTACTTTCGGGATGTCATTGTGTGATGTTATTAGGGGCGGACTTAGGACATCCCCACCATGCTACATTCTTGTTAAATGAGACTACAATCTTAACATCACATGTCACATATTAACGTGGCTTTCACGTGAATGTCATGTTATTTTGCTACCTGGGCACTGGAGCCCTATGAACTACAGTAACGAATTTTCGCACATGCCTTAATATTAATAAAGGCTATCCTTTTATGTAATTATTATTTATAATTTTAACCAGGGTTAAAATGGGTGGCAATGTCACTTTATTGCCCTAACTTTCTCTAGTTTTTGTGTTGATATTTTTTCAATTAATAGTTATTTATGGTACTAGTGGTTAAAGTAAGATATTGCCCATGAGAAAATTAACCTGCGAGGCGTCAGCCAAGCAGGTTAATTTTCGAGAGGGCAATATCGGTTTACCCCTGAGTGCCATACAGGGTTTTATCCAATAATCAGCTTAGGAATTCATATTTTTATTAAAAATTTTAATGACATTTACAAGAAAATAATTTGACAAGTGACAGTTGAGTGGGTAAAATAAATAATTATCCACTCAATATAGTAAAAGCCACGCGGGAGTTATTATTAAGTTTATCTATTTAAAATAAAGCTGGTAATTGTCTTATTATCTGTATGTATTGGATAAATATGATTTTTTAATTAAAATTATACAAAAAAGATACTCTTTATGTAACACCTTAGGGGAAAGCGTTTTCGAGAAAATTGCAATTAAAGAAGCTATTTTACGTTCTAAGCATCAAAAAAAGAACTAAAAAATACACCAATACAAATTTCAATATTGCATTAAAAGCTATAAAAAAAGTTTTTATAACAAATATCCACAAATCGATTTTAAGGAATCTACGCGTAGCTACGTTTCCTTAAAAAGTGTTATTCTTTAGACGCCGTAGTACTCTTAGAACCAGGGAACAGTGGAAATCACCTCAGCAACTATTCAGAAGGGATGGACTAATCTGGTACACGGATGGTTCTAAAACGGATGAAGGTACCGGTGCTGGGGTATATGGGGAGAAAAAGCAAACGCTGTAGATTCTGCGACTATGATAAAGAAACTGCATCCCACATTTTGGGACAATGTCCTGTCTTCTCACAAAAAAGACTGCGATTTTTAGGTTCACCATCAGTGCAACCTAACGATTTAGTCAAACTTTCATTGGGGCAGATCATCGCCTTTTTAGATGCCTGCCCCCATGGAATATCATCCCAATCAAATGATGTGTCATCTAGATGACTGCGGGCGGCATGCACAATGGATCTCAGGTCTGAGTGCCGTGGCTATTACTTGTTAGTAACCACACCGCTTCTGATGATGATGATGATGATGACTCTTAGAACCGATTTTCGAACCTAGATGTATACGAACGTTTTTCACAGTTTTTAATGTAGAATCACCCTGCGGTATTGAAATTTTTATTGTTGCATTTTTTAGTTCCAATTTTTGATGCTCGGTTAGTCTCGATTATATT
Source organism: Brachypterus glaber (assembly GCA_958510825.1). NCBI lineage: Eukaryota > Metazoa > Arthropoda > Insecta > Coleoptera > Kateretidae > Brachypterus > Brachypterus glaber. The sequence continues at coordinate 24,688,400 of OY294045.1, read as the reverse complement.
TTATTGTTTTATAATGCTTTTGTCCAAAGCCACTTAAATTACTCAATTATATTTTGGGTGCGTTCATCGGAGACTGAAAGGCTTTTAACACTTCAAAAAAAGATCCTGAGGACGATCTGTTTGGAAAAGTTCTATGCGCATTGCAAACCCCTATTTAAGCGTTGCTGTGTAATGTCAGTTTATTATCTTTATATTTATAGATTGTGTCTTTTTGTAAAGAAAACTAATAAACACTTTATTATAAATAGAGAGCTAAATCAAGGTATATCAACAAGACATAATAATGCTATATCCACACCAAGACATAGGACAGTCACCTACGAAAAAGGGGCGCGATACAGGGGGTTGTAGGTTTACAACCACCTTCCACCCTTCATTAGGGAAATAACAAATTTTAACACCTTTACAAACAAAATTAAGGCTTTCTTCTTAAGTAACCCCTTTTATTCACTGGAATAGTACTATGATGAAGTCAGGGAAAATAATTTCCTGGACTTACCCAATTAATTAATTATTGTAAACAAATAATTTTATGTTATGTGTTTGTGACATATGGTATATATTATTTATATATTTTTATTCCCAATATGTGACGTATAGATTGTATAATCTCTTACGGATTTAATAAAATTATTATTATTAAAATTGCCTCTAATATCATTTTCTCGAAAACGCTTGGCCCTACTGTCATTCATGAAGAGTACTTTTTTTTATGTATTTTTAATTGAACTTTAAATTTCGAAAAGGGCTCATCTCCGAAAATTAAAATCTTTCAGGAGACACAAAAAAACTGAATTTCTATTTGACTTATTTGAGTAGTTTTTTTTCCAAAATTTCGTTATGGCAAAGCAAAATAGTATTGCTGAAGGAAATTTTGATGGAGAAAATGATCGTTACAATTTCCCGAGATGAGTCCTTTTCGAACTTTACCTGAGGATTTAGGTGGTTTTAGTAGTAAAGAACGCATATCATTGAAAATAACAAAAATACTGTTAAAAATACAAAAAAAATAAAGAAAAAAATACAAAAATAATGCTATTATTAAAAGTCTTCTTTGACGTCCAGCTGTGATGCCGCTTCTGTCGACCACTGTAGAATTCCTTAATAGAAGTTTTTAAATTTCCCTGGTATGTATTGTCTTAACTTTTGTAGGTCGTTTATTTTTAAAACATTGAGATGAGAACTTTTCGACATTTATTTCATAAAGTCACGTGACTTACACCACTATGATGAAAGGATATGAGCCGTTCTCGCTCATAGAATATCGGTCTATGTACATGAAAAAAGAACAAAAAAGTCAATTTTGAAAATCGCCTAGATGAGCCCTTTTCGAAATTTACAATTCAATTAAAAAATCATATTTTATTGTTAAAATTATAATTAATTATAGGAACTTTTTTTCATATTTTTGAACCTAGAATTATGTCTTAAAATTTTGTACCATTTCTAAATCGCCCGGTATAGTTGAAATATACTGCCCTACGAAGCTAAAAAGCCGTAACTCCAAATTTGATGGATTTTTAATTAACCTTACTCTTAGTTGTGTATTTCCATGGGATATTTATTGAACCAATCAAATTTAAGTATATAGTTTTATTTATGCAGTTATAAACTTATAAAAATTGCCGTATCTCCAAAATAAGGGACTGTTACTAAGCTAAAAAGCAGTAACTCCAAATAAGATTTTTATTATGAAAGGAAATATTAGTGTCATATCGGACAGATGGTTTTTTATTACCTAATATATTAAAATAAAATTAGAAGGATGTAAAGCATTAATAAAACAGTTTCTTATTGCATTATTATTGTTTTTGTATGACGCTAGGTTTTCCGGAAATAGCCAAAAAAACTACTGCCACAAATTAATACTTTCCCCTGTAAGTCTTTGTTCATTTAAACAATTATTTTAATAAACAAAAAAAAAATAAACAATTGTTAAACTAAATTAAATTGTTTGATATTTACAAATTTAAAAAATCTATATAAAACATTTTACTATTCCTTAAAACGACTTTTGTTTGATTAACGCAGTCGTCCCTCCGAAGTGACTGATCGATTTCGTGCTTTTTAGCACTCATCAGAGCCACATATCGGTAGTAGGGACAACTACGAAAATCAAATCCTTTCCATATATCTCTATATAGAGTTTAAAAATCGTTGTAAGGAAAAGCAAAAACAGCTAGCGACATCTACTGCTAAAAGCAGAGACTGGATAAACCTATCGACAGTCCAAAAAAGGAAGCAGTTATTGGTTTCAAGAACCTATTGCACGCTGTCGATAGGGGGCAGATTAATCAATGCCACGGTGGACATTGCCGCCAATTGAATCCTAAACGCTAGGAGGTCACCTTTTACAGTGGTATATTTTTTTTTCATAAAAAGTTTCTTTTTTTGTTTGGACTTTTAAAATTTATTTTTAAAAGGAAATTTAAAAATATATTTATTATCTCAGTTTTATTAAATATGGAGTTACTGCTTTTTAGGGTAGTAGGGCAGTATAACCCTTAATGATGCGCCACTGCATGCTGTAGGGGCTAGAAATACCAAATATACGTGTAGACATAATCAATCTCATTATAATATCAAATATCTTTTGATGTATCTATGTACGTTTTTCCTTCTATCATTACCAGTTGACACATTCGCTGATTTTTCCCCTGCCTCGTTGCCTGATTTATAGAAAGTAATAATGGGTATTCACACGAGCGTTAGGGTATTTTTTCCACCGTGTCATATTTAATGATTTTATCTAACGTTTCTGGCTTGCAAGCTTGTATTACTATGTTATAAATTATACAGACAGGTCCAGGCAACGGTGTACAAGAAATCCGTTATCCTTTACGTGAAATTCATTGCGCGAATCACATAGATTATGTAAAATATTGAATTCGTCTTAAGCGACATTTATAACTTATCAGGTTAATAAAACATTAATTAATTTTTTTTTTATTTTAATTTAATATGTGTGGTTCTATCACTTTAATTGAAAAAATATAAGTAGGTAAGTAGGGGTGGTTCTAAGGTTTTTTAAATATTAAATTCGTTTTCAGCGAGACGAAAAATCCCAGGAACCAATTTTTTTCAGGATACATAAAAACATATAAAAAATAAGTAGTTCTACCCCATTAAGGGTACGGATAGAATTTTTTAAATTTCAAATTCATTTTTAGCGAGTCTCAAAACCCCCAAATACCATTTTTTGTAAATATTAAATTAACTATACTAATTTTAACACCTTATCCTTCTCGTACACCGTTGCGTGGACCTGTGTATGCTGAGAGTAATTTATTTATTTTTTGATTTATTTTACTTTAAGTACGGGAACTATAGTTTAAATAAAATTGTAGATACCAGATTGACCTATATACCCGAACTATATATTTCGGCAAAATTAGGAAATATAGTGGAAAAATTTATACAATTCTGAACAAACAGGTTACTTTTAATAGTGCTTAAAACACATATTTACCATAGCTATAAGCCCGAGGCTCCGTTTTCAAAAGCACCCTCTTTGAGAAAGTTTGAATAAATAGGGCACGTACGGAGTTCCTGAAGGATTAATGAGATGAAGTAACACTACAGAAAAATTTGACTATAGATCATGGTAGCAGAAGGTCTACATATTATAGAACCCTTCATAGCTAAATCCAGAAAAGTTGTTTTTGGTAATAATGTTAAAAACGGAAAAAGATAATATATTATCGTAAAAAGCATTTTTCTACGACCACCTATGAAAATAACAAATTTCACACGATTTAGACAGTAAGAAAGTGTCATATATCATTCGCGTGCGAAATAATATCATACATGCGTGGGAAAGCAAAGCTATCCTGATCTTTTTTTTTTAATATTTACCATTTTATTTGACCTTTTTTATTACATTTTAATGTATCTGGTTATATATTTATTCGGAATTTTTTTTTCCACAATTCACTTTTTTATGAGTTACTATAATTCTTAATCATATATCGTTTTAATTTTGATGAGATAACAACAATTTAAATGAAAAAAACTGATTTTCACTTTCAAAGTCTAATTTAAATTAACAAATGTTAGAGACCAAAGTAAACTTGAATTGATTTATCAAGGTTGACGCATACAAATTCGGGAATTTTAGAAAAAACTGCAGGTAATTTATTTATTTTTCTATGAAGTGCTGGTGTTCTTTTAAATAAATACTTTACTTTAATTAACCTAATAAGTTACAATAATGATAATTTTATTAATCTTTATTTACAGAAAATTATATTTATTTTAAATAGTTTTATTTTTGTTGGGGTCGTAGGAAAAATAGTGTACATAACTTGTCGGAAAGTATCTTGCTTGCATTCGCACAACGCACTATTAGTGCGTTCTGACGTCATCATCTTAAACATAAATTTCTAAAAAATAAATTTAATAGTAGTTTTATTTCAGCGCCCAAGAGTCCAACCAACCTTATTCTAAACGAAATACTAAAGAAAATCTTTGTTAAACTTTAAGCGTTAAGTAATAATCAAATAACGCCTTATGGTATAATCACAAATTTTATCATTTTCTCTTGGTATTTTAATATACAGGTCCACAGAATCAAGTTTAGCGGCATTTAAAAGATGCAGTAATATTTGAATGACCCCTTAATCAAGTTATCCGGCTTATCCGAGTTATCCGATCATTTTCTAAAGAATTGGTTGGTATTAGAACCGGTTTTAAGAGAAATTGTGTTAAAACGATTAGATTTATCTTAATTATCCGGCTTGCCCGGAATTATCCGAGCGTCAAATTAAAACGGGACCACCTCATAAATGTCCTCTTTAAGTTACAAAAGGTTTCATCAAATTCCGTTTCAAAGTTATGAGGGAAAACATAAAAAAACAAAGTCACACTTCGAATTGATAACTTCCTCCTTTCTTGGAAGTCGGTTAAAAATATTCGATAAATTACGGCTTTTGGATACAAAAATAAGATTTTCATTTGTTTTTTTTTTTTATTTTTTAACAATATCCAATTTTAAGTCTTTAGATACACAGTTACACATTTTTATAAAATAGTCCCAAATGTCTTTCGGAGAGAAACGCGTTCGAACGTTAAGAAAAGTAGAACAATAAAAAAAAACAAAAAAAAAAAATAGGTGGGTATTTCTTTAAACTACATTTTTATTAAAAATCAATAGCAGGTTAACTACTGAGCAAAAATTCCACACCCCGCCTTCTTAGCTTATATTACTCCACAAAATTGCTTTCCATAAAACTCATAATTCTTTAAAGCACATTAATAAATGTAATATGAACCCTAATATATTTCTCCATTATAAGAAAATGTGTGAAAACGTCGCAAAAACACGTCGATTTTACATCCATTTTTTTCGGGATAGGGTGTCTGACTGTAAAAATATAGGGTCCATCCATCAAGATTTCGACGTTTTGTTAATAAAATGCAAAGAAAATTTTATTGAGACACACGCCTCTTTTTATTACGTAAACCCTTAATTTATTGGGAGCATGCTTTGTGGTCGGAAAAGTAATATGAATTGCCTCTTGGGATAAAGAGGGTAGAGTGCACTATGCATTTTAGTATTTTAGTTAATTATGTACGCAAAGAAAACTGTTTTTTACTACTAGCTTTAAGGAGCCTTTTCACGGAGCAATTTGTACGCAAGTTTGGTGCTATGCAATTTTGTTGCAAGAATGATTCAGTCACTGCGCATGCCTTCAGGCAAATTTGATGATATTTTCAAGCCATCACAGAGCAATTTATACGCAAGTTTGGTGCTATGCAAGTTTGCTGCCAGATATAGCATTAGTACAATTACACATTCATTTGCCTTTTCAAGTTATACGCAAGTTCCAATTCCAATTCAAATTTGTGTTATTGGCGTTTTCCTAAGATAATTCGCCAGCTCAAGCAATAGATTTGTTTCGGATTGGTAGATTTTGTCCGGAATGTTCCAAATCCACCATCCACTATTTTAAAAAAAAATCACCTTGCAATATGTATTGCTTAGAAAAAAAATCACATGTATAATTTCATTTATCGTATAGGTACTATCAGTTTAATGATTGCGCATGCGCTAATCCATAAAAAATTCTCTGTTATAAAAAATTATACACGTTTTCAACATTAGGTATACTTATTCCAGTTCCAAATTCTCCATATCAACAAAATTAACCATAAATAACATAAACCATAGAACATTTAACATAAATCGTCCTGATTTACAAACTTTATCAACAGACAACATTTAACAATAAAAAATTCCCAGACATATCACTTATTAAAAAGGCCATGCCCCTATGCCGAACACGAACCGACTCGTTATACGCATGTTTGACGCTATATATTGCAAGTTAAACAATGCTACCAACCACACAATTTTGACGTGTCTATGCATTTGTTGACAAAAATATAACCTAGCATTTGCTTTTTTAACGAAGCTTTTTAGTTAGACAGACCGGCCTATTATTAATAATAATAATTATTATTAACATGTCCAGTTGCTACTATATTAGTAGAAAAAAATCGATTTAGTAACTTTTTTCCAGGTTGGTACCATGAAAATAACTATAAATCTTGCATCAAAATCGTCGAAAAATAGAACTTGTTCTAACATACTATTATTTATCATGTTTTCAGACTGTAAAATAAATTTTCTTCACCTATAGCAATAATAATTTTTTCTCTCCTAGTAGGAGTAAACTTTATAAACAATTGATATCTACCACTTGATTTTCCTTGAACTGCAAAGACATGTCTTTGCTTATAATTTTTAATGGAAAAAATGCAACAATATTTTGCCATTGTATAAAAAATGAGCATGGCAAATATTATAAATGAATTAATTATAGCAGAATATAACATATTATTCAGTAAATAAACAACTTACCGATGTTTTCACACACACTAGGACTATCAACTTTCAGTGAATAAATCAATTTATTCATTTGTTTTCAGAAATGGCGTTTCAAAGGCTTCTTGTTTTTTTTGCGCGGTTAATTAAAATCCAGTAAACATTTTAGTTTATTATTGATGTTAAATAATAAGAAAAAATGCGCTAGTAGTGTAAAAAATAATATATAAACCACGGTAGAGAAGACTATTATAGCCTCGCGCTCTTAAATCCTGCTACGCAGCTCGGGATTTAATACGCTCGGCTATAAAAAATGTCTTCTCTACCTGTGTATATGTGTCATTACTATTTAGCAATTTACCATTAGCTAGAGTGCCTCAATGTGACGTTTTCTGTAAAAAAGGAAGTGGAGACAATAAAGCACGAGGTTTTGCAAGTGAACTAATATTAATAAGGCTTATCTTCCTGTGTTATTTTCATGTACTTTCGTGCAAAACGGGGGGCCTTATCAGTTTTTTGTCCCAAACTTTTTTCTACGTAACTTTTTTGTGATTTTATTTTTGGTATATGATTCCTCAGGTCAAAATACATAAAAAAGGTACTCTAATTGTAACACTTCAAGAAAAATTATACTAAATTTTTGTATATCGAAAACCAAGAAAAAAAAGTTTCTATACATGTATGGCGAAAAATCGCTTTTGAAGCTACTATCGTCCTTAAATCATGGTGCAATTTTACGACCATAGCTCTCTTAGGGTTGATTTTTGGAAGTACCTGTATATGAGGTTTGGACTTTGTTCAATTTTTCGTCCTCGTACCGTGAAATTTTACGTTCAAATTAATTTTTCTCGAAAACGCTTAGTCCTACAGTGTTACAACAAGAAAAGGGTACTCTATGTATTTTGACCTGAGGAATCATATGCCAAACATAAAATTACAAAAAAAGTTACACAGAAAAAAGTTTGGGACAAAAAACTGATGAGGCCCCCACGTTTCTCACACCCCTGGTTAAAATAAGTACATGAAAATAACATGCGAAGATGGCCCTTATTAAGATTAGTTCACGTGCAAAACCTCGTTGCTATATATCAAAGGGTTCCTGACTTATTAAATAAAAACCTAATTTTTTAGCCACTTTCAAAGGGGCGCGCCCCTACGCCCGGGCGTAGCTCTCTTACGAAGAATTTATTAACTTTTTAAGAGTGTATCTTCTTCTTAAACGTTCGTTCTTAAATATAAGACATTTTTTTTTTAATACAAAATTACTTAAAGTGACTATAACTATGTTTGCAAAACGAGCATAAGAGTATATTGGCTTTAAATATTTTTTATACTCATGGAAAGAATATTATATTTAGAACAAGTGTAAAATTTTAAGTATATGATTATTCTTGAATATAGATTTGATTTTTTTTTGTATATACCACATCAGTATTTTTTTTATTTTTATACCCTATCTTTAACGGTTACCGAAATATTGCATTTTTGGTAAAAATGGCACTCAAGCACTAAGTGAAACTTTTAATTTTTTCTTTTATGTTTTTATGAAATATTTAAAATTTAAACAATTCTTAAGTTCTGGCCATAGACAAGGAAAGACCTCCAAAGCCGTTGCGGAATACTGTGATAAATGTGCCTAGCGCATCTGAGATAAACTTGCACATGCGCACTACTATTGTTGTTTTTGACGAGTATTTTTAACCTTAGTTTTGTGTGTTGAATAAAAATTGTAAAAAAATCAACAAAAAACAATAAATATCTACGAAGGAACGTCGAAATAGTTTTTTAAAATTATTTTATAAGAATTTTTCGAGGTGTGTTTGAGTTTCGGGATTTTGTACATCTACTTTGAGTACACCAGGGATTGACCCTTTGCTCTTCATAAAGCAACAATACAGGTTAGGTTTAAAGTTATAAACAAATGCAACAAAAAAAAAACAATTAAAACATAGTACAAACGACGATCTGAAAGTACTGACAGTATAAACAAACTACTAATAATTCGTCACCCCAGTATTGGTTTGCCATATCTCTATTTTCGGACATTTTAAGATTTTAACTGGGGGATTTTTGGAGATAAGACAAATGAATACTGGGGTGATGAATTGTTTTACGACCGACAGCATTTCACAGCTGATAGAGATGCGTACTGCGCAAGGTCAGATACGTTTTTTCGCTGCCCCGTTCTGTCACAAAATAATCTTGCGCAGGCTGGACTAATAGTTCTCTTTCCATCTCTATGGTTCTGGCATATTTGATATCGTCGTTCTCGAAGTTCTTAGTCTGCAATGAAACTACATCTTTTATTTCTTTAAATGAAACTCATTTTTTTCTGAGGCTACAAGGTTCATTCAGTCTATAGACTAGGTATTATTTTCAGCTCATATTATTTGCAAATACTGGCGCCAACAAAATAATACTTTCCCTTAGATTCATTAAAATAAAAAACAATTTTTTTTTTAAAAATGAAAAAAAAAATTAAAAAAAATATTTTTTTTTCAATAAAGTTTATTCTTTCGTAAAACGAAAAATAAATTGGAAAAAATATGTTTTTGAAAAAAATTGTTTTTACCCCATTTTACCACCTTACTCCAACCCGATTTTTACAAAAAACAATCCCAGCCTAGAACTTTGGATAATCAACCTGTGGTCCAAATTTGAAGTCTTTAACCCGAAGCGTTCTTGAGTTATCGTGGTCACAAATTTTCAGGACATACAGACCGACAGACCGACCTACCGACAGACAGAATCTTTTTTGACGGAAATCATATTTTTTTGATATAAAACATCCAGAAACGTAAAAAAAACAATAAAATTTTTTCGAATTTTTTTTACTAACGAAAGACTTTCCTCGGGGAAAGTAATACGATTCTGAAAATATAACACCCTAATGTTAATTCATCATCTTAAAGACCCCTTAATAGGGGCAATGCGAATGACTAATGACTTTTTCCGGGGTTGTAAATATTAAAGATACACAATTTCCTATCGCACTAAAAAACAGAGGGTTACCAATGTACAGTAAGGATTTTTTTGCATAAAAACATCGTTTAGTTAAATGATCTGTTACGCAACTGCGTTTGCCAAAAATGTAGTAATCCTACTTTTTTTTTAACAGTTATGATATATTCTACAGTTATGTATTGAAACGATTCGCTTACCGCAGTAATGAGAAGAATCTAGCACATGCGCACTGTTTTGCTTATTTTTGTTTTGACGGATGTCAAAAGTGGCTTCAGTTGCAGTTTTATGAAATAGTTTAATTTGAGTGGGGTTACGGAGCGCATCAGGCCCACAAAAATGAACTATATTTTTACACTGATTTCTGATTTTATTACTAAAACTTACTGTCTTGAATATAATTAGGTGCAGAAAATCCAGTTTTTTTGTTAGAATATATAGCAAAAGATTGTTAAAATACTCACAAATTTCTGTTTAATTTTTTTAATAGGGGCGTTGGTTTACGTTAACAATGGTTTCGTTTGGTGTTTTTTTTTTTAATCGGGGGCGTTGGTTTACGTTAACAATGGTTTGGTTTGGTAGTTTGCTGGTTTGGTGTTTTTTTTAATGGGAGGCGTTGGTTTACGTTAATAATGGTTTGGTTTGGTTGTTTGCTGGTTTAGTATTTGTTTTCTTTAATGGGAGGTATTTTTCAGATACGATATTTCAAAATTAAGAAGGCGATATATTTTAAGAATCAAATGTTTATTAATGAATTTTCCGCATTTTTTTTTACGAAAATACTACTAAGTTTAGTAGTATTTTATAAAAGCTAGTACTTTTAGCCAATTAAAAAAAAAGTGTTAGCTCGCAAAGAAAAAAGTAGATATTTTTGTAAAATTCTGCAAAAGAATGTTACATAACCTTAATAGTTATTTATGGTACTAGTGGGTAAAGTAAGATATTGCTTGGCTGACGCCTCGCAGATTAATTTTCGAGAGGGCAATATCGGTTTACCCATGAGTGCCATACAAGGTTTTATCCAATAAATAGCTTAGGAATTCATATATTTATTAAAAATTTTAATGAAATTTACAAGAAAATAATTTGACAAGTGACAGTTGAGTGGGTAAAATAAATAATTATCCACTCAATAAAGACACGCGGGGGTTATTATTGAGTTTATCTATTTAAAATAAAGCTGGTAATTGTCTTATTATCTGTATGTATTGGATAAAATAATTTTTGGAATACGTCAAAACAAAAATAAGAAAATCAGTGCGCATGCGCTGGATTCTTTTCATTACTGCGATGAGTAAATCGCGTATTGAAAGCTTTTATTAATTTAAGTTAATATTAAAATTTTTTTAGTGCCATAATTCTCCATGGGTCCGGAGCACAGTGCGAAATATGAGAAATCTACGGAACTAAATCATTTGTAAGATAGGGTTAATAATAAAATTAACAAAAACTTATGCATATTTTTATACATAAAAATGTACATAGTATTTTTTATCTGATAACGCTGTGTTTTTTTTTTAATAATTTATTTTATTTTATTCTTTTTTTTTACAAAAGAAGATTACTGGCAAAAAATGAAAAGATAAAAAGGCATTTTTAAAACTTCAATTTATTAAAAAAATAACCATTTCATTGAAAAAAATAATAGTAATAAAATTAACCTAATTAATCGTACCTGATTCTGTACACTAATAAAAATATATGTAAGAATATTGCCAACCTAAAGTTATGTGAGTTTTCCAGAACATATTCTCTATAATTTCATAATAAGTTATGTGAAATAAAATTTTGCAGAACAAATTCTGTAAAAATTTATGTGAAATAAAATTTTACAGAACATATTCTGTAAAAATGTATGTGGACCATAGACAAAATATTTTTTCTATGATGTGGACTAAACCTTTACAGAACATATTCTGTAAAAAATTGTGTAAAATAAAATTTTACAGAAAGTTCTCTAAAACATATATTACATATATTAAAGAACATATATATTCTCTAAAAATCACAGTCGTAAAAAGTCAATCTTTTTCTTTCTTTGTTGAGATATTTCTTTTTAGTGTATTTCAATTACCTCGGGCCAACTATTATACATCAATGGTTACACCTAAAAAAACAATCAATTAAGTCTTGTTTTTTCGTTACATAAATCAGATTTAGGTATAATCACGATTTCCGTGAAATGTAATCAATAACAACTGTCAACGTTCAAACAGGAAATGTAAATGCATTTCCTTACTGATATTTTTCCGATTCATATTCATATTGGGAAAATCGGGATGACGGGTTTTTTAGAGTATTTTTTACTTTGCACAGAAACGATGTTGGCTTTATAAATTTTAAATTAATTTTTAACTACTAGTGGTTAGTGAAACAGTTTATCTTCCTTTAACACTACTTAGGTCTTTTGTGAGTGACGTAAGCAAAAACAGAGGGTTACCAATGTACAGTAAGGATTTTTTTGCATATAAACATCGTTTAGTTAAATGGTCTGTTACGCAACTGCGTTTGCCACAAATGTAGTAATCCTACTTTTTTTTAACAGTTATGATATATTCTACAGTTATGTATTGAAACGATTCGCTTACCGCAGTAATATGAAGAATCTAGCACATGCGCACTGTTTTGCTTATTTTTGTTTTGACGGATGTCAAAAGTGGCTTCAGTTGTAGTTTTATGAAATAGTTTAATTTGAGTGGGGTTACGGTGCGCATCAGGCCCACAAAAATAAACTATATTTTTGCACTGATTTCTGATTTTATTACTAAAACTTACTGTCTTGAATATAATTAGGTGCAGAAAATCCAGTTTTTTTTGTTAGAATATATAGCAAAAGATATTAAGGTTTACGTTAACAATGGTTTCGTTTGGTGTTTTTTTTTTAATGGGAGGCATTGGTTTACGTTAACAATGGTTTGGTTTGGTAGTTTGCTGGTTTGGTGTTTTTTTTAATGGGAGGCGTTGGTTTACGTTAATAATGGTTTGGTTTGGTTGTTTGCTGGTTTAGTATTTTTTTTCTTTAATGGGAGGTATTTTTCAGATACGATATTTCAAAATTTAGAAGGCGATATATTTTAAGAATCAAATGTTTATTAATGAATTTTCCGCAAATACTACTAAATTTAGTATTATTTTATAAAAGCTAGTACTTTTAGCCAATTAAAAAAAACTGTTAGCTCGCAAAGAAAAAAGTAGATATTTTTGTAAAATTCTGCAAAAGAATGTTACATAACCTTAATAGTTATTTATGGTACTAGTGGGTAAAGTAAGATATTGCTTGGCTGACGCCTCGCAGATTAATTTTCGAGAGGGCAATATCGGTTTACCCATGAGTGCCATACAAGGTTTTATCCAATAAATAGCTTAGGAATTCATATATTTATTAAAAATTTTAATGAAATTTACAAGAAAATAATTTGACAAGTGACAGTTGAGTGGGTAAAATAAATAATTATCCACTCAATAAAGACACGCGGGGGTTATTATTGAGTTTATCTATTTAAAATAAAGCTGGTAATTGTCTTATTATCTGTATGTATTGGATAAAATAATTTTTGGATTACGTCAAAACAAAAATAAGAAAATCAGTGCGCATGCGCTGGATTCTTTTCATTACTGCGATGAGTAAATCGCGTATTGAAAGCTTTTATTAATTTAAGTTAATATTAAAATTTTTTTACTGCCATAATTCTCCATGGGTCCGGAGCACAGTGCGAAATATGAGAAATCTATGGAACTAAATCATTTGTAAGATAGGGTTAATAATAAAATTAACAAAAACTTATGCATATTTTTATACATAAGGGGTACTAAAAATGTACATAGTATTTTTTATCTGATAACGCACAGTGTTTTTTTTTTAAATAATTTATTTTATTTTATTATTTTTTTTACAAAAGAAGATTACTGGCAAAAAATGAAAAGATAAAAAGGCATTTTTAAAACTTCAATTTATTAAAAAAATAACCATTTCATTGAAAAAAATAATAGTAATAAAATTAACCTAATTAATCGTACCTGATTCTGTACACTGATAAAAATATATGTAAGAATATTGCCAACCTAAAGTTATGTGAGTTTTCCAGAACATATTCTCTATAATTTCATAATAAGTTATGTGAAATAAAATTTTGCAGAACAAATTCTGTAAAAATTTATGTGAAATAAAATTTTACAGAACATATTCTGTAAAAATGTATGTGGACCATAGACAAAATATTTTGTCTATGATGTGGACTAAACCTTTACAAAACATATTCTGTAAAAAATTGTGTAAAATAAAATTTTACAGAACATATATGTTCTCTAAAACATATATTACATATATTACAGAACATATATATTCTCTAAAAATCACAGTCGTAAAAAGTCAATCTTTTTCTTTCTTTGTTGAGATATTTCTTTTTAGTGTATTTCAATTACCTCGGGCCACCCATTATACATCAATGGTTACACCTAAAAAAACAATCAATTAAGTCTTTTTTTCGTTACATAAATCAGATTTAGGTATAATCACGATTTCCGTGAAATGTAATCAATAACAACTGTCAACGTTCAAACAGGAAATGTAAAAGCATTTCCTTACTGATATTTTTCCGATTCATATTCATATTGGGAAAATCGGGATGACGGGTTTTTTAGAGTATTTTTTACTTTGCACAGAAACGATGTTGGCTTTATAAATTTTAAATTAATTTTTAACTACTAGTGGTTAGTGAAACAGTTTATCTTCCTTTAACACTACTTAGGTCTTTTGTGAGTGACGTAAGCTTGGTGACAATCACGTGTTTTTACAATAAGACATCACTGTATCTAGAAAAAAGTTATTTGACATAACTTATGTCATATAACCTTAAACAATTGAAGAAGCGCTAAGAAAGAAGCTACTTGAAAGCTCATGCTAACCTAAAATTTTTCATTTTGACCTAACCTTGAGTACAATCAATTTATACTTTCGCCAGAGACGTCAAAACAAAAAATAAATTGGCAATCTCCCTGTAAACAAAAGTGAAGCCGGTATGTTGACCGTCATACTAGAGAAAATATAGTAATTTTATTGTCTTAAAGTTGATTTTAACTGTTGGCAATCCTTACTGTAGCGGCAATACGCAGGCGTCTGCGGCTTTTTCTTCTTATTTCAAAGAAAGTGACAGTTAAAATCAACCTTAAAACAATAAAATCACTTGATTTTCACAGTATGGCGGCCTACATACACACGTCACATTTTTTAACAGTTGTAGGTTTATTTTTTGTTTGGACTTTGTTTGGACGTTTGTGATTTTCGCGCAAAATCGGTGTAACAAACGAACAGATAAACAAGACTTGCTGTGCATGAAACAACTATGGTTGTGCACTAACCAAGCAGCAAAGTCGTTTAACAGGAAGATTTCTGGACTTATTATTTTCACATTGCAATTTTATTACCGTTGACTTATCAACAGACCTATTACTGCCTACAAGTATTCAGAATTATGCTTATAACTTTGATGTATCAGTTAGTAATTCTAATAATTTACAATATAGTGAAACTTACTATGATTTTAGAAACGCCAACTACATAGCTTTAAATGAATTTTATTTTTCAATTAATTGGGCTCAGTGTTTTATTAGTAAAAACGTTAATGAGATATGTGAGTTGTTCTATGAAAACTTGTTTATGGGTATAAGTAAATTTGTTCCGATTAAGCGTCGCAAAACATCTAACTACCCGAAATGGTTTAACGCCCAATTAAGAACATTAATATACCGGAAAAAACTAGCCCATAAAAAATATAAATTGTCAAACGAGTTTAACGATTATACTATATTTCGAGATTTAAGAAATCAATGTAAGATACTTACCAATGAATGTTATGCCAATTATATTAGAAATGTGGATCATAATCTAACGTCAGACCCAAAATATTTTTGGAAATATATAAAGGACATTCGTTCCTCTCATAACTTACCAAACTCTATGTATTATAATGATTCTTCTGCAAATGATGGACAAGGTATTGCGAATCTATTTGCAAGGTATTTTTCTACTGTTTATTCTCAAAATAATAATAATGCACCTCAACCTAATGCGCACACGTATACAAATATTGATTGCCCTGTTATTAACACTATAGACGTTTTTAATAAAATTAGTTCCCTTCCAGATACTTTGTCTTTTGGTCCAGATAGTATACCTAACTATTTCTTAAAAAAATGTATTTGTACCTTAAGTGATTCCTTATGTATGATTTTTAATGAGTCGTTTAAGCAGGAATATTTTCCTTCTTTATGGAAACATAGTTATATAATGCCTGTACACAAATCTGGTCCAAGGGAAAATGTATCTAATTATAGAAGCGTCTGTATACAATCAAGTATCCCTAAGATTTTTGATAGCCTTGTTGCAGATAGTCTTAGGTGGTCCTGTAAAGAACTATTAATTGATCAGCAGCATGGTTTTTGTCAAAACCGCTCAACCATCTCAAACCTCTTAGTATATCAAGAATTTATTTTAGATACTTTTGAAAACATGAATGGCCAAGTTGATTCTATCTATACGGACTTTTTCAAGGCCCTTGATAGTGTTGACCAGCCTACACTTTTATCGAAATTAATTTCATTCGGTTTCAGTCCTCATTTTGTTAATTGGGTTAAAAGCTTTATCTCAGGTAGAAGTCAGTCTGTAAAAATTGGCTCATTTATTTCGTTTATAATTCTGGTTACATCCGAAGTAACTCAAGGTTCTCATAGTGGACCTATTTTGTTCCTTATATTTATTAATGATATAGGAATAAATTTCTTACATAGTAATTATATTTTATTCGCGGATGATTTAAAGTTATACAGACATATTTCTACTCCTGACGATATTGCTCTTTTGCAAAGTGACCTTAATAGATTGGTTGAGTGGTGTAATAGGAATAATTTATTTTTAAATGTAAAAAAATGTCATAAAATGACATTTTTTATGGGTAGAATAAAGGTTGACAGCTCTTATTATTGGTAACACTGTTCTAGACTCGGTTGATACTGTCAGAGATCTTGGCATTTTATTAGATCGTAAACTGGATTTTAACTGTCATATTAACTCAATTGTTCAAAAGGCTAACAAAATGTTAGGCTTTGTAAAGAGAAATTGTAAAGATTTTTCTGTTAAGTCTATTATAACTGTCTACAATTCCCTTGTTAGATCTCATCTTGAATTTGCCTCCGTAATTTGGTCCCCTCAGTATAATATTGCTATAGATGAGATTGAGTCTGTTCAACGTAAAGTATTACGATTTTGTGCTAATAAACTAAATATTCCAATTTATGACCATAATTTATCTCATGTATACGAAGCATTGAATATTGAATTACTTTGTCATAGAAGACGTAAATCAGATTTATGTTTGTTATTTAAACTTATTAATAATTTACTTATTTGTCCAGAAATGTTGCATAAAATTCAGTTCCTTATACCTACAAGAAATCTTAGACGAAGTTCTCCAACGTTTAATATACCCTTTCATAGAACTAACTACGGGTCTCATACGCCTTTGGATAGAGCTATGTTGTTGGCTAATAACAATAATAATTATTTGAATTTTTTTAATTTGTCTTTAAAATCTTTTAAAACTTCTCTAAATAACCTTAATTTTTGATATTATTTGTGTATCACAAGTTTTATATGTATGCATTTATAATTATACTTGTACTTCTTATGTATTGGGGTTTTCCCGTTAATAAATAAATAAATAAATAAATAAATAAATCTTTCTATTTTTTAACCTTCTAGAATACTCTACTGCGTTAATTAGGTTTATTTTACCAAAGTGGAGCGCTTTTTCTAAGTAAATTCTACATAAAATGGTCATACTAGACGATTTTACCTCAAGACAATTATTCTTTGGGGTAAAATAGTCCAGTTATTACCACGTTTTAACATAGAATATACCGAAATATAGGTACATAGTCTTAATTTTACCAAATTTGGAAATATTTATTTTTATTATGTTGGCACTTTAAAATTTTGACAAAACTAATTAATAACGATGGCCATTGGCTAATTATCTCACTGAGAAAATGCCATAAAGAAGGAAGAAGAAGAACGATGGTCATGTCCCTTATTACTTAAGTATTAATACTTGATGTAAAATGATCAACAAATATAACTATAATAATAATGTGATTTAGTGATTTTCAGCGGACATTAAGTTTAGTGCACGTGATATTTTTTTATAAAATAGAGTAAAAGAGTTATGAAAAAGTCGAGGGCCTTAAAAAATCGTATGTTTTAAAGGAAAAAATGTAAAATTTTTAGTTCTTTAATATTTTTATCTATTATTGGATTAAAATATTCGACGAAGATTTTTTTAGCATAAACCTTGTACATATTTTGTTCTATTCGCTTAAATTTTAATATTAATATAAAAATATTGTTTGAAACAGTTGCAAGGATTTTCTACTACTAAAACGATTTTTCTTATTTAAAACAAATTTTCTATTTTGGGTATTTTATTTCTGACGAATTTCGTGTTTCTTAAAACTTAAAAGTTTTTAGCAGTTGGCAAACCTACAATAAATATTATTGTAAATATAAAAACAATGTGAAAATCATAAAAAAAATAACAGAAAAAAAACTGTCTCGACGCCTCTAACCCCCTAATTTGGGAGAAATATATAAAATACATAAAATACATTTCTAGAAAAACTATAAATTTAACTAGGTTTAAAATTGACAGTCTATAAAAATATATACTGCACGTTTGTCGGTTAAAAACCGAAAAATATATATAATAAAGTTATCAATAGATGGCACCATGCTTTTATATCTATCTAACGTTTTATTTGAATATTAGCAACATAGAGGATACACAGTGCTAATGATTTCCAAAAAGCATAAAATGGTACTATTCACTGTTTCCTGTCCATTTGATTTTAACGACAGATAGATAACTTTATTATAAAATTGGGCATGTACATGGAGTATTCCGTGACGGAATTTCCCTCACGACACCAAGAAAAATCTAAAAAACACAGGCACATCTGTGCACAGTGTGCAGCTGCCTAAGTTGGATTTTTTTTAATTTTTGACCGATATTTTAATTAAATTGCTTAGAAAAATAAATATAAACACATTTGCTTATATTTGTTGTTTATTTTTATTCACCTAAGAAAAAGTAATCTGCCCAGTTTTTTGTCGCAAACTTTTTTTATTTATGGTATATGATTCCTCAGGTCAAAATACATAAAAAAGGTACCCTTGTTGTAACACTGCGGGAATAACCGTTTTCGAGAAAGATTAATTTAAAGGTGAAACGTTAAAACCAAAATTTAATGATACAGGGTTATTCTATATTGAAAACTAAAAAAAAAAGTTTCTATATATGTATGTCGAAAAAACGCTTTTAAAGCTCCTATGGCACTTTAAAAATGGTGCATTTTTAGGAGACCATAGCTCCCTTAGGATTGATTTTTGGAAGTAACTGTATATGAGGTTTTTGATATAAATTTACCCTGAAGCATTGAAATTTCGGTTTTCAACATTTTAGTATTTAGTTTTTCGTCCCTGTTCGTGAAATTTCACCTTTAAATTAATTTGTCTCGAAAACTGTTAGACCTACAGTGTTACAACAAGAGTACCTTTTTTATGTATTTTGACCTAAGGAATCATATACCAAAAGTAAAATTACAAAAAAGTTACACAGAAAAAAGTTTGGGACAAAAAACTCATAAGGTTTCGCACACCCCCGGTTAAAAAAATTAACCACTTTCAAAGGAGCGTTACTCCCTAATGACTCATTTTTAGACATATGTTTATAGGAACTTTTTTTCATATTTTGTGATATAGAATCACCACTTAAAATTTTGGACCCTATTTCAAATACACAGTAAAAACTTACATAATAGTATATTAAAGTACTAGTTTCATAACATACGTTTTTAGCGCACTTGCTTGCGGCGAGTTTTCTAAAGTACTATTGCGCTAAAAACGTGTTTTGAAACGAGTGCTTTATACAATCTTTTCTATTTTGGTCTAAAATTTTACAAAAACTTACATCTAAATTGATGACTGATTTAGGGATTTTTGTTTCGAGTTAGATTAGCTACTGCGATTTTGAATTTTATTGCCAGATTTTAAAAATAATTGTGTTTAATATAAAAAAATCCCCATGGACAAAATTAATTAAAACTATCCTAAATTGTAACACATGTCCTAAGGATATTGTTCATTTATTTTTCCCCATTCACGCATAATCTGCTTCTAGTATACTTTATGTACTTACTGAGATTTACCCCAAAAACATATTCATAGACATACATTAAAATTTACGATGGCAGCAAAATTATTATCATCTGTTAACAAACCTAAATTATATTTGTGTCAAGAAGGAAAAACAAAATAAACAGATGAAAGAAAACAATTATTTAATAAATATCGTATATTACCAACGTTGTCAAGAGACGTCGTGTTTGTAGTTGCTTTGAGGGGGGGATGTGGAACATTAAATTTCTTTACTCACATAGCTTGAATTTACCAACAGTTGGTACAGTTACTGTCATGCAAAAAATTGTCGACTAAAAAGAAAGGTTGTAACGTCTGAAAATTCCCAACTGCAAGGCAACTGCAAAGCAACTATTTCCTGCAAATAAAAGTGGCTACTAAAAATAAAGATCACCATATCTTCAAATTCCCAGCTAATAGGTCCAATTGTCCTACATTTTTCCAACTTCAAGGTCCAATCCATGGTGAGGTGAGGTCCCTGAGCTAGTCTACGTTATAATGCTAGTTAAATAAAATACCTAGTAATTGATTCGCTGAGTCTACGGCCGAAAGTTGTACGGCCGAAGAAATGCTTTTACCTCCTCTACTGTATTCTCCAGAGGTTCTCAATATTTGATTAAAACAATGAATTTCTTATGCATATTGTTACACTAGGCGAGCATTTATTATTTAATTAGCTAAAGCTAAATTATTTAGCCCGAAAATAATCCTATTTGATTCTTAAAATATAAGGTATCTGAAAAATGCCTCCCATTAAAAAAAAAAAAAACACTAAACCAGCAAACTACCAAACCAAACCATTATTAACGTAAACCAACGCATCCCATAAAAAAACACCAAACCAGCAAACTACCAAACCAAACCATTGTTAACGTAAACCAACGCCTCCCATTAAAAAACAAACACCAAACCAAACCATTGTTAACGTAAACCAACGCCTCCCATTAAAAAAAAACACCAAACCAGCAAACTACCAAACCAAAACATTGTTAACGTAAGCAAACGCACCCATTAAAAAAAACACTAACCAGAAATTCGTGAGTATTTTAACAATTTTTTGTTATAAAAATTTCAACACTTATTTTATTATATTTATTAATTTTCAGAGAATAGTAATAAGCAACCAGTTATATATCTCAATGTAGGTATAAATACTTGACTACGCTTTGAGAGCCACTGAAATCAGTACTTCCACCTACAAACCTCGCTTTCGGCCGTATGATCTTCGGCCGTAATACCCACCTCGGATTCGCTCACAAGTAAAGGCCTATCCAGTAGCTTGTATAAGAACATAAAACATAAGAATGCGGTGCCGTGATGGGCTTACAAGATACATGGCGGCACATCAAGCTAATAACGGCATCGCATTGTTTTGTATTACGTTCTTATGCGAGCCTGTGGATATCCCTTTACACATACAATTTTGCCCAAGAACCGAAAAATCTAATTTGTGTTTTAATAGGTAGATAACAATAACAGTTAACATTGAAAATTAGCGTTGTTGCCATTGGTATTAAATTGGTGAGTACTTCCGAAATATTTTTATTGGTGTATCAGTTAGTAAAAGAAGTTCGAGAGTGTCATTGAGTATTGTTTTGAGTTCCTGTCATGTATTTTAATAAACTATAAACAGAAACCTAGCAAAACTGGCTATAGAAAAGCGATTAAAAATAAAGTTTTTTTTTTTACTTTTTTATCGTAACGAGATTATTTTATAAAAAACTCTTACTGTTACTTTATCCAACCCGGACAACATCCATAAACTCATATAGGCCTCATGAGAGCATCATGTTATGATTTCCACGTTTTGTACTCATACGAACATCATGATGAGCACATCTCATGATTTTGTGATCGTGTTGAGAGTGTGCTATGAGGTTGTCATGAGGTGTATACATTTAACGTTAAATCATTAAATGATAATTTCTACGTGAAATAGCAAATGTTGTCCGGGCAATCATTAGACTAATTTGAGAATTAAACCAATAATGTAATATGTGTCAAAAAAATCTGTCTTTTCATTGCAATGGCCAATGGACCAATGCATTGGAACACAGAAGGTTTTTACATTCAGCTGTATTATTTTTTAAGATCCTAACTAATAAATCTCCGACATATCTATACAACAAAATTAAACCTAGGTCGGATGTACATAATGTAAATATACGCTTCAATAATACTCTGACACTTCCCAAACATGCTTCTGAAATTTTTAAACGGTCATATTCTTACCAAATTACTAGTGTTATAAATAATTTAAATTTTACTTTTATTGGTCAAAAACTTTTATGGTTTAAAGCAAAACTGTTAAAAATCTTGCTGATGGAAGAAATCTATACCACGTAGATTGGTGTACTGTTGTCAGTTTGGAGGTGTAGGTGTTTTCTTTTTTTTGTGATTGGATGTCTCCATTAATGCTTTCTTACTGCTAAATTTGTAGTGTGTTTTATTTGTATTTCTTTATGCATAGTTGGTTGCTCACATATAATTCTCAACACGGTTAGATAGGTTATGTTATTGTTTTAGGTTATCTTCTGTGAACATTTTGTTAGATGTAAGAATAGACGTATGATTGCAGGTCCTAGCCTGCCTGTAGTTATACGTACTAAATCTCGCCCATAAAATTTTTTTGTAATTTACTATTTACATATTTTTAATAAAGACCTTTATTATTATTATTATTATTGGTCCAATTTTTAGAAATTTAGTGTTAATGACTGGGTAAACCATTGCTAGTATAGTATTACAATGAACTGTTTATGGTTTAGCAGCCTGTTTTTAGGGTCTTGTCGAGCATAACAAATCATAAAACTGCAGATGCAAAATTTTACTTTTGCTCGCGCCACCATTTTGATTTCAAGGTACACTTCTTTTGGAGTTTTTTGTAAATACCTTCTAGCCAATTAAAAAAAAAAACAAGAAATCATAAAAAAGAAAGCTTTGAAAATTATCCACAAAGTACTTGTTTAATACTTAGTTAATAAGAAAAAGTCGATATCTTGATTTTAAGGTACAGCTTCGATTTTTTTTACAAATATTTTCTTTTTTGTAATTACTTATTTTTTTTAATTGATAGTTTGGAAGTTATTTGCGAAAAACTCCAAAAGTGTACTTCAAAATCAAGATGGTGGCGCAAGCTCACCTATTGTTGGGGACAGGAATGTCTAAACTACATCTCTACCATTTTCAGAACTTTCTCATTTTTTTAAGGCAACGAAGGTTGTCGTTGTCTGGAGTATTTTGGGCAAATGAAATTAATTTTAGTAAAAATTAGAGATCCTGAATAAAGTGGCAATAACTTCAAATAATGTGAAGTTTAATAACTATATTAGGGACCTACATTCTCCTATAGACTGTTTTTTTCTGACAAAAAATATGGGACTTAAAACAATCTACCCAGTATCGGATCACAGTAATAACACAGTCCTGCAAGGTCCTGCTTTATACATTCGAATATATGATTTTGGATAATTCGACTATGCTGATTTCGATTAATCATTGGGGTGATTAGGTCACTCGCCTTTCGGCTCGTGTCCCAAAATTTACCCTCATTGATTAATAGCAATTATTATACGCTCATTGAATAATATACTATTATCCCTCTATAATAATTTATTACATAACCCATTGCAATTAATAATTAATTAATTATATATATATATATATATATATATATATATATATATATATATATATATATATATATATATATATATATCCATTTATATCACAGCGCCATCTATAAATATGTATTTTTTAACAAACCAAAAACAAATTCGTTCTAATTTATAATTTACTATCTAAAATAAAATGTTTTTTTGATTATAATTTTTTTGCTGTTAAAAAAATAGATGGCGCGGTGTGAGAAAAAGTATACCTATTGATAAATTATAATAATGCTTATGTAATAAATCATTGTAAAGGGCTTAAACTTCTCTTTCCTACCATGTAATAAAAAATATTTATATATTTTTCTTTTACAATTTTTTCATTTGCGCAAAATACGGACATGATGGAAAAAAAACTAAAGTCAAATTCGAAATCAGCAGGCTCATATTATCCAAAATCATATATTCTCATCCATGAAGCAAAAAAAAGTATAATGTATAATTTCTCCTACATCAAAGTATCATTAATTTTGTAACTTAGGTTGGTACGTTGCAAACAAACTGTTAGGTACCTATATTACTTTACATTTGCCTTTCATCAATAATTATTTCCTCAAAACATCAATAACTTTAAGTTCTCTAGCTGGTAGGTGATTATCTAATATATTTATTAGTTAACTAATAATATAATGTAATGTAATGTAGTGTAGTGTAGTGTAGTATAGTGTAGTGTAGTGCAGTGTAGTGTAGTGTAGTGTAGTGTAGTGTAGTGTAGTGTAGTGTAGTGTAGTGTAGTGTAGTGTAGTGTAGTGTAGTGTAGTGTAGTGTAGTGTAGTGTAGTGTAGTGTAGTGTAGTGTAGTGTAGTGTAGTGTAGTGTAGTGTAGTGTAGTGTAGTGTAGTGTAGTGTAGTGTAGTGTAGTGTAGTGTAGTGTAGTGTAGTGTAGTGTGTGTAGTGTAGTGTAGTGTAGTGTAGTGTAGTGTAGTGTAGTGTAGTGTAGTGTAGTGTAGTGTAGTGTAGTGCAGTATAGTGTAGTGTAGTGTAGTGTAGTGTAGTGTAGTGTAATGTAATGTAAAGTAATATAATGTAATGTAATATAATATGAACATAGTATGGTATGGTACGGTATAGTGTAATATGGTATGGTATGGTATGGTATGATATAGTATGGTATGGTATGGTATGGCGTGGCGTGGCGCGGCGTGACGTGGCGTGGCGTGGCGGGGTATAGTATGGTATGGTATGGTATGGTTTTGTATGGTATAGTATTTTATGGTATGGTATGGTATGGTATGGTATCCAAACCAATATAATATGTTAGTTATTTACACTATTATAAAATTATATAATTAAGTAGGAAATATGATGAATCATGAATTCATTTAATTTTTAGTCTTGGTCTTTTGACCGTTGAAGAAAAAACTATTATGCATTGAGCTAACTTATTACCTTTTACCTTGTAGATGCACAATTTACTATCATCAAGGGAATTCAAAATATTGCAAATAGGGGCAGTAGAGTGTATCGAAATGTAAAACCCACTGATCTATTAGTTATTTTAATTCGATGAGTTTTATGGTCAACTCATGTGGCAGCATTTGAATTTTATTTTTAATTTTGTGACCTATTTAGGTCAATATATGGCTCTGCTAAATATTTACCTTCGTGTTTTTTTACTGTAAATTAAATATTCACTACACTATATTTATTTAACTAGTACCCTCAAAAAGAATTATAGTGCTATTTCTAGACTAGACATTTTAGTACTGACAGTACTAGTATACAGGGTTATTCTTTTAAATGGTACAGTGCCTCTAACTTTTGAACGGCATAAGATATCGACTTGAAATTTGGAACAGACATACAACATATAATGAAGTATCTTTGCCTGTAAATTGTTTATTAATTAAATTTACAGTTATATTAGGGGGGCGTTGGGAGCAAAATCTTAAATGGAGTAATACATCATTTCAAAGGTATTAAGTTTGCCTATTCAAAAATATGTTTACTCTTTGATTTTCGATTAAATTGGAATATTTTATTCAGCTTTTAAATTTTGAAAAGCCGACAATACCGAGTGTTCCAGCCAAGACGAACCAGGCGTTTTCTGGCGTTATTATTAAAGCTATCAAAACAAAATTAATATCAGTTAATAGGTACCCAGTAAGCTATTATTCCTTTCAAAGAAAACTGTTGGATTGTCTCTTGTTTTTGAGTTACAGCTATTTCAAATCAATTTTTGTTGTCAACTGTAGGTTAAAAATGATAAAATATAAAAATTTACGATTTTTTCTCTATCGTGTATAATTTGCTTTAACCAAATACCTTATATTATTTATCAAATTTAACTTTTAAAAACCACAAAATAACAAAATATTTCTTTTTGTGTAGATCTAAACAAGTTATTTTTTTTCTGTAGATCTAAACAAGTTATTTTAAACATACTATGGTCTGTTTCATCAAGCAATTAAAAATCGCACAGTGAATATTTTCAAAACAGATTCGAATATTGGATGTGCGAATATTCTGTGCAGTTTGTTTTATAAAACATAACTACACAAACAAAAACTATTCGAACTTGTTGTAAAAATATTTACTGTGCGATTTTCAATTTACTATCTTGCTTGAAAAAACAGACCATAGATACGATTAATAATATATAAGGTCTGATAAAAAGTTTACCTTGGTAAAAATCTGACTTCAGTCACATTTTGACATTTCCTTCTTTTCTGTTAGCAATTTTATCCAAAAGCTTTTTTACGACTTGAAAGTCAGAAGAACTTATCTATTAGAACGTATTTTAAATGAAAGATATCCAGACTTCTACTGATATAGAACATTAAGAAGAGACATTAACAATTTTGAAACTACTACAGCGTTTTATGGAAGAGTACGTTATTCCAAGAGTTCCAATAACCGGAAATCCGAAAAGAATAGTTGAATATGGAGAAATTCCTTCTAAAAGTGACTGTGTCTTTGAACGGAAAGTGTTGTTAGAAAACCTCCATGCATTGCAATTTTTAAGGGAGAGGAATACGCTTTTGCTTTAGTGCTGTGCTACAAAACGTCCTAAGAAATTTAGCTTCGGCCTTTAAAGTGTTTAGAATAAAATGTAAATACCTTTAAACATTTAATGAACCAATTTAATTGGCCATATCCGACCAAATCTAAAAAAATTAATCCATTATTTCGATTATGATTTTTTTTTTCGTATTACTTAGTCAATTTCAAGTAAATCTTTGTTAATAAAGCATTCTTAGGTTTTTTTAACTTAACAAAATCGAAGATTGAAGTAAAAAATAATATACCTACTTAACAGTTCAGTTTAGTTTGTAGTTTGTTTGGTATATTTAAGACAGGCTTAGTGTCTATGGCTCATTTGCCTTAATAGGAATTAGTCTGAATGGAGATTAGAGGAGGAGTGAGTCTCAGTTCACTGATGCTGAGTTTGCATCTGTCATGGATTGGAAAAGGGGGTGGGGAGGAGGAGGGTGGGAGGGGATATACCTAAAAAACTATCTTGACGTCACACAATTACCTCCAATAACCCAATAACTGTCTATTATTGACGAATTGACTATACATAATTATATCTCATATCCGACTTCACCACTATTTAAATAATCATTTAAAAAATTAACTTTTTTATAATCCTAGTAAGATTTCTAGAAGGTACCTCAAATACCCCTTCAGGGATGCGCCCTGTCTATTTTAGAAGCATAGTTCTTAGTATATAAGATGGACATTTTAGTAAATATTGTGTACATACATATTATGTAAAAAAAAGATTATTTTTATATACAGAGCGGTCCAAAAGTCACCCCCCCCCCCTCTTAACTTTTGAACGAGTTTAGATATCGACTTCAAATTTAGAACTCTTAAATAAGACAATTTAAACTATCTTTAAGCATATATTTGATACTTTGAGCTCTTAAAATGTGGGCAGGGGGGCAAGGGGCGATATTTTTTTTTAAATGGAAAGGTGGGTCGTGTGATACATCATTTTAAAGCTTATAAAATTCTCCATTTAACTGTATATTTTTATTTTTTTAAAACATTTTTTTTTGGGTTTAAAATAGGGTTGAAAATGGGTATTTTTGTCAAAATTTCTTTAAAAAATCCAAACAATTTTTTAAAAATGCCTAATTTTAAAGGCTTTAAAATGATGTATCACACGACCCCCCTTTCTATTTAAAAAAATTTCCCCACATGCCCCCCTGCCCACATTTTAAGAGATAAAAGTATCAAATATATGCTTAAAGATAGTTTAAGTTGTCTTATTTAAGAGTTCTAAATTTGAAATCGATATCTCAACTCGTTCAAAAGTTAAGAGGGGGGGGGCACTGTATACGTGTTAAAATGATTAAAACTGTGCAGGTGGTGAAGTTTTATTTTTTTTTTAACCTGTTACACTGAACGAAAAAAATTGAATTTTTAATCTGTTATGAACAGTATGTTAAGGGGGGTGTGTTCGGCCAAAAAGGGCCCACTTTTTCATTAAGAAAAACATAATGCTTTTTTTTTTCAATGATAACTTGATCGGATAGGCTTGATTTTTTTCACAAAGTGTCCGTACCACCCTTATTACTTGTACCAAATTTAAAATCGATCGAATAAATAGAACTGAAGAAAAAATAAAACATTTTTGGGTAACTTAATGTTTTGCCACCCCCTAAGGGGTAGTTGGGGTCCAAAATTTTGGTGGGATGTTATTCAAACCAAAACACATCTTTTGTAAACATTTTAACCTTTTTCCGATCAAGGGCACTTTTTCCCATCTTACTCCGCTAAGCTCTTTATACAGTTGAAACCTTGTTGTTCTCATACGACGATGTGGCTCATTGACTTTAGAACTTACACTCTTTAATTTATAATTCACTCATTAACAGTACTCGGCGAATTTCCAGTACTCGCATACTCTAGTGTTGACGCGAGGTTTTAAATATTTACATTTTTATATCTTTTTATCTTGTTTTTTTTAATGATTCCATTTAAACGAGTATACTCGTAAGGTGGAAAAAAAGTTATCGATAAATAAAAATTAAAAACTTTCGTATTCTTAAAAGATAAAAATCGAATGTCGGTTTTTTCTTTGAAAAACACCGATATATACGTATTAATAGTTAATGTGTATAGTCAATATTGTTGTGTGTGACAAATTAGTCGTCAAATGTTTCGCTTTAGTAACCTTTATAAAAATTTCCCTCATAATTCGGCAAAATTATTCCGTAAGCCTATGTTTCTGTGTTTATTTTCAACGTTGATGAGTCATAACTGAGTTTACGCCGACTGCTGCTCATTAACTTATGCAAATGACTTTTTTATTTTTCAACAGAGATATTTAATTCTAATAAAATTTAAATAAATTAACATTCGCTGGCTAATTAATATGCGATTGATTTTATTAGGTTTAAAGTTTTATGTCCAATTAGGAAAATTTATAGGTCGCCAACGTTATTAAATGATAATTAACCCTCTATTTTATAATAGCTAATTATATCCTGTCACTGTTATAGCCACTATTGAATCCTCCTTTTATTAACTGCTTCTATGTGGCCTATAAATAAATAAACCGTGAAAATGTGTAATGGTACGCATTACCATATACTCTTCACAGTGCCTTGCCTCTAAGAGGTCTCGAGTTCGAACCCCATCCCCAACTTTTGTTTTTTTATTTTAATTTTTTACTTATTTTGCGTTTTTAATGCCTTTAACTTACGTTTAAGTCGTCTTTCTAACTTAACATTTTAAAAGCGTTTAAGGGGTCTTTCTAACTTTTTTTGTTTTAAAAATATTTTGTTTTTAATTTTTTTTTATATACCTAGAAAGAAAAAAGATGTGAAATTTTGTAGGTATGTTTATTTATATTCATAGGATACAATTTTTTTTTTTTAGATTTTTAAAGTGCCATTTTTTTTCCAATAATCTTTTTTTGAAAAATCATAGCGACTTCAATGCTGAATATTCCATTTTTTTTAGTCGATCCAAACGGCTGGAATCATGGCGACCACCGCTTTTTGATGTTTTTTTTTTAATTTCTGGCAAAAAATGACACATCTAAAAAAAAAATTGTATTCTTTAAATATAAATAAACATACCTACAAAATTTCATAATGATATCTTTTTTCTTTCTATATAAAAAAATGTTTAAAAACAAAATATTTTTAAAATTTGAAGAAAATTTGAAGGCAGACGGACCCCTTAAATGCAAGTTAAAGGTATAAAAAACGCAAAATAAATAAAATTTAAAAAAAAACAGAAATTGGGGATCGAACTCGAGACCTCTTAGTAGCAAAACGAATTAAAATAATAGAATCCTGGTTATACCAACTGCGCTATTAGCCACTTTAATTTCGTTCTGTTTGTAGTAAAAATTATTTTCTCGTTAAGTTCTGCCCCTACAACTTATTTGTTTTTTAATGGATTTTTTTTAGTTGATAGTATAGAAAAGACGCCTAATTTCGGATGGTTTCCTAATTTTGGATAGTAGTGTATCTAAGATACTTTCTGCAGAGGTAAACAGAAACCTACTTTTATGTGAAGCCAAAAGTGAAACTTAATCCGTCCTGTAATATAGTTACGGTATAGCTTCTCCCCGTTAAATGGCAGCACAAGTCATTTAAATTGCAAATGGCAAAATTATGGCTCCTATACTACGCTAGAAAGCAGTAACTCCATTTGTCGCCTAGAAACGTTTTGACGTCAACTCTGATGTAATATTTTGAAAACGCTGCTATGCGACAAATTGAGTTACTGCGTTCTAGCGTAGTAGGGCAGTAAAGGATTCGTAAAAAAATTGCTTAATGATTAAATTTGAGATTAAATTACTTATTATTCCCAAAGAAAAATGTCAAAAAATAACAAGAAACATGGCATAGCAATGCAATGCAATGGGATCCAGATCTACTTTGAAAATAAAATCGGATTTCCCGAAATTAGGAACCCTTTTTTAATGCACAAAAATATGCAAAGTTTTTTAACTGTGTTTTTTGGAAAAAATAAACTGTAATAAAATTGTTTTCATAATATATCATGGTTCTTATAATAAGTTACACGTGGATCTTCATATAGAATTTGATGTTTCCTGAAAATTTCGAGACGGCCAAATAATTTGTTCTTGAGTTATCTTGTACACAAAAAAGTTACATTAGACAGACAGACAGACAGACAGAAAGATTTTTAAAGTCTCTTAATTTTTTGCACGAAACATTTGCATCGATTTTTTTTCTGGGACGTTTTATGGGGATTTTTAAAAACTATTTGATTTTTTTTTGAACGATACCTTGTTATACTCTTCTAGCGTTTACGCGCTTTGGATATAATACTAACAAATATAAACTTATTTAGAATACGTAGGAGGATACGGTATGACATAGTGTTCCCTAAGTAAGGGCATGTAGCCCTTAAATATTAATATTTATCACAGGAAAAAATCCAAGCTATGTTATTGGTTAAACAGTTATATGTCTATAATAGTATATATACCTATATAAATAGTTTGATATTGGTTGCTAAATACTTTAGCAACCATTGCTATACCGGGTGTCCCACCAGGTTCTTGACAAGCTATATCTCCGTTATTTGGTAAGATGATTTTTTTTGCAAAAAAAGCGTTAAATGGGAGCCATTGAAGTGTTTATTTAAGTATCCAAAACCAACCCTTGCTTACCCACCCCCTTTAAACCACCCCCAACTTCTGTTTTTCAAATGGCACTCCCCCATTTTTATCAAAAACAGACAGACAGACAGACAGAAAGATTTTTAAAGTCTCTTAATTTTTTGCACGAAACATTTGCATCGATTTTTTTTCTGGGACGTTTTATGGGGATTTTTAAAAACTATTTGATTTTTTTTTGAACGATACCTTGTTATACTCTTCTAGCGTTTACGCGCTTTGGATATAATACTAACAAATATAAACTTATTTAGAATACGTAGGAGGATACGGTATGACATAGTGTTCCCTAAGTAAGGGCATGTAGCCCTTAAATATTAATATTTATCACAGGAAAAAATCCAAGCTATGTTATTGGTTAAACAGTTATATGTCTATAATAGTATATATACCTATATAAATAGTTTGATATTGGTTGCTAAATACTTTAGCAACCATTGCTATACCGGGTGTCCCACCAGGTTCTTGACAAGCTATATCTCCGTTATTTGGTAAGATGATTTTTTTTGCAAAAAAAGCGTTAAATGGGAGCCATTGAAGTGTTTATTTAAGTATCCAAAACCAACCCTTGCTTACCCACCCCCTTTAAACCACCCCCAACTTCTGTTTTTCAAATGGCACTCCCCCATTTTTATCAAAAAATATGAAAGTACATTTCATTCTAAATTCAACCATGTATTACAAGTGGTATCTTATCATTTAAGGGGCTCCAAATAACAATTATTATTTATTAATAATAGGGTGGTATTTAGAACAAAGTTGCATCAGTTCTCTTTTAGATATAATCTAACGTGAGTTTTTTGACATTTTTGGATAAAAAATAGTACTTGTGATCTGATGGGGTTGTACTTTGGAGCCCTTTAAAAAAAATAAGATATTACTTATAATACATAAAAATAGGGGGTGCTATTTAAAAAACAAAGTTGGGGGTTGTTTCCAAGAGGGTGGATAAGTAAGGGTTACTTTTGCATAAGTAAATTCTACTTTGACTCGAATTTAATTTTGTTTTTTTTTTTCGATTTTTGTATCTTTTTAAAC
The DNA here is from genome assembly GCA_958510825.1 of Brachypterus glaber. Taxonomy (NCBI): domain Eukaryota; kingdom Metazoa; phylum Arthropoda; class Insecta; order Coleoptera; family Kateretidae; genus Brachypterus; species Brachypterus glaber. The sequence goes on along the minus strand of OY294045.1, from coordinate 24,656,047 downwards.
AACGGAGATATAGCCCGTCTAAAACCTGTTCGGACAGTATTATTAATAAATAATAGTTGTTATTTGGAGCCCCTTTAAGAAATAAGATACTGCTCATAATACATGGTTGAATTAAGAATAAAATTTACTTTCAGATGCTTTGATAAAAATAGGGGGGTGCTATTTGAAAAACAGAGGTTGGGGGTGCGTAAGCAGGGGCGGATTTATTTCACTTTAAGGGGGGGGGCATCCATAAGGAAAAAAATTGCGCTTTCTCCAAAAATATAATTTTGAAGGTATTTCTATGCTAATATATCTCGCTGGGGGGGGCATGGCTCCCATGCCCCCCCCCCTAAATCCGCCCATGTGGTTAAGCAAGGGGTGGTTTTGGATACGTGAATAAAAACTTCAATGGCTCCCATTTATCGCTGTTTTTTGCAATAAAATCTATTTTTTCAAATAACGGAGACATAGCTTGTCAAGAACCTGGTGGGACACCCGGTATAATAATAATAAATGTCTTTACTTTATCATACACTGATAGAACACTATCGTAATCAATAGCGTAATTAGGTTATAGAATACAACAATAAATAGTTGTATACTCGCCAACCACTATATATTGCATGGAATACAACAACAAACAAGTAAACGCGTTCGGTATTTACAAACGAGTTTAGTTGTTTAATTTACAACAACAAATTGTACTCATTTTGTTTTAAATTTACAAAACTTACAAAATTTACGTGTGATATGTAGTTTTTATGTAAATTTTGTAGATTTAAAACAAAATGAGTACAATTTGCTTATCAATAGGTATACACGGTTCACCTGGGCGATTTTAAATAAAAATTTCGTGGACCCCTACATTTTTTGGACTAAAACATCAGAAATCAATTCCCATTTGAAAGAAAATCGTAAAAGATACACTTTTTTAGACAGATAAAAAAAAACGTTTTTTTGAGTAATAAGGTGTATCAAAAAATCGCGATTTTCAAAATCAAAAACGCTCTCTGGCTTGAAAGTTGCTCCTTAGTAAAAAACAGTGGCCACTCAAAAATGAACCAAATCGATAAATGTTTAGAGGTAGCTCAAAGCACTCAAACTTAAAAAAAATCGCTACCTGTTTTTCAGATAAAAACTGATACCGATAAAAATTGAAGAAATTTTGGAGGGTTTCTTTGGTAATATTTAGAAACAATACTAAATGTAAGAACTAAAACAATCATATTCCCCCCTCCCCTTAAGTTAGAACATGAAAAAATCGCCAATTATTTGAAGATTACGCAAAAATTTAATTTTTGAAAGTTTTTAAAAGTGCATAAAAATAGTTTTAAATAAAAAATCTGCAAAATTATATATTAGTATATAAGCATATTTACATGTTAACCTACATGACTATACAGAAAACATAATTTTTTTGAGTAAAAAAAATTAATTTCGATTAGAAACCGGGTGGATTTTCTGTTTTTTGCCTAATACTTTTTTCAGTGTACTTTTTTCTTGATTTTTTGGTTGGAATACTTTTTTATGTAAAAATACACAAAAAAGTTTCTGTGGTTTAACATCGCAGGTTTATCCGTTTTAAAGATAAATGCATTTAAAAGTAAATTTTTACGCATGAAGAACCAAAAATAAAAAAAAATAAAAAATATAAAGCAAAAAACAAATATTTTAGTTATGAGTGGTTATTTAACATTAAAAACATAGAAAAAGTTTATATGCACCTTGGCCAAAAAATCATTCCTAAGGAAGTTATGTCCTTTTAAATATGCCCATTTTCAATAAATTTTCGCAAAATCTTCAAATAATTGGCGATTATTTATGTTCTAACTTAAGGGAAGGGGAAATATATTTTTTTTTAGTTTTCTCACAATTAGTATCGTTTCTAAATATTACCAAAGAAACCCTCCAAAATTTCCTTAATTTTATATACACTTTTTATCCGAAAAACAGGTACCGATATTTTTCAAAGTTTGAGTGCTTTGAGCTACCTCTAAACATTAATCGATTTGGCTCATTTTTGAGTGGACACCGTTTTTTACTAAGGAGCAACTTTTGAGCCAGAGAGCGTTTTCGATTTCGCAAATCGAAATTTTTTGACACACCCTATTACACAAAAAAACGTTTTTTTTATCTTTCTAAAAAAGTGTATCTTCGCAAATCGAAATTTTTTGACACACCCTATTACACAAAAAAACGTTTTTTTATCTTTCTAAAAAAGTGTATCTTTTACGATTTTCTTTCAAATGGAAATTGATTTCTTATATCATCAGGTATGTTTTAATCCAAAAAATGTAGGGGTCCACGAAATTTTTATTTAAAATCGCCCAAGTGAACCGTGTATACGTATCCACATGGAAATTTCAGCCCACATGCCTACTTTTAAAATTTTGGTAAAACATTTATTAGAAACAGCTTATTTTTGCCATCAATATTATTGTAAATTTGAATATTTTAATATTGTATTTAATATAATATAATGTTTTAGAATAATCGTAAAAATTGTATTCTATACCTAAAAGTTGGCACAATAACGTTTTGGATTAATATTTTTAGATTTTTCAGATACAGATAACAAAATTTAAGTTTTAATTTTGTAATTATTTAGAAATTAGTTACAAAGTTCAAACTCAAAACTCATTCAGCATTTAATACTTGTAAAACAGAAAATCCATAGCATTTAAAATTTATATAGGTATTTTGATTTGATCTAGTATACCCTATGGGGTAAAGGGTAGCTATCTATGAAACGATTATTGTAATATAAAATCGAAAGGAACATCCCTCAAATAATTTTAAGAGGGCGTTTTTTCTTTCCATATACAATACGAATTCAGCCCCTTGGCTAGTGCTTACAATTCACAATTCTCATATATTGTGCAATATATGATATATCATAAGAGGTACATAAAAGCCAAGGGATATCATTATAAAAAAAAACATGGAAATACATGTATATAGACAAAAAATGTTATTATATGACAGCGGCAGACTGGCCCTGGGCCCACTCAAGGGGCGATTGCTGGCAATTTAATATTTATAATTATTTTTTGTACGACCTATTGTACACGAAATAAAGAAAAATGCATGTTCACTATATATATATATTCTCGTTACGATATTTTTCTATCGCACGAGTACATAGTGCATATTTGAACGAAATAGTAGCGACTTTAGTTCTTAGTGCAAGAGAATTAAGTTTTTTTGACGACTCAAAGCGAAGTCAAAAAATCATTCGAGTGCACTAAGAACTTGTCGCAAACGAGTTGCGAACAACATTTTTCGTTCGATCTACAATCTAGACTCTTTAAAAATATATATTTTAAAGAATTACCTGTGTTTAATTTTGACATTTCAAAATTTTATAAACGTCAAATGACTTTTGTCAAAATGAAAGCTATGTGTAATCGTTTGGATAAATGACTGTGCATAGTTGACATTTCATTGAAATATGCACTATGTACTCGTGCGATAGAAAAATATCCTAATGAGAATATATAGTGAATATGTAATTTTCTTTATTTCGTGTACACTAGGTCATACGAAATTTGTAGGTTTCGTAACGAGTAAGCGACTTTTGTACTTACTCAAAGCGAACTAAAAAAATCATTCGAGTGCACTAAGAACTTGTTGCAAACGTTGCCAACAACATTTTTCGTTCGATCTATACTCTAGACTCTTTAAAAATGTATATTTTAAAGAAAGTTTAATTTTGACATTTCAGAATTTTATAAACGTCAAATGACTTTTGTCAAAATGAAAGCTATGTGTAATCGTTTGGATAAATGAGTGTGCATAGTTGTCATTTCATTCAAATATGCACTATGTACTCGTGCGTTAGAAAAATATCGTAACGAGAATATATAGTGAACATGAATTTTGATTTATTTCGTGTACACTAGGTCGTACGAAAATTAGAATTTATTTACTGTCAACTGTCAGGTCCTTGTAATACTTAGAGGGCAGTCTTGTGCAGGAATGCATAGAAGCCCTGGAGGAGCTAGCGAGGAACAAAAGAGTCCACCTTGTATGGGTCCCTGGACACAGCGGGATACCAGGCAACGAGAAGGCAGACGAACTTGCCAGGCTCGCAGCCGAAACTCCGTGCATGGGACCCGAACCCATGCTTGGTATTACAAGGAAACAAGTCACATCAGCCCTCAACACGTGGGCTGGAGAAAAACTAAGGGAAAGCTGGTCAACGGTCACGAACTGTAGACAGGCAAAGGACTTCCTTTCCGGTCCAAGCAAGTCAAAAACCGCGTGGCTACTAGGAAGAAGCCGAGCCACGATCAGCCAACTCACAGGGATCCTCACGGGTCACTGTGGACTAGGAAGGCACCTGTTCAAGATGAAGGTTGGTAACGACCCCGTCTGTTCGGGTTGCGGGATAGACGAAGAATCGTCCTTCCATTTCCTAGGACAATGCGATCGGTTCGGCAGAATACGACAGGAGATCTTCGGAGTGGCAACTCTCCGAAGAGAGGAGTTGCGTACCCTTGCCTGGACAGATATCGCGACCTTTATAAGGAGGTCCGGCAGGTTTAGGCAGGGAGTAGGGTAGATGTGTGGCTGGGACAGCTCGGGGCTGGCAAAAAGGGCCATAATGGCCTAGTTGCCTGGCTTGTAGCCTCCCCGCCCTTACTACTACTACTACTACTAATACTTAGAGGGCTCGTTAATAATTTTCTAATTACCAAGTCCGCCACTAATATAGAAGTACCTATAAAGATTATTGAGAGGTTTTATTTTGTCAAATTTAGGTAAAATTATAGTTGTTGCGTGAAATTACATCATATAAATAAAACAATACCTATTGTAATTAAATAAAATCACATAGTTTTATGTTTTAAACATAATTATGATTTGATTTCAATCATAACTTGTTACTTATGCCCTTTGGCTTCCAAGTGCGATCTTTTCGAGTGCCCTCCAGTTAAAATCGTCCGCCCACATTTTGACATATCACTTTAGAAACTGCCAAACTCTTCTCATTCTGCTTGGGTCTTCCCCTGATTTACGACAACTCTATCTGGATAACCCCTGAAGGTGCGATCACCAACAGTCTTTTTCTGCATCACGACGCATTCGTCTGTCCCTAACGCGTGATTTCAGCAACGCACATGAGATTCGCTGAAAAATTAAGTCAAGAATAGTTATTAGTTGTAACATGCCGAGTGTTTTTCTAAGGTACCTTGCACTTATAACTTTTTTAATCCTAGAGAGAAAAAAATTAAATTCACAGGGTGTCTATAAGACTGTATTTTAAATCATATAACCTAACGTAATTTTTATTTCACTTTCGGTTTAACCGGAAACGATCCCTACTTTTGATTTTTAAACCTATATATTTTTACATATTTGGATTCTCCATTAAATTCTGTGTGTTATCCTAAGTTTTTATCAAATTTTGACAGCTTTTGTCGTTTTTTAAATAAAGTTTTGTTTCAGGTCTTTTATCTGGAAAGTAACTAAATCTATTCAATGTTTACTTTTAATTTTACACGAAAACTAAACTTAAAAAATACATTTCTTGCTTTTACTCAAATTTTTGCATTGTTACTTCTATGGCTCATCGATATCACTAGAAAGATTACTTTTTTCTCTTTACAATAATACCAAAAAGTTAATATTTATTTCCATAATCTCTTTAAAATAATATATAAGTTTGTTAAACATTATACGCTAAGTGTTGTTTAACCCGCCGGACACTGTTTGCTTTGATACTGAAACTGAAATTGAAACTTACATTTAAATTGATGACTGATTTAGGGATTTTTGTTTCGTGTTGGCATTACAGTTTTCGCCATGTTTAAAATTCTAAGAACAAATTATATTTCGATATATTTTATAGTCATGTCTTCTCTTTTATACCTCAAGTAATTAAGCTACAATTTTAAAAAATATCCTAAACACAAAATTTTGTAGAAAATTAAACTTTAAGCGACATTGACATTTGCACGGAAAACGTCAAGCGACAAGGCTTTTGTCTGTTACCAACCCAAAAGAAAAAAAAGTAGACAACTCTTATGGGCCTATAAGAACACGCAAAATGCGCGTGATTATGAGCTTAAGAGTCGCAAAGTAGAAAAAATAATTTGAAGTAAGCTCAACGCTATCTACAAATTTTATTTTCGAAAATTACCACAAATTGACTATGTGGTGACTGTGGTGTGATCATCCTTTATTATTAAATTTTTTGAAATATGTCCATAGGTTTCAACGGCAGCCGTGTTTGAAATATGCCCGGAAAAATAAGATTTGCTAAATTTGACTTTTTTCTTTAAAGCAAATGAAAATAAAAAAAAAATTAATATTTCTAAGAAAAACTTCTTTCTACACTAACTCTTTCGACACCAACATTAAATCAAGTGAAAAAGATTTTCTGAAAAATTGCCCTAACGATTATTTTTGTTTTATCTAAAAAAAAATGATTAAAATTAACAAGTAAAGAGTATAATATGATAAGAAAGAAAACACTTTTTTACTAACTAATTTTATGATTATATCCAACAGTCTATGAAAAATTGTTTTGACCAAATTAAATAAAACTAGCCTTGTGCGCGCTTGTTTCCGACACGTGAACACCATCGTTGTCCTGGCAACGGACGCAACTTTCACAGGAAAACCCTTCAAAGTTTCGCTTATCGCCGAGCAGAGTAGGTTAGTATAGAAAGGGATCATTGACCAAAAGACAGAGAAAATGCAATTCATTTAGGGATGAGTTTAATATTAAAAGAAGCAGGAAACTATTTACATTACCAAAGGGTTGTTTTGCGGTTTTCTTCTTAATAGATTTCAAGAGGGTTGGATTTATTTATTAACGATTTAATAAACCATAATTAATTTTATATGCAATTAAAAATTGTGAAACGCACATTTCTAAATAAAATGTCTATTATAGACTTTCCATTACATAATATGTAATAAACATGAAACAGATTAGTATATTCTATAACTAGTATGGAATAGACAATATTTCGCGCGAGCGGAAAGTTTGTCATACGAGCCGGAAGGCGAGTATGATGGTCCCGCTAGCGCGGAATGACTATTCCATACGTGTTGTAGCCTATACTTTTTCTTCGACTGCAAATATGAAACACTGTATGGCTTTAAACTGCAGACAAGGTTAAAAACAATGTTTTTGTGACTCAACATTGTAAATGCAACAAAACACATATTTTTAAATAAGGCAATTAATGTTATTTAATAATTTTATCTAATCAGTACTTAAAACAGATTTTTATTTAATTTTAGCACATATTTACAAATTATAATGCAAAAATTGAAGGTTATGTCAGATTCTTGTGACAGATATCAGGTTAAATATGTAACAATAGATGGAACAGTTTTAATTTTTTGAACTAAATTGATAAAAAACTGGTCAAATATAAAAAAAAACTAATAAACTTTATGTAATTTTAACGCAAGACTTTAAATTGCAATAAATTATTCAATATTTCATGGTAATATATATTTGCTAATTTTGCTACAGTTTACTTTACTTTTATAAACAAGAGATGCTACTACATGTGCTCATTCTAACACTTGATACAGAATATTCATACGGTATCTAAAGCTAGAATGGATTCATTTTGTGTTTGAAAAGTGTGTGTATTTGCTTATATTCTAAAGCAGTCGTAGAAAAAGTATATTCCGTCTCTTAGGGCACATCTAGTATATTTAGATTTTTATAAGGAATACAAAAGCGTTGCTTATTGGGTTTATTATAAACCGCCAATAAAAGTAACTATACTTGTATAATGGATTTCCTTAACCTCAAGGAGCCGGACCTAAATAAAACTCTCTGTTCGTTTCCGTTTTTTCATAAAAATATAACTTTTTTCTTAAGTTCTGATCCCGAATGAAACTTAATGCAATGGATTTGATACGTATTTGATCAGCGATTACTTCCACTCCAGGTTTTATAAATGCTCCAGCCCAAAAAATCCAGATTGTTAAATAGTATTCATTATATTTAGCTAAATCATAATGGTTATAATAATTTAATATTATTATATGATATATAATTATTTTGGAAAAGAAAAAATAAAAAAAAAACTTTTTTTTTGTTTGGTGGACCGAAAAGAACATTTTAATAGGCTTCCAGGAAAATCTATTAAATTAGAATTTTCATATACGGCTATTTAAATAAAATTCATTCATGACGGTTTTAGGTAATGCCTTTTCTAGATATAAATTTAGATTTCTTTAATATGGGATGCTTTGTGAAAAACCGCAAAAGATAATTAAGAAGATTTATGTTAGTTGGCGAAGCAAATAACGAGAAATTAGACGCGAACCATTGACTATATTTTACTTTTTTGTAACCCTCGTTTTTAAATTAGATATAAAATTCTTCGTGAAATAAAGGGAAATTAAATTTAAATGGAGGAAATTTTTATTTTAGTTTAATTTAACTTAATTATGTCTTTGAGAATAAACTTATCACCTCCAAAAAATTTTATACATCAAAATATGTTGTTAAACTATTTTATATAATTTCTGGTTATCCCGCGAAAAAGAAATAGTGAAGTGAATGTTAACCTTATATACATGTTTGTTTAACCTCGTACTATTCTACTTAATTAAGAAAACCTCTAAACAGGACTTCTTATTACAATTTAAAAATAATAAAATAATTCAAAATTCAAATAAAATCGATTAATTTACAAGTATCAACATCTGTAATATTTGGTCTGTTCGTTGGTCTTGCACTTTCTTGCACCTTACAGTCGAACAAATTCTTTGTCATGTTTTGAAAATTAGGGCACAAATACGGTACTTATTTGGTTGGACGAAAAGTGTACGTCAGTGCAAGAAAGTGCAACACCAACGAACAGACCTATTGATGGTAAATCAATCGATAAGGAAAAAAGTGTAACCTTTAATTTATAATTTACAAAACAAGTATTCTTTCAATTCAAATGTCCAGTAAATTAGTATTCTACAATTCATATCAACCAATGAAATCTGCAATATATTTTGATTTGATATGTTTTGAATTTGACAAATAAATAACCTTACTTCAAAAATTAATTCTTACCTGTCAAACTAAATCAAACTATTAGTGCGTTTTACTGCATCATTCTGTTGCCACTGGTTTCACTAGTTTGAACGGAATCATCGTTTTACTGCTTACATTTGACCATTCTCTCCATTCCGACCAAACGATCGGGAGAGGTCCGAATGAAGAGAATGACAGATGTCAAATGTCAATATAAAAAAATAACTAACGGTTTTCATTATTATTCTGCCACAAAATTAGGTTACATTTGTGATTCTGCGTTTTTAATTAAAAATATAAGCGAACTTAAGTACGGAAACAACGGAAACTGCAATAATAAGTACCTACCTACTTTTTAAAAGTTAATTATTTTTTTTGCAAATATTTACTATGGATTCAAATACCTACTTTTTATTATATTAATTAAAATATCTGAACTAAGTTTGGGTCCAGAATCTAATAGCATTTATCGGCTATACTGTTCATTTTCACAAATTAGCCTAATAATCTGAAAAATAACTAAATATCTTTGGTTATCACTATCCATTACATGTAATGTACTGCAGTCCTGAAATATATTTTCAGCATAGATAAGACTTAGTTAGGATTTTCAGAAATTAACCAAATCATTTAATAAAATATCGCTCGTCTTCTTCTTCTCTTGGCCTTATTTTGACAATTGACATAATCCGTTTTTGTGCTTAGTTTCATTCTGTTCAAACATTTCCTACTGCAGAATGATGCAGTAAAACACACTATATGTTGTAAAATGAACGATTTCAATGCCCACCTTGATAAAACCTATTAATGCTTTTTAGAAAAAATCGGCAGCGTATCACTTCCAAAGAATATCAACAACAATAATTATTGTTGTTGATATTTAAATTATAATTTAACTAAAAGATTTCGCACTGACTTGTCCTTTAATTTAATGAAGACGTAGTTGAAAAGTCAATGAAATTTTTCTTCGTGGAACTAACATCTTTTACTTTTAACGTTTTCTATTTTAATGGAAAATAAACAAGATTAATAAGAAACAAGATATGTAATGATTCCATTATATACTATTCACAAATTAAAACTAGTTAAAACGCAAAATAAAATTTTGCAGCCAACAAAAGAATACTTCCCCTGTAGGCGGCCTTTTTCAAAAAAAAATCCTTTTTTGCAAAACGAGAAGTTAGGTAAAAGTTTTCAAAAAACAAAAAAAATTGAAAAAAAAAAGACTTTTTTTTTAAAACAATAATTGCTTTATAAAAAACAAAAAAATAAAAAAATAAATCAAAGAATAATTTTTTGAACCAAAAAAATAAAAAAAATGTGTATTTCAATACTTTTAATTTTAGAATTCTAAAATATAAAAGTAAAAAATATAAAAAAAGAAAAAAAAAATATGTATTTTTTTTTAAAGTTTTGCTATATTTTTTTTTTAAGTTTAACCCCCATAACGTTTTTGTTTTTGTGGGATTACTTTCAAAAAGAATAGTAATATTCCCCTCATAGAAGTTCTATGAGGGAGAAGTTCTATGGCAGAACTTTTTCGTTCTTGAGTTATCGTGTCCACAAAAAACGTGACATCGGATAGAAAAACGGACAGACAGACAGGGGATGGACATTTTTCAAGTTTCTCACTTTTTCATTAAATACATTTGTATCTAAGAATTTTTTGTCTATGGCGTTTTCTGGAGATTTTGGGAAATTCGAAACTACCGAAAAAGTTTTTTTTTCTACGACTGCTTTAGAATGTAAGCAAATACACACACTTTTCAAACACAGAATGAATCCATTCTAGCTCTAGATACTGAATGAATATTCCGTATCAAGTGTTAGAATGAGCACATCTAGTAGCATCTCTTGTTTAGAAAAGTAAAGAAAACTGTGGCAAAAAAAAAAAAAATATATATATATATATATATATATATATATATGCATGGCTATCATTACGAAGCCCGACACATAACAGTATTAATGTCCTCGGCGAGGGGCTGACCACGTCTGAAATTTGTACTAAAGAGTTCCTTTTTGCAAAGAGTTCCTCAAAATTCCTCTGAGTTCCTTCGGAGTTCCTTGGAGTTTCTCCGAGTTCCTTGGGAATTCCTCCTGTGTTCCTTAAGAGTTCCTCTCTGGAAGGGGTAATTTTTGTCGGTTTATCGGTCGGTTGATTTGTCGGTCGTTCTGCCAGGGAAATTTTGTATGCACAGGGCCGTAACCAGAAAAAAATCTAAGGGGGCTAAGCCCAGGGAGGCTTTTTATATATATATATATATATATATATATATATATATATATATATATATATATATATATATATTTTACCATGAAATATTGAATAATTTAATGAAATTTAAAGTTTTGCGTTAAAATTACATAAAGTTTTTCTTAATATTTGACCAGTTTTTTATTAATTTAGTTCAAAAAATTAAAACTGCTCCATCTATTGTTAAATATTTAAACCTGATATCTGTCACAATAATCTGACATAACTTTCAATTTTTGCATTATAATTTGTAAATATGTGCTAAAATTAAATAAAAATCTTTTTTAAGTACTGATTTGATAAAATTATTAAATAACATTAATTGTTTTATTTAAAAATATGTGTTTTGTTGCATTTACAATATTAAGTCACAAAAACAAGGTTTTTAACCTTGTCCGCAGTTTAAAGGCATACAGTGTTTCATATTTGCAGTCAAAGAAAAAGTATAGTCACACGTATGGAATAGTATTTCAGCGCTCGCGGGACCGTCATACTCGCCTGCCGGCTCGTATTCCATACTAGTTATAAAATATACTATTCTTGGTTTTGTTTTTTGCTAGTAGCATTCGCTGAACACATCAATTTGGTCTTTTATAGTAGAAAAAGAGAATCGTTAAAATTTAAATATATAATAGCTACTTTAACCCGAAAAACCCTTGTAAATTGATTTTTTAGTTTAATTATTTCGAACAAAGGCAAAATAACGACCATGTCATATTGCAAATTTAATTTTAGTCTAGCCGGACTTTATGATAGAAAATTGGGGAATATTTAAAATTCTATTTTGCAACAGTGCATAAAAAAGGTAGTCATTAGGCATTAATTAATATGCATTAAAGGCAATCTAGGCATATGTCCTATCAGGGACGGGCCTGGGCGGGGGTAGTTGGCAAAATATTTGAATAAATTTTATCCTGAAATTGCCCAGGAAGAGTGCACTCACTAGTTTTGTTTTTTTAGTAATTTGAGCAGTTTTTTAACTCCTTAGTAGGGATGGGTCGTGACATCACTGTCGGTGATTTTCTCACCGCTCCTTAGGCGGAACTTGAACTGGTAGTTCCGTTTTCAAAAAAATCACCGTGACATCGAAACAGTAGTTTTGGAACTGATTTACAGTTATAAAAATAATCTTGTTTTCGTATGCGCGATTCCAATCCAATAAAATAACAAGAAGCGTATACCACGGTGTTCTAGAAGAACTTTTAAATGACATGACAACTTACATTTTTTTTCTTTTTGGAATTTGTTATATGAGCTCTAATTAAAAAAATAAAACCAAAATTTTAAGAATCGTTTTTGAATAAAATGTGTTTTTTTAGAAAATATCTCTGATATTTCAAGCTAACATACTCGGTTTGCCCTCGATGTCTCCGATTTTGACCAAACTTGGCATAGTGGTAAAAAGTCCAAACCACTATGGTACCTAAGCACTAAATCCAATTTTTTTTCAAAACGGTCCATCCGTTCACTATACTGGGTGTCCCACCAAATCCTTGAAATAGCTTATCTCCGTTATTTGAAAAGGTATTAAAATTTTCAAAAAATAGCATTAAATCAAAGCCAAAGAAGATTTTACTAACTTATTCAAAACCGCCCCTTGCTTACCCACTCCCTTGAAACTACCCCCAACTTCTGTTTTTCAAATAACACCCTCTAATTCTTATTAAAGACTATGAAAGTGCACTTTATTCTGAATTCAACCATTTATTATAAGTGGTATCTTAGATAGATAGAGAGGGCTCTAAACAACAATTATTATTTATTAATAGAAGGGTGATATTTAACACAAAATTGCGGGTAGTTCTAGGAGACTGGGTTGTTATGAGTTGGTTTTGAATATATTAATCAATTTTCTTTTGGGTACAATTTAACGTAAGTTTTTGGAAAAATTTCTGGTTAAATTTAAAATTAAATGTGCTTTTATATTCTTTAGTAAAATAGGAAAGTGCTAATTAAAAACTAGTTGAAGGTGGTTCCAAGCGGGTGGGTTAATAAGGGGTAGTTTTGCATATGTCAGTAAATTCTACTTTGACTCCAATTTAATTTTATTTTTCTTTAACTTTTTTATATTTTTAAATAACGGAGATAAAGCCCGTCTAATACCTGGTGGGACATTATTATTACTAAATAATAATTGTTATTGGAAGCCCCTTAAAAGAATAAGATACTATTTATAATACATGATTTAATTCAAAATGAAATGTAATTTCATATTCTTAGATAAAAATGGGGGTGGAAGGTGTTATTTGAAAATCAGAGGGTGGGGTGGTTACAAGGGAGTGAGTAAGCAATGGACGAGGGGGGTTGAATAAGTCAATAAAATCGTTTTTGTCTCCCATTTAACGCTATTTTTTACAAAAAAAATACCTTTTCAAATAACGGAGATATAACTTGTCAAGAACCTGGTTGGTGGGACACCCGGTATCGTGAACGGATGGACCGTTTTGAAAAAAAATTGGATGGAGTGCTTAGGAACCATAGTGGTACCACTATGCCAAGTTTGGCCAAAATCCGAGATATCGAGGGCAAACCGAGTATGTTAGCGTGAAATATCAGAGATATTTTCTAAAAACACCTTTTTTTCAAAAACGGCTCTAACGATTTTTAAAATTTTGGTCTTATTTTTTTAATTAGAGCTCATATAACAAATTCCAAAAAGAAAAAAAATGTAAGTTGTCATGTCATTTAAAAGTTCTTCTAGAACAGCGTGATACTCGATGTCACGTATCCAGTATTTCATTGGTGCTAATACAGCGCATGCAAAAACAAGGCTATTTTCAAAGTGGTTTAAGTATATTATATATACAGTGCGATTATAGAGTGCCGAACAGTTTGAAAAGAAAATACTCTTCACTTGAAGCCACGCCTCTGTTAAAGTTGTGCGCGACAAACCCATGTGATTGCTACGTACAACAGCTCGGTGGCCAGTAAAACGCACACAGCTTTCTTGCTTTTTACTCATCGCTAATGCCAGTTTTGCATTAAACAGTGTTCGGCACTTTATAATCGCACGGTATATATATATATATATATATATATATATATAAGCCTTTTTTTAATTATTTTATATATATATATATATATATATATATATGTATATATATATATATATATATATATATATATATATATATATATATATATATATATCTTTGATTTAAAAGATACACGGTGGTTGCTTCTAGCTGACTTAAGAATGATTGAATTAAACTAATTATTAAGTTTTATTATAAAATATATTAGCGGTTGCGCCGGGTGACAAACATCTTTACTCATCACATCTCTACTCACGCACATCTCTACTCACACACATCTCTACTCACACGCAACTCTACTCAAACACGTCTCTACTCACAATCTCTAATCATTGTCATATACTTTGACATTTATTTGATTAAAACTAGGATACCATGGCAGAACAAAGCAATAACTAAATTTTATTTTATTTAATATTTATTTCGTAGGCCAACTTATAAGTTTATTTATTGGAAACAAATTTTACCGAATACCATGTTACTATTAGTAGTAATAAACCTTATAATAAATAAATTAAGTTAATTAAGTATTTTGTTCCAGTTATTTTTAATTAAATAATTAACCCTTAAGTTAAGGGTAGATGAATTTAATTTTTTTTAAACCAAAAGATAGCAATTTCTGAGCTCTTTCAAAAGACTTATTAGAAGATAGTGTTCCCTATTTAGATTTTAATGTTGGGATAGCTGGGGGTTAGGGTGTGAGAGATAGAACTCCCAAAACTATATATCCAAGTTTCTCCCTCAAAAAATCAAATTAACCTATTTTTTAGATTTTTCAAATTGTGCTTAGTTTGCCAGATATTTAGAGTGGCTCGTTTTCAAATGATCACAGGGTACATGGAAAGAAAGCTTTCACAAAAATAGACTAACTATTTAAATTAGGCATAAGAAAGTCATAAATTTTCGTATTACTTTCTCAACCTCCCACCCCCCTGCGTGCACTCAGAAAATGTAATTTTAATTTTAATACTAAATTTAATTTGTAATACTACCACATCACAACGTGCTGGTACATTTGGATCCCCACGCAACATGTGTTTATTAATACTAGCATGTTATAGTAAAAATTACTGTAACATTTGGAAAAGCATATCACACTTATAGTATGGTATACTTTGAGTTGTAATTAAGTTGTATTACTGATCTGGTATGTTGCAATATTCAGAAAAATTAACAATCTGTAAATAATACCAAAATTTTGATTAGTACTAATATAAAGATTGCAACCACACACAATTACACACTGACAAAAGAATCTATCCTATTTTTATTATTATTATGTAGTATGTAATCAAAATTTTGGTATTATTTACCAATTGTTATTTTACTAAATACTGTAACATACTTTAAACTAGATCAATAATACAACAACTACAACTTAAAGTATATAACTATAACTGTAATATAATTTACCAAATGTTACAGTACTAATAAACACATGTTGCGTGGGGATACAAATGTACCAGCATGTTCTCTATGTAAGTATGACAACATATTGTATACAATACACACATTGTAGTATTTAATATCACAAGTAAAGTATTAAATACCAATAAATAAAAAATATGTATTAACAAATAACATTAAGTATTAAAAATATAACGAAATTTTCTGAGTGTGATGACGAATAACTTATAGCTACATACTCCAATTAATTATTTCAATTAGTTTATAAGTTACATTAATGTACAATTGTGTTGGAATAAAACACAACATAAAAGGATGCAGTGATTGGCTTGGTTAGCCGTCATATGTTTTGTCCACAGGCTTGTAATGTAATGTTTATGCTTATGCAAGCCCTTGGAAGGCGATTAAGTTATTCTCATTCTTATTTACAATTTTGGCGAAGGCGCAAAGGTTCTACTTGTTTTACATTTATAATTTTTTATTAATCAGGAATTTATTTATAAATCCTAAACAAATCACTGAATAATAATATTATAGTTTAGTAAGATAATCTATGTACGAAATTAGAAACTTTTCTGTCATAAAAGAACTAAATATCAAAAATAATTTCAAGAGTTGGCTAGGTAGCCATACAGGCTTTACCTAAATTTCATAAAACAATTTTATTATTTATAAATTAGTACCTTGCATTGCATACAGATTTTTATTGAAATTAAATAATATAGGTTTGTTTGTAAAGCATCTTTGTATAAATACGATACTTAGATCAAATGATTAATTAGAATTAGAATTAGAAAATTAGATTATCAGATTAAATAGCGTAAAGTCGATAGTTGGGTAGTCCCAAAGTGGGCAGTGCCCATTGGGCAAAGTAACTCTGACATCTCTGTAACCTAAAGTGGTAAGAACGTGTTCCAAAATGATCAAAATTTGCGTAACGTAATACTTCAACGTTCCCTAAGCACATCCTTAGATAGTGCAATTTTTTTGAATATTCTAAGCATAATCATTGCATATCTAAAGAATTATTCTAAAAATATTCTCAATGGAATGAATAAAGAATATTCTGAGCATCAAGTGTGCTGTATGGGTTACCTCTACTAGGAGTGCAAATAAAAACCTGTAGTTAATTTTAATTTAATTTAATTTAAAATTTTTAAATATACTTTATTTAAAAGTTTTGAATTTTCGTCACCATATTTGAAAATTTTTGAACCAAGGATCATCCGACCCTGTTTTTACCAAGTTACTCGTCCTCTTACAATCCTTACTCGGCGCTTGTGTGGTGAAAAATTATAACATGTGTGGTGGGGTCTAATCCACTCCAAACATTAAAAAACTATATAAAAAAGTATGTGTTTTTCTTAAAATAATCATTTGCTTAGATTACTATAGGTACTAATATATTTAATAGAAATATAAAAATGAAAATTTTATTTTATCCTTTTAAATAAATACAAAACTCGATTTTATAAAACTCATATTTACACAAAAAGATTCTTGGAGTCTCCAATAGGCACTAAATCCACCCATACGAAACTTGAAACCGCCAAAAAAAATGTGTAGGATAGAGGTCAAACAAAAATTGTAAATATGTTCTTTATGCGTTTATCTACAGCTATTGAAGAGGAGAACGTTAAAACAAAAAATACTGCGAAGCAGTATACGTTTAAAATATGTCACGGGTGGTTTTAACCCCACCACACACGCGCCGGGTTAAACATGTAGGGCTCGGCAGAATAGCTCAATCCCATTTCCGAAGCAAACATGATCATGCGATTTCTTCAAACCGATGTACAAACATTAATAAAGGATTGTTATTGTTTTAAAAAAAAATTGGGTGCTCAGCTCGTGTTGGAAGGTATCAACCAGCCGAGCTTCAAGCCCAACACCCAAAACACCAACTACGCTCGTCGTTCGAGCATGTTGGGTGAGCCAATTACCAAACACTCCTACTTACATGCTCGCCCAACATGCTCGAGCGTGTTTGGGCCATTTTAGTCAATAACCATTTCATGTATCTTGGCTAAAACGAGAGTGTGAAATGAGGCGTATAGTGCAAGAGTGGCCCATCTCACTTTATGGAAATATGGCGATAATGGCTATTTACATTTCTCCGATTTTTTAATCTTTGATCTAGGACGCACTATTTTATTTAAAATTTTTCTGTTAGGGTTTTTAGACTCAACCAACATTAAGGTAATGTATGACAAACAAATTTATTTTACTTTCTTTACTTTCGTAGAGAAAAAAATTGGTGGATCACTATCGCACTATACATTGTGTTCATTTTCGACCACTATTGCATTACGAACGAGATCTGACCTTCAACAACACATATGGGCCACTCTTGCACTAGACGCCTCAAATAGCTTTATGAGTTTTAGTCGGTATTTGTTCCAGACACAAAGTACATAATATAGGAAACTTGATCTCAATTATACGCCATTTATCGAGTTTAATCAAATCTGTTTATATACTCGGAATGGTCGTTGCACTGTTAACACCGCTACAATCTGGAACATCGTACCAACATAAACATAATGACATGTTCCCATTATACGGGATATTGCACATTTAAGTGTTTAATTTTGACTTAATGTGCTGTGGTTTAATCACTCGTTGTGTTTTACTTCTAGTTTCGCAAGATTAATAGGTTTTAATGTATTCGTATTTCTTCTTACTCCTTCTAAGAGTTTTCTAATTGAATGGTTGAGTTTTAAAAGGGAGGTATGTCCATAAAAGTTATTTGCAAACAATTGATTTTAAATTTCTTGTTGTAACATAACATTTTTCTGTTTTTTTTCTTGTTCTTTATGTAGTTAAGTTATATAATAATATATTACTATATACTATAATATACTACTTGCTTTAGAACATACCATTATTTTTCATGTTTTCAGACTGTGAAATTAATTTTCTTCACCTATAGCAATAATAATTTTTTCTCTCCTAGTAGGAGTAAACTTTATAAACAACTGATTTCTGTTACTTTAGATGATTCAGTTCTTTGTGCAATTTTTACCAATTAAACCCAAGAAAATAGCTTTAAATAACTTTTTATTTATTAAATATAATTAATTATAATTATTACAATCAATACTTGCTAAATATTATGAAAACATTTAAAAAACAACTAAATTTTTAAATGTCAGTTCAAAGTATTTATTTGAGCAAATGTCATTAATCAAGGCTACTTGATTTTTATGAAAATTTCAAGAAATATCATTTCTGTTAATAATTTATTTTATTATTTGAATAAAAATAGTTGAATAGTGCTAGTAGTGAAAAAACTAATATATAAACTACGCCAGAGAAGACTACTATAGCCTCGCACTCTTATATCCCTCGCTGCTACGCAGCTCGAGATTTAATACGCTCGGCTATAAAAAATGTCTTCTCTACCTTGGTATATAATTAGTATTTTTTTTATATCATAAAATGATAATGTTTATTGGTTGCATACTACAGTAAAAACTTCAAGTCAATAAGTTAAATCGTTCCTGAGTTATAAAGTGATTAATATTCTAAAAATTTCCCTTAAACGTCTTCTAGCTCCCCTAAGAAGCCATTTAACACAAACGTTCATAGAAACTTTTTGTCCCACTTTTTGAGGTAAAATCTAAATTTAAAAAAAAAAAAAATAAATAATAAATATGTCATATTTTTTTGTTAAAATAATTGAAAATCGTTTTTCTTAAAAACGTATCGATAGATTTTTTTAAATTTGGTGCCAAAGCTCTAAATAATTAAAATATGGAAAAAAAACTTGGGTTATGTGAAAGCTGAGCTCAAAATCGTTTCCAGACAGGGTGCTTAGCTTCTTAACGTCTAAATTTATAAAAACTCTTTTCTTGTAGAATCACCCACTGAAATCTTGTAACCTATTTTATTTAATTCCACATTTTAATGTATTAAAATACAAAAAATTCGGGTCATGTCTTATATTGTCTATACCTAAATAAATTTACTATAGAATAATTTATTATATCTTCGTAATTTCTTATACTTTTGTCATGCTATGTCATTTTCTTTGTATTGTTTCAATTTATCACAATGATTAGATATTGCCTATATGTATCATATAGGAATTAGCGTGGTTCTTTATTGTTTTACGGGTGGTTGCACCCGGGTGCCCGTTATTAAAATATTCAAAAAATATATGTCCTTTCATATTTAGCATGAAATGAAATATCAAAAAATTGTGAAAAGTTGGGTCTGAGACAGTCTGCAGCAGAGGCGTAACCAGGTCCAAATTTGTGGGGGGAGGGCTTGAGCGTCCCACCGGTTGTCCCAACTCCATTTGCCCATTGATTTTCTCGTAAACTAAAAGAGATAATCAAGTTCTGAGAAAACCATTTTAAATAAGACAACTTAAACTATTTTTTAGCATATATGTGATACTTTCAGTTCTTGAAATGTGGACAGGGAGGCATAGAGGGTAATTTTTTTTAATGGAAAGTGGGGTCGTATGATACATTATTTAAAAGCTTATAAAATTCTCCATTTAACTATATATTTTTTAATTTTTTTAAACATTTTTTTTTGGGTTTAAAATAGGGTTAAAAATGGGTATTTTTGTCAAAATTTCTCTAAAAAATCAAACAATTTTTTAAAACTACTAATTTCATGATGAAAAAACATAAATTATACTTTTAAACTAATTTTAATTGACATAAATAAAAATGTACAAAAAAAAACTTAAAAAATCGCATTTTTTAGCACAAAAAATTAAAAACAGAAAACCTTGAAAAAATTGTTAAAAAATAAAAAAAATATACAGTCCAAAAGATAATTTTATTTGCTTTAAAATGATGTATCACACGACCCCCCTTTTTATTTAAAAAAGCCCCCCCCATGCACCCTGCCCAAATTTTAGGAGCTGAAAGTATCAAATGTATACTAAAAAAAGTTTAAGTTGTCTAATTTAAGATTGTTTTCGCAGAACTTGATTATCTCTTTTACTTTTCGAGAAAATCGCTGGGTAAATACAGTTGGGACACCAGGTATACATTGTATATGTAAAAATTATATGCGTAATTTTACTTTTATAGTTTTATTTGGGGGGCTTAACAAAAAACAAAAAAGCCCCTCTAGTTACGCCTATGGTCTGCAGGGGTTATGTTGAGCTTTTTCCCTCTGCACAAATCAACAAACAAACAAAATTGTAAATATTTCACATGGAATTTAACATAAAATTATTTTTTTTTGTGCTCTTTAAATCAAATCGATAACTCAGTTCTAAACTGTTACATCTCTGATAAGTAAGTTTTGAGAAGAAGCGATTTTAATTCTTTTAAGATTTGTTTCACAAATATAGAAAAACTTTTGGTTTGTTAGAAATATTGTTTAATTATTTATCCGGCTATAAGTTTATCATGAAAAAAAAAATCACTATATGTTTTTATATATTTATAAAATAGATAAACAGGGACAGTTGAGAGATGCAACACTTTAGAAGTGAAAATGAATAAATGTTGCATCTTTTAATTTTTTACGATAACGCTTGAAGCTAGAGACTTGAAATTTGGCATACAGATATGTTACCCAAAGTTCTTGCTCGGGACTGTTTTTGGTAAACATTGGGGTGGGGCAAGGGGGGCAAATGGTAAAAATATAATATTTTTCATAAACATTAATGCATTTGAAAATTGCTATACAGGGGTTGTTTTTCAAGTTGCTGAAATTTAATCCGCGGGCCCGCGGGGTTGAGGAAGAAAAAAAGGGCTGGACGAAACTAAATCTAATAATCAAATTTTTCTTACTCCACCTCCGGGGGTAGGGTTTTTAAAGTTACTAAAACTGAATCTTGGAATAAAAAAAATCTAACTCCACCCCCTGAGGGGTTGGGGTAGTTTTTGTGAAAATTGGTGTATAGGGGTTTTTAAAGTAGCTGAAAAGTGAATCTTAGAATAAAAAAATACAGCACCCCCTGAGGGGTTGGGGGTAATTTTTGTGGAAATTGTTATATAGGGGTTTTATGTCTCTAAAACTGAATCTTAGAAACTCCATCCATGAGGGGGGGGTAGTTTTTTTAAAATTGGTATATTGGTACATATATTAAAATTTAAAAACTTGTGCAAAAAATATTGCCATACCAAATTTGTTATCAAAAGTAATTGAAACTAAGAACTTCTTGTAACAAACTTGCATGCCAAATTTAAAATCTCTAGCCTAAAGTGTTACCGGGCTTACGAATTTTCGGAAAGAAACCGAACGACAATTTTTATTTTGTTGGAAAAGACTTTTTTCGATATACCATGTCACCAAACGCAAAAAAGCAACAAAAAAATTAATATTTTTTTTGTACGAATACAAGGCTTTTCCAATAAAAACAAAAAAAAAATGCGAAAGCAATTCGTCCTAAATTAAATAAGATAAAAGGATTAGATAAAAAGATAATATTCTTGATGTCAGTTTTTTCTGTTGTATCTTTTGCTCAACATGAACATACACGGTGTTCTAGAAGAACTTTTAAATGACATAACAACTTCCATTTTTTTTCTTTTTTAAATTTGTTATATGAGCTCTAAATAAAAAAATAAGACCAAAATTTTAAAAATCGTTTGGACTTTTTTGAAAAAAATGTGATTTTTAGAATATATCTTTGATATTTCACGCTAACATACTCGGTTTGCCCTCGGTGTATAGGATTTTGACCAAACTTGGCATAGTGGTACCCACCAATTTTTTTTCAAAACGGTCCATCCGCTCACGATACCGGGTGTCCCACCAAGTTCTTGATATAGCTTATCTCCGTTATTTGAAAAGGTATTAAAATTTGCAAAAAATAGCATTGAATCAAAGCGAGTATGTTAGCGTGAAATATCAAAGATATATTCTAAAAATCACTTTTTTTTTCAAAAACGGCTTTGACTGCGTGGCTCTACATTGCTGGAGACACCGATAACAGGGAAATGAAACCCAGAAGCTATGGTCTCCAATGCAAATCTAGTAAACAGCCTAGTAAGCCTGATAAAGGAAACGAAGCTGTTTGACTAGCAAGAGACCCAAGAACAACACAATAGGCCCGCAGGTGGCCGCAGTGTTTGAGGTACGAATCCTCATCTTGTTTCTCTTCATCAATCAATCAACCACTATGCCAAGTTTGGTCAAAATCCAAGACATCGAGGGCAAACCGAGTATGTTAAGGTGAAATATCGAAGATATTTTCTAAAAAACATTTTTTCAAAAACGGCTCTACGATTTTTAAAATTTTGGTCTTATTTTTTTAGTTAGAGCTCATATAACAAATTCCAAAAAGAAAAAAAATGGAAGTTGTCATGCCATTTAAAAGTTCTTCTAGAACACCGTCCATATTTTAATTCTAAGTGTAAAAAGCAGAAATGTGTTTATAGTGAAATTTTTGGATTTTTTTTTGTGCATTTTTCGAGATGTAACAGTTCAAAACTGAGGTACCGAAATGCTTTAAATGAATAATTAGAAATTCTAATTGGTTTTTGTTATGCATTATAATAATAATATAATAATGCCCAAACAAAAGTCGAATAATTATATAGAAAAAAATCTGTACATTTTTAAGTTACGACTAAAACTACTGAAGAAATATGCATGAAAAAGAAAAAAATAAATAAAAAAGCCTAGAAAAATCTCGCTATGAGCAGGTCTAACTCACACCTGGCCAGTAAATTTTTCAGTAAATCTGTTACGAGGACCTGGCCAATAAATTTTTCAATAAATCAGTTACGAGGACCATTCTACTATGAAATACGAAATTAATTATTAACAAAGAGCGAGGCTATTAAATTACAGGTCGCTTCTAATATTACCTTTTAACTAATTATTTATCGACGGATATTGCTTTGATTTGAGTTTGATTCATTTTGATAATGAATTTTAATTAAAGACTGATTTTATTACAATTATAATTTAAAAGGCCTACTGTAAGCTTTACCAATAAAACATTTAATTTGCTGTAATTATATTTTGCGGAATAAAAAAATATTACAATGATTTATGGATACATAAAAATATTATTTAAACCTTGAGCAGTCTGTTAATATACTTTTTAAGAATGCAAAACTTATCAGTTGGTACTAAATGAGGAGTTCGCGTTTTACAAATTACTTATATTACTTATATTTTTTAATTGTTTATGCGTTAATATTTTTTACTAGTAAATTATATGTTCATACAAGAATTACGAGAAAGTATTGCATTGTAAGGGCTTTTCAATACCGGGTGAGTTTTATTTATGTCCACTAGGGTGTGTCAAAAAATCCCGAATTTCGAAATCGAAAAGTCTCTCTGGCTCAAAAGTTGCTCCTTGGTAAAAAACGGTTTCCACTCAAAAATAATTTAAATCAATTAAGTTTAAAGTTAGCTCAAAGCGCTTAAACTTAAAAAAAAATCGGTACCTGTTTTTCGGATAAAAACTGATTGTGTATAAAATTGAGGAATTTTTTTAGGGTTTCTTTGGTAATATTTAGAAACAAAATAGTTGGGTGAAGCTAAAAAATATATATCCCTCCTCCCCTTAAGTTAGAACATAAAAAAAAATCGCCCATTATTTTAAGATTTCGCGAAAATGTCATTTAAATAATTACATGCACCTTGGTCAAAAAGTCATTGCCAAGGAAGTTATGTCGTTTTAAATATGGCCTATTTTTAAAGGCATGGTGTATTTTAAGAATGGCTCGCCATGGCGTAGCTTCCTTAGGAATGATTTTTTGACGAAGGTGCATATAATTTTTTTCTCGGGTTTTAATGTTAAATAACCACCCATTACCAAAATCTTCGTTTTGGCTTAATATTTTTTTTTATTTTTTATTTTTGGTTCTTGATGCCTTTTGACATTTAATTTGCTGTAATTATTTTTTGTGGAATAAAAAAAATATTACAATGATTTATGAACACATAAAAATATTATTTAAACCTTGAGCAGTCTGTTAAAATACTTTTTAGGAATGCAAAACTTATCAGTTGGTACTAAATGAGGAGTTCGCGTTTTACAAATTACTTATATTACTTATATTTTTTAATTGTTTATGCGTTAATATTTTTTACTCAAAAATATTATGTTCATACGAGAATTAGGAGAAAGTATTGTTTACTAAGGACTTTGCAATAGGGTGAGTTTTGTTTATCTTGTTTTGTAAAATCCCGAATTTCGAAATCGAAAGCACTCTCTGGCTCAAAAGTTGCTCCTTGGTAAAAGACGGTTTCCACTCAAAATTAACTCAAATCAATTAATGTTTAAAGATAGTTCAAAGCCCTCAAACTTTGAAAATAATTCGGATAAAAACTGATTGTGTATAAAATTGAGGAAACTTTTTAGGGTTTCTTTGGTAATATTTAGAAACAAAATAGTTGGATGAAGCTAAAAAATATATATCCCCCCTCCCTTTAAGTTAGAACATAAAAAAAATCGCCCATTATTTTAAGATTTCGCGAAAATGTCATTTTAATAATTATATGCACCTTGGTCAAAAAATCATTCCCAAGGAAGTTATGTCGTTTTAAATATGGCCTATTTTTAAAGGCATGGTGTATTTTAAGAATGGTGCGCCATGGCGTAGCTCCCTTAGGAATGATATTTTGACCAAGGTGTTTTACAAATTACTTATATTACTTATATTTTTTAATTGTGTATGCGTTAATATTTTTTACTCGTAGGGCTTTTCAATACCGGGTGAGTTTTATTTATGGACACCACTAAAATTATGATAAATCTTCATTGATAAAAACGAAACTTTGGTAAATATAATTTTACATTGGTTATAAAATGACAAGGCGTTCAAAAGTTATAAGGACTTTTTATTATTATATTCCCTATTTTAACATATTTTGGACCAATTTTTGAGCTATAAATGTCAAAAAGTTGTGTTAATATAATGTTTTATAATATTTTAGATAGCTTTAGGTGGGCAGCAATAAAAAAAAATATTTTTTAAGGGGACCAGAGGAAGATCTATAAGTGAAATCTTGTAAGGAAAATAGAAAAGTTTCAAAATTTTTTAAAACATTGATATTTCGATGCCTAGGGGTGGGTCATGTAAACCCCCAAGCCACCTATGACCATGACTTATATTAAGCAATTAAAGATTATTTTAAACTTAAATTTATCCATTTATGATATTTATTTTCAATAATTTTTTTAAAAATATATGCATTTTCCAAGAAAATGTTTTTTTTTTGCTGGTTGCGACCTCTATAAATTGTTCTGAAGCATTTTTGTATAGGGGAAAATAAAATAAGGGGTGGCCCTTTAATATTTCAAATTTTCGCATTTTAAGAAGCACCCATTGGGAACTAAGGCACTGAGTATCATTACATATAATTTTCAGACCTGGTAAAAAATAAATTGCGTTGTAAAAACGTTTTTTATTTTCAGTTTTTATTGCAAACGTTTACGGTATTTATCAATGTATGCAATAAATCAATTTAGTTTAAGATTTTGAAAAAAAATCATATTTTCCCCTTAAAAAAGTCCAAACTCCGTCCCTGTACAAAATATTTTAAAATATAAAGCGGGGTTATATAAAGGAATATTACAGCTATAGTTGAAGGTAATTATAAATATATAGCTTTAAAATTTACGATGTGGGAAGTTTTTTAATTTGCTATGCTAAAAATTTAAATTATTTTAAATTTTTCACAAAAATGCCAATAAACAAATATGACCTATAGAATATTTTAATAATAATTTTATTTTAAAGGTTCATAGGTTACTTATTAAAAACTACCAAGACTGGAAGATGGTATTGTCAAATAAATTTAATTTGTAACGAACCGTGTACATGTACATTTTAATTCTTCTTCATCGAGTTTTATTTAAAAATAAATAAAAAAAATAAAACTTAAAAAAGTTTGCAACTATTTTGACTTTGTAATGAAAAAAAAAAACAAATGAAAACATTTAAATTTAAGTATAATTGTCACCAAAATAAATACATTAGATTTCCCAAATCAGACATATTGAAATTAATTAAAATTAAATTGATACTGATAAGATTATAAGCAAAATAAAATGCGCAAAAGATAAAAGAACTCTTTCCATAATCTAATGTCCATTAGAAAACTCCCTACTTCTCGAATCGTTTTCCAAACATGGACGCGTCCATTAAAATAGTGTCTTATGTAACTTGTCCTTTAATATACTATTTTCTATTTTGCGACTCTTATAAGCTCATAATCACACGCATTTTGCGTACAAATGTCAATGTCGATTTAAAGTTTAATTTTTTACAAAATTTTGTGTTTGGGTTATTTTTTACCGTGTTAAAATTGTGGACTGGTTAATTGCAGTGAAAAAAGAAGAGATGACTGTAAAATATATCAAAATATCATTTGTTCTTAGAATTTTAAACATAGTGTAAACTGTAATGCCAACACAAAAAAAAATCCCTAAATCAGTCTTCAATTTAAACGTAAGTTTTTTAAATTTTAGAGTAAAATAGAAAAAATTGTATAAAGCACTCGTTTCATAACACGTTTTTAGAGCACTAGTACTTTAGAAAACTCGTTGCAAGAGGCTCGTTTTCTAAACTTGTATGTTATGAAACTAGTATTTTAATATACTATTAAGTTGTGCATCAAGTGGAACATATTCTAACACTGTTCCCGGCTATTCCTAAGGTTACTCGAGATTGCGTGACGGTAAATATCACGAACCTTACATAAAAGCCACTTAACTAATTTGTCGGAGAGTTCATTACAATAAAATAGTACACTAAAATCCAACTCTAGACATATGTGTCTGTCTGTCTGTCCATATACAGCCTGTTCCAGAACTCGCGTACAGAAATTTGAGGGTATACGGTTTTTATCCCCACCACTAAATTCGTATAACCGACAGTTCTCACTAAAATGCATTGGTTATTTTCTTGAGGTTTTGACAAGTACCTAACCTTACTTCTCCCAAAAAATGGATAAGGTATATGTTTTATATTTCCTTTGGATAAGATATGATGAAAAAGCACTTAAACTACATTTCCAAGTTTTTTTGCTTATGGGGAAGGTAATAAACAACAATGATTTAAGTTTAAATAGTTTTTTATATAAGAATTTTAAACCACATAAGCAAACACTTAGAAGTTAGAAAATAAAAGTTGAAATACCTTACCTACTCTACTTTTTACATTTTGCATACAAATCGAGAAAAATTCCCACAGACCTGTAAATTATGGTGCAAATAAACAATTTATAGGTTAAGTTTTACGGTTATCCGTATCTAACTCACCTCCGAACCTGTGTTAGACGCGGTTACTGCCGGTTAGTGACGTCATCGCTTCCCCTCACTTACCGTATGTAACCGATTCTCACAAAAACGAGTTTCAGTAACCAGGTTAGTTCCGGTGACCCGACAAAAAATTGGCAATTGTTTGAGACTTTCAACTTGTAAATCTTTTTAGGTTATTATATATTGACAAAACCGACAGAGGCTATCAAATATTCTATTTTTATAGGGTCACTCCGTCCGGCGGTGGTTTTTTGAGATTTTTAAATATTTAAGTCACATTAATAACCATGTCAACCTACAGAATATGTACCTGCAATAATTAAATTTGCTTCCATAACTACAAATTCAAGTTTTAAAGGTAATTCGACATCAGCAACAGTATTGGTCCACTTAAAGGGTTTTTATTCTTGAATTGAACGAAGATGTTTTTTTTTACATTTTTTTCATATTTTGCAGAGGGTTTTTAATATAGCCTCAAATTTCTGTACGTGAGTTCTGGAACAGGCTGTATTACGTAACGCAAATTGTATCGAAATTCATACACTTCATACCCCGTTTCTTGCCTTATTAAAGGCTGTAGAGATTTTATATTTTGGCTACCCCCCTAACACCCCTCCTATTTACTCTACAGCCTTTAATAACGCGAGAAACGGTGTATGAAGTGTATGAATTTTGGTACAATTTGCGTTACGTAATATATGGACAGCCCTTATGAGTAAAATAAAACTGTGAACTATAGAAATGTTTCTTTTTTAAAAGATGTTAATACTTTTTAGTAATATTAATAGCATATTACGCACCGAGTACTCGAACCTAGTTTTTAGTGCTCGAGAGTGTGAAGCCGAGTAAGAAAAGCACTGAAATGGTTTGCGTCTAGGTGCGTATACTATTTTTCCTACGACCTAACACCTAAATATCAAAATAACGCAAAAATTATCCTGAAATTAGTTTGTCAATTTGATGTTATGTGTTTGACGTTTACTAATTTTCTGACAGCAGATATGTAAAATCAGCTGATTGCCACTTTCCAACCGGTCATAGACAACGGATGGGGATTTAGGCACCAACTACTAAGTCGTAGGCAATGGTATATTACGCACCGAGTACGCAAACTTAGTTTTTAGTGTACGAGAGTGCGTTTTTTTTAAGAGAAGCAACCGAGTTTAAAAGGCGCAGCCAAGTAAAAGAGCGCATACCAGTAAAAAAAGCACTAGAGATACAGTGACCGCCATAAAGTCGGCACCATATAGAAAAGTTTTTTATTAATAAATTAAAATTTGACATTTGTCACATGTCATGTCAAGAAAATGCCAATTTAAATTTTTAAATAACAAAAGTGCTAGCAGTGTCGGACTGGAAAGCCCAAGACTAGTGAGATTTCTAGCCTAGGGCCCTAGGCGCCCCTATAAGGGGGCCCCTACCTATTAAAAATAATTTTCAATTGGCGCCCCTACCAAAAAAGCTTTGTCCCTGAACGTTTCTACAAAATTTGTCTCGCCCACCTTGGCGCCCCTACCAAATAAAAAAAAACATCCTCCGAAAAAAAAATCTTTTTCCCTGAGCGGTTCTAAAAAATTTGGAGCCCACTTTGGCGCCCCTAGCAAAAGAAAAAAACACAAAGCTTTGTCCCTGATCGTTTCTACCTACAAAATTTGACACCCATCTTGGCGCCCCTACACGGTACCCCTCAATATTATTAAGTTAAAAAAAAATGTGCCCAAAATCTAACAACGGATCCTAGTAGTGGAAGGTCCGGACATTAAATAACCACTTTCAGTAAAATCCCAACCGTAGCGCTTTTCGAGAAAAAGCTTAACATCTCTTCAGGAGAATTCACGCTTCGTACCATTTACTTTTAGAAATGAGTTTGCTTTAATCTTATATAATTTTTGCTGCAGAATTCGAAACCCATTGAAAAATTTAGCTAACTCTTTTCGTTTTCTAGAAAAACGCAATTACTTCTGCCTTTAATGCCATTTTAGAACAACCATATTAAAATAGTTTTTTAACCTAACGCTCTTTTGGCGAGCCTAAAATTCAGCTTTACGCTTCTTCTTTAAAATCGTAAAAGTTCAAAGCATAATATTTGTATATATTGCACTTTCAGACCCTATAATTAAACCATAGTTTCAGATATTTATACTTAACTTTGTAGACTGTGCTATCCGTCAAATTTTGATTATAGTGTCAAATTTAGCAGAATCGTGGAGATTAAATGCAGCGGTCCCAAAACCAAAATTTAATACATTATACTTTACTAAAAGTACAAAAATACTTTTTGTGGTAAAATTTCGTTTAGTCAGACTTATTCTTCTTAAATTGGAAGGAATATGTGAACTTTGTTTGTAAAATGTGTTCAACCAAATCTGCAGCAAAGAAACTGTTCGTACTTTTTATTCCTGCATTTTCTTAAAGTTTTAAATTTAATTAATTTAAATTTTAAAGACTAATTTAAAATTAAAATAGACCATTAAATTTGTAAAAAATTTCGCCTGCGGCGCTGGGGCATTTTTACGTTCTTTTATTGAAGATTGAAAAATTTAATAAACCCCCCCCCCATTAGCAAATCCTGCGCACGGCCCTGATATCGCCTATATCACTTGCGTGATAATTCTTTTGATTTTTGCCTGTCGTTAAAATCGACCCAGTAGTTTAGGCTATAGAAGGTACTAAATAAATATGCATGCATAAATACAAATATATAAAAAACATAGCCCTCAGTTCACCTTGCCATAGTTCAGTAAAAATAATTAAAATCAAATACAAATTGTTTTGAAATTTAATTATAGATCCAGTTCATAAAATAAAAAAACACTTAGAAATTAAAATTATAAAGCAACATAATTATTTTTAAACAATGTAAAAATGGCATTTTTCCTTAGTTTAAACATAACGTTTTTTTATAAAACCTTAATAAGAACTGATAACTTATTGAGAACCGCTGTGAAAAAATAACATTTCTAATAACACTAGTCTACACATTTAGGCTTAAGCATCTCTAAATATCTTTTTATAAATGGGTCAGCAGGTACAAAACATAAATATATTATGTTTTATTATTTTACAATTTTAAAGTATAAGAATAAAGCTTTATTCTTAGCTTGCTAAAAAACCGTTAGACTAAAAGACTGTTTTAATATGGTTGTTCTAAAATAGCATTAAATGCATAAGTAATTGCGTTTTTATAGAAAATGCAAATAGTTAGCAAAATTTTACAAGTGGATCCGAATTCTGCAGCAAAAATTATATAAGATTAAAGCAAACTCATTTCTAAAAATAAATGGTACGAAGCGTGAATCCTCCTGAAGAGATGTTAAGCCTTTTCTCCAAAAGCGCTACGGTTGGGATTTTACTGAAAGTGGTTATTTAATGTTCAGACCTTCCACTACTAGGATCCGATGTTAGATTTTGGGCACATTTTTTTGTAACTTAATAATATTGAGGGGTACCGTGCCTAACAAACAAAAAAAAAACTATGTAAAAAATAATCTAAATAATTGACATAATTTGATACTTGATACCTATGAATGGGACATATCATTGAATGGGACAGTGTCTGCTTCTGAGCCATGCTTCGTACTTTTGTGTTGTTGTTACCAAGCTTATAATACTCTAGATGTGCAGTAAAAAAACTATGAAAATGTCAAAGTTTAGGCAGCTGTGTTTTTCAAAAATTGAAGAGGTAAATTTTACTAAGTCAAAAGTATTTTTTTTTAATAATTTTTAAAGATATTTTAAATACTGGCGAGATGCAAAAGAAAACTGTTTGAACTTGGTATATGTAATAGTACAGAACAACACGAAACATATACCATATAATCAAATATTATAGATGAAGGTAAATACTTTTAGCCTAATTTTTTTGATACTGTTAGTATTATTGAATGGTATAAATTGCATATTTCATTCCTATCCATTCCTTCTAGATAAGAAATGATGCTAAAAAGGCAGAAAGTGACTAGGGTAATACCCATACAACAATTTGGAACAGTTAGAACTCAAAACAAACTAATATTTGATATTAATTTGTAAAAACATGAATCAAAGTTTGGTAAAATTATTTAAAGTAAATTCTATGTAAAAAAGAATTTTTTGTTATGAAATGACATTATAGGTTTATTGTTCTTGGTTATAGTGATAATAATAGTTATTTTTATGATTTGATATCCTTAACAGCAATTTTGTATTTTTGTCCCATTCAATAATACCGTGTTCATGATTGGGACAATTTTCGTAAAAATAAATATTATTCAGGTTTAACACATAGACTGTGTTATTTTATTTCCAAATATGATAAATAAATAAAAATACTTTTTAATTTTAAAAATAAAAGTTTAAAATACAATTTTGGAAGCCCTTAAAAAAAGTGTCCCATTCATATCCAAATATGATTAATAAATAAAAATACTTATAAAATATTAAAATAAAATTTTGGAAGCCGTTAAAAAAAAGTGTCCATTCATGGATATCTCCCCCTATAGCTAAGCTTTTATTTAAATAACGTGGCAGACTGCAGTCTGCCCTCTTCAGACTGCAGTCTTCCCTCTGTCATGACAGAGGGAAAACTGCGAAAGTGCCATTTCGAAAACAAAAAGTCTTCCTCAGCAGTGTATTTCCAATGACATACCTACAAGCTATAGATATGCGTTAAATTAATTAACAAAATGCCTTGGCAGAAGATTCTTTGCACTATAGAAAGACCAGAAAAAACAGTTGTTGTAATTTTCTGTGACTGGCTGAGGCAGTGCAGTTTAGTTATAGTGTACCCACAATCAATTATTATAATTATAATTAATAGTAAAAAATATAGTTTAAAAATATAAAATAAAATAATATTGTACCATTATTGTGGGTTTAAGACTAGTGTGTGGTGAATAGGTAAGTGTTTCTCATAATGGTTTATCGCTACACATATCACCATTTTCTAGACTTAATCGCAAACTGATTTATGAAAATGCCAAGGAGGTTAAACCAAAGTGATTCTAAAAATAAAACGCTAGACATTTTTATCATGAAGTTTTATTGCATTGCATTTACTCCCTTTTTACATAATAGCTGGGTTAGTTATGAACTTATGATAAGGTAGATGCACCTTATCAAAAGTATATAACTAAAAAAGTTATTGTTTACTTAGAAAATAATTTACTCAAGTGTTATTTTTAAAGGCATGGACAAAATATAGTTGCATTAATAACCAGAAAAATAGTTAAATATGACATGTTTTTCTGGTAAGTAAATAGAAAACTTTCTGCACGTTGTTTTAACTAAATATTTGTACCAACTATTTAGATCAAAAATTAATAGGACTGTCAAAAGTTGTATGTTGAAACCCTATTAGCACTTCTGAAACTAAAATTGCTTTACTCAGTAAATATACAGGGTGTCCAGACTTATACTGCCCCTATAGTTTTCTCGGAAATTATAAAAATTAAAAAAAAAATAAATATACACATGTTTTATGATTTGACGAAAGAAAGAACTTAAAAATATTTTCATGTACAAGGTGTTTCGTGAAGGCTGGCAGCATAAACTTTTTTTTATGTTTTTTTATGGAATGACCCATATTTTATTGCAGCATTTTATTTGGCATAACAATTGTTTAATTTTTATACCATTTAGTATGGATCTGCTATTACATCCTTAAATTTGATCCAATAATAATAAAACTTGGCCAGATTGTTAAATAAGGATATATTTAAATAAATGTAAAACAAATTCCAAAATATGTTATTATACAGAGCGTTCAAAATTAAAAGTCAAACTTTAAAATTTTCAAACATAAAAAACATTTTTTTTTCAAAAGGCATATTTTACAAGTGCATTAAACGCAGAATGATATTCTACATTCAAAACATAGAAGGAACTTTTTATTTAGGTCTAGCGGTTTTCGAGATATTTTAAAATTAAAATTAAAAAAAAAAACAGGGTTATTCAGAACTCACTGATAAAACTTTTAGAAGTGATTCTACATCTAAAAATATGAAAAAAGTTCCTATAAAGGTTGGTCCGGAGATGAGCCCTAAGCGAGCTACGGGCCTCCTAAGGGTGCGTCTAAAATAGAGTTTTTATTTAATATCTCTGGAATCTTGTGAACTACAGTATAGATTAAGATATTAAATAAAAACTTTTTGAGATGCACCCTTAGGAGGGAAATAGCACCCTTAGGGCTCATTTCCGGACCAACCTTTATAAGAACTTTTTTCTAATTTTTAGATGTAGAATCACTCCTAAAATTTTTTTCAGTGAGTCCTGAACCACCCTGTTTTTTTATTTTTATTTTAATTTTAAAATATCTGGAAAACAGCTAGACCTAGATAAAAAGTTCCTTCTATGTTTTGAATGTAGAATTTCATTCTGCGTTTAATGCACTTGTAAAATATGCGGGGTGCCATTTGAAAAAAAAAGTTTTTATGTTTGAATATTTCAAAGTTTGACTTTTAATTTTGAACGCCTTGTTTAACATATTTTGGAATTTGTTTTACATTTATTTAAATACATCCTTATTTATGGACCTGGCCAAGTTTTATTATTATTGGATCAAATTTAAGGATGTAATAGCAGATTTTACAAATGCCTAAAAATTGACTTTTTTTAGAAAAAAAATTAATATCTCGAAAACAATCAATTTTTGACCCATACTAAATGGTATCAAAATTAAACAATTGCTATGCCAAATAAATTTCTGCAATAAAATATGGGTCATTCCATTAAAAAAAAAAGTTTATGCTGCCAGCCTTCACGAAACATCTTGTATACATGAAAATATTTTTAAGTTCTTCATTTCCTCAAATCATAAAACATGTGGCTCATTCCACGCCAAATAGGACCCTAAAAGGGCAATTTTGGACATCGACTTCTTTGATTTTAATCATTTTTGGTATACTTGCTCTACGTATGCTTAATAAGAACTTATATAATTTTGAGATTTTTTTGGCCATTATTTATGGAGTTACGGCCTTTTGAAATTGGCCAAAATTGCAAAAGTCACGAAAACAGTCTGTTTTTAAACAGCTCTATCTCAGTAACGCTAAAAGATACAGATTTAAAAAAATATATATTTTAAAGCCATTTTGTTGTGTTTTAATATGTTTTAAAAATAAGTAAAATTTAGTGATTTTGGTGATGGTCACCAGTCGCCAATGTTTGGTGACGATTATCTCAGAATACACCATCTTTGATTTTTTTAATAAAAACATATAATAATCTGTATATTTTTCTCTAACCATGTGCCAAAATTAATAATGGGACGACCATGGGCTTGCCTTGGGAAAAATATTAAAGATATAAATGTCAGTCAAAATTTCATTTCCCAACCACTTTCTAAAGCAGAGTTTAATAATACTACCCTGTATTTTTGAAATGGAAATGCTAATATGTTTAATAACTATTTTATATTTATCTGCAACATATTGTACTACGTCTGGTATACATATATACTAGCAGTGGATCCGTTATTCGCACGGGAATTTAGTTTTAGAAATTAATCAAACTAACATCAGTTCTTTTAATGCAATAATAAGGTACTTACATGATATGTTTTGGAAAACCTTAAATTGAGTTTATATACATATGTACTAGCTGTGATACCCAATCTTCGCATGGGAAATCTAATTTAAATTTTACTTTCTTCTACTGCCTTAGTAATTTTTTTATTTTTTTTTATTTTCTCGTCGTTTAATATACAAAAAACAATAGTTTACCAATATAAATCTGTGTATCGGTCAATCTGTATATCTGATCACTATAACTTGAGAACGATTTGAGCTAAAGCTTCAAATTTCAAATATAGATTCCTTATTCAAACAACTCGGCTAGGTTTTTTTTGACCCCCTTACTCCATCTCAACATTTACCAAAAACAATTCCAGCTGAAAACGTTTGGGCTCATTCCGTGGCAAATGAAACAAAATATTCAATTTTAAACAGACTTTTTCGATTTTTCTGATTTTTGGCTTATATAGCATACATACGTATGCTATGCATGCTTAATGAGAATTTGCCTTTTTTAGATTCTTTTGACATTAAACAATCTTTAGTAAACATAGTAGGCTTTACAAAATATGGCTAGTTATAATTAATTGCTTATTTAAACAAATTATAGAATATTATGAATGTCTAAAACATACTGTAAAATGCAAAAATAATACCTTGCCTAATTTTAATAAAAATCTAATTATTAAAAATTCCGTGCGAAAACCGGGTGTGTTGGCTAGTTATTATTAAAAAAATTAATCAATTAACTTATAATTCCTTTTGCAAAAAAGTTAATTTTAGTTTAAATTTGATTAAGGTAAAGTTAACATGAAACGTACATCAAACTGGGATCATAATATTACCAATAAATAAAAAAATGAGTTGCTACTATATTTTTAAAAATTTACCAAAGACGAATATATGGCGGTCCCATTTAAAATTTGGGTAAAGATTAGAGAAATGTCTGCAGTTTAACATATATTTAAAAAAAGAAAATCGAAGATGGCGTATTTTGAGTAAAATTTCACCAAAAATTGGTTACTTTGGTGACTATCACCAAAATCACCAAACTTAAATTTACTTTATTATCAAAATAACTTCCAACTAACAAACTTTAAAATACACTTTGTCTGAAGTCTCTATATTTTACCGTTATAGAGATACAGCCGTTTAAAAATTATACGTTTTAGAAAAATTGGGCATTTTTGTCATCTTTAAAAGGCCATAACTCCAAAAAAATCTGAAAAAAAAATCAGGTTCTTTTTGGACAAACATAGCACACTTGAGCCAAAAATAGGGCAAATCAAAGAAGTCAAAGTTTTCCTTGGGTCCTATTTGGAACAGAATCACCCATGTGTAGATTTTTTTGTTTTAATTCTTACCATTTCTGAGAAAACTATGGAGGCAGTATAAGTCTGGACACCGTGTATATTTATGCAAAAAAATAACTATAAATAACTGCAACTGACAACAATTAATAAATAATTTTTTTATAACTGCAACCGATAACAATAAAATGCCAGATATATCAGTCAAATGTCATTTTTGTTTGTCATTTATTTATCATTTTTCATTACACTGGTCAAATTTTTAGTTTCAGTTAAAGTTTTCTTAGTTATATTTTGCATAAATAGAAATAAAAGTTTTTGAAAATATATTTTATTAATAACTTAAATTTTAAAAATCTTGGTTGCCTTAGGGATTCAATCTAAACCAGTTTTTGCTCGTAATAGTATCTGTGGCTTGGTTCTAAAAGGGTTAATGTCACTTTACAATAGCACGTCAACTCTGATGTAATATTTTGAAAACGCTACTATTGTCAAAGTGACATTGGCCCTTTTAAAACCAAGCCACAGGTACATTTTTTAAAACATTTTAGTTAAAAGGTGATTTAAAGGGATTCAAAAAAAATCTGTAATTTTCTTGATCTTTATTTTTATCTTTCCTGTTATTTTTTAGTTCCACACAAAGAACAGTTATACAGGATTGAATGGTTAGTCATTTGTTCCCCATGTTTGCGTTAAATATATGTTGTCAGCACTGCGGCTGAGAATTCATCATGTCAATAGGAATGATGCATCACTTTAAAAATAGACAAACATTTTCTTTTTCGTGGTCTACATAAAAGTGTATTTATCACTATCACTGTTTTATATAACTAGAATGAGTAATTTTTACACTTTACCATTGAAGTATTTTAGATATTCCACACACTAAAAAATACAGTGTAAAAATGTACACTCGTGTAAATATCATTTATCCAATACATACAGATAATGAGACAATTACCAGCTTTATTTTAAATAGATAAACTCAATAATAACCCCCGCGTGGCTTTTACTTTATTGAGTGGATAATTATTTATTTTACCCACTCAACTGTCACTTGTCAAATTATTTTCTTGTAAATGTCATTAAAATTTTTAATAAAAATATGAATTCCTAAGCTATTTATTGGATAAAACCTTGTATGGCACTCATGGGTAAACCGATATTGCCCTCTCGAAAATTAACCTGCTTAGCTGACGCCTCGCAGGTTAATTTTCTCATGAGCAATATCTTACTTTACCCACTAGTACCATAAATAACTATTTCTCACTACCAACTAGGTAAGTTAACATTACTTAATCAATCAAGCACACTTACTGATAGTGTGCTTACATGTAATGCATTTACTGCAGGGGGACATCTATACACAAGACTACTATTACCTAATTTTATAGAGTGATTCCATAAAAAAATGATTCTTTGAATTGTCACACTATAAATGTCAAAAATATTATAAATAAAATAAGATTTTAACTCCTTGGCAGTGAGAAAAACGTAATGCGCTACTCGTAGGTTTTTTTCTATCTTAGTGTTTATGAACCTCACCTCCGCTTCGGTCCACAAAATATGACCTCACACAGAAAAATTCACTTACCCCTACTAGAAGCTCAAATAACTATTCCGCAACAGATTGTTAAAAAAAGTGGTAGACTTACAACTTAATCTTTTCAACAATTTTTAGTACTGATAAACAAAAAAATTGATAATCAATTAGAAGCAAAGTACCTAATTAGTATATTATGATCCAAGGACGAGAAATAATGTTTCTCGGTCGCATGCGGAGATGTGTAAGACCGAGATATGTTTCTCGTCCGTGTATCATACGCTATTTTTTATTCGCTTGTAAACATATTTTTAACAAAAAAGGCAAAATTAATAAGTAAAATTAGTTTTAATTTGGTTATGTTAGGTATCTGACAATTTTCCACAAGGGACCGCCCGTCAAATTAAAACAAAACACGAACACAATTGCATAGCGGTAATTTTTCATAAGGGACCGAAAAAGTACTGCTGCAGCCAATCAAACATAAGAAACAAATAAAATTTTATATACCTAATGCTTAATAAAAACAATTAACTGCCTGTGATACAGGATAAAATGTAGGTAATTTTTATTGTTTTTCTTTTTGTGAGAATTGTGATGCACACAAAGTAGTAATTTTTACTTAAGTTTTTCTTTTGGGGTA
Organism: Brachypterus glaber; assembly: GCA_958510825.1. Classification (NCBI taxonomy): domain Eukaryota; kingdom Metazoa; phylum Arthropoda; class Insecta; order Coleoptera; family Kateretidae; genus Brachypterus; species Brachypterus glaber. The sequence continues at coordinate 24,617,171 of OY294045.1, read as the reverse complement.
TGTTCAAGATAAAAACATTAAAAAGTAAGGGTATGTCGTTTATTTATTTACATTTTACCCACTACTTTAAATTTACCGGCTGATTTCTAACGTAACTTCCGATCAAAATGGAGGACTAGTAAATTTGTATATAACCTTGAGATGACAGCTCATCTATGTTCTTTGTCTATGATTAAACTCATTGTGATTTAGAAAACCCCTTGGCTCATACATGCCTTATAAGAGAATATACTTTCTTTTTAACAAGCGCAATGTTCTCTCCAAATTGCATTCGTTACTCAGGTGTTATTATAAAAATTGAATTGGATTTTTCAATTGTTGCACTCAGTTATCGTTAAAAATATACAAAATGATTGGATTTCCTCTCCCGTCACTGCGTTCATCTAGTAAATTGACTTCGACTTCACTTGTAAAGCCTGTCTGTAAGCAGTCTGTCAATTTTCATTGTCGTCTGACCCTCGTTTTAACCGACGGAACGTACAAATAATAATAGAGATAAGTTTACTGCTGTCGAAAAATATCTTAGTAATAAAAAGAGAAAATTAAAAAGTTACCTAAGTACTGTAGTTACCTTCCGTAGTCTGGTCTTTTTTTTTCACATATTTAGTCTGGTGGAGTCAAATTGACCATATACCGGGTGCCACAAAATAGTGGTTCCCCCTATATTTTTTTTGTTATTAACATCAAAATAAAATTTGTAGGATATAAATAATTAAATAAACTACATTTTTTGACATTGTAAAAAATATTCTGTTTCTTCCGGTTTCGCCGGAAATGACCTCAACTTTTGATTTTTAAATGAAACACAATGTATATTTTTACATATTTTGATTTAAAATTGAATTCCAAGTATAACCATGTATAATTTGTCAATTTTTAATTTTTTAATTAAATAATAATTTTAAATCTAGTTAGCTTTGAAATATGAAAAATTATTCTCGGCTTAGTAATTTTCTTAGGAAAAATATGAAGCAACATTTTATTTAATTATTAACCAATTTGGAACTTTTTAAAACTAGGCAAATATTTTTTTTTTTCAAAAAAACTCAATTTATTGGCAAAAAATCACTATTAAAAATAAATAAAAAAGAAAAAAAAAACTTCTTTAGTCAGTTATCGTTTTGTTTGTAACTTAAAAAATATTAACAATTAGAACAAAAACAATAACTGACTAAAAAAGCTGTTTTATTGTTGATTTTTTTATATATATTTTTTTAATTTAATTTTTTGCCAATAAATTTTGATTGAAATACAATTATATGAGTATCAATCTTTTAAAAAAAATATGTAATTTAATGGTCCTACGGTACCAGAACCTTTCCATTAAAAAAAATTGAGTTTTATTGAAAAAAATTATTTGCCTAGTTTTAAAGAGCTCCAAATTGGTTAATAATTAAATAAAACGTTGTTTCATATTTTTCTTAAGAAAATTACTAAGCCAAGAATAATTTTGCATATTTCAAAGCTAACTAGATTTAAAATTAAAATTTAATTAAAAAATTGTCAAAAATTGACAAATTACACATATATGTACTCAGAACTCAATTTCGAATCAAAATATGTAAAAATATACAGGATGTTCCCTTTAAAAATCAAACATTAAGGTCATTTTTAGCGAAACTGGAAGTGACAGAATATTTTTTACAATGTCAAAAAATGTAGTTTATTCAATTATTTACATCTTCCAAATTTCATTTTAATAAGTTAACAGACAAAAAGTTATAGGGGTGTATCACTATTTTGTGGCACCCGGTATATGATATACTGTTTTTTGCATTAAGCGTTTAGATTATGTGGTATTTCGTGTGCAAAGATTCTTTACTAAAGAATTAATATAATTAAAAAAGAATAACATACAGTTGCATGTACAATTAAAAAGTATTGGTTCAATTTCAAATTTTACATTTGTTATACAAAAAAAAAATAAATAAAAATAAAAAACCTTTATCCAACACCTTCACAGAAACACTTGTTTTGGGCACTATTTTAAATGTCAAAAGTGAGTTTTTTTTCACTAGTGACTAAAAAATTTTTCACCCACTCTTTTACGTACAGCTTTTGATCTCACCCAAAAAAAAACGATATTTTTCGCGCTTCCTGATTTTGAATGATAACGTAAAAATCCTCTATAGAACAACCCACGTCTGCGTTCGGATTTAGTGCTTAAACTGAATGCGAGAAAGGTACTGAGACGCGCAGAGCTGCAAGTAGCCTGAGTTTGGAGAAATCACAATGTCTATACTACTCAGGCGTAAAAAATTCGCATCGTCTGTAGCTAAAGGTTAAAGAAAATAACTTCATAGCCAGAGTATAAATATTTTGTATGGAAAATACGACGGGTTTTGTGATGACGTCAGTCCCAATAGCTGTGAATCTGACTATAACTCAGAGACTATAAAATACCAGACCTAAGGGCCTGTTTAGAGCCCTTATGAGATACCCTATGTACTCTGTCTGCATGGCTACAACATAACTAGCAAAAAAACGTTAATTAATTTTAACGTTAATTAAATGTCGGTCTCTAACATAATGAAAACGTAACATTCTCTCGGTCTCTTCGGGACTTTTAATTACGAGAAATAAGAGTGTAATCTCGTAAGCCGAGTAATAAATTTTTAATTCGGAAAGGTCATCGGCTAATTCCTCTAATGAAGTGTGAGAGGTGCAAGTGAAGGGGGAAGAGATAGAAGGAGAGAAAATTGGTTTTTTTGCACTGACCGAAACGCTGCATCTGCTCCCCTATTTATTCTCAAACATGGTTGCCAAACTGTAGGAAAAGACGTTGGTTCAGGTATATAACTACTACTAGTATAATATGGAATAGTCAATATATCGTGCTAGCGGTAAGTTTGGCATACATGGGTAACGCTTCCGCAAGCGCTAAATGACTATTCCATATAAAGTATGAAAGTATTTATATATACAGGGTGATTAATAACTGGCATGCCAAAATTTAAGACATGATTCTGCATTTAAAAATATCAAAAAAAGTTCCTATAAAGGTTGATCGGCAAATGAGCCCCAAGGGAGCTACGGCCCTTTAAAATGGTAATAAAAGTAAGTTTTTAATTAATAACTCTGGTGCCCTTTAAGCTAGAGCGACGAGCTTTTACATGTATACTAATATTAATAAGGGCATTAAGTTAAAGCAAATTTATTTTTTTTAATTTATCCTGAGGAGCTCCTAGACGGAAATATGTATTAGACTTAACACATTTTTGCCCCAAACTTTTTTATGTGTACTTTTTTGGATTTTTTTGTAAAGAATATGGATTCCTTGAGTAAAAATGTCATACAATGTAACAGGAGCAACCGTTTAAAAAAAAACAATTAAGAGGAAGTAATATTTTGTGCCACCAAAAACCTTACTTTTTAAAAGGCTATTATTCCTTTAATATTAAATTTGGGTGTTTTGGTGAAGAATACATTTTTGCTCAGTTTTAAATGAAGAATCACCCTGCATAATTAAATATATTTTGATGCTTTTTTTTGTTCCCCTTTCAATATGTCATCTTCGAAGGGCCGTAGCTCCCTTAGGGCTCATTTCCGGACCAACCTTTATAGAAACTTTTTTTCATATTTTTGGATGTAGAATCGCCCCCTTAATTTTGGCATGGCAGTTACTGATCACCCTGTATATATATATATATATATATATATATATATATATATATATATATATATATATATATATATACTTTTTCTTCGACTGCAAATATGAGACATTAGATGGCTTTAAACTGCGGACAACGTTCCTTGTCACTGGACATTGTAAATACAACATATTTTTAAATAAAGTACCTACTTATAGCCGTCGCTATTACTATGTCTATTGTGCCTCACTTGCACGCATCCGGCCTTATGAAGCTTAAAGCGTAAAGTTGAGAGCGCGCTCGCCTATAGTGAAAATTATTACTATAAAAAAGATGTTTACCAATCATAATGCAAAAATTAAAGTATATGTCATAATGTTGTGACAGTGTTCAAATGATCAACAATAGATGGCGTATTTTATTTTTGTTATTTAAAATGCATAAAAATTGCTCTACTCCACAACAACTCTATTCTGCACTACATACTTACTTACTTTTTAAAATTCTAAAGATGAATTTTACTTAGCGGAACAAAGTCATTAAAATAGGTGAAATTTTAAGAAAAACTAATAATTTTTATGCAATTTTAAAAGTCCAAACTTTAGATTGCATTAACTTATTCATTATTTCATGGTAAAACTGATATATTTTGTTGTTAATGTGCTCATTTAATGGTCATTTTAACACTGATATAGTCATACGGTATGTAGAACTAGAAAGAATTCATTCTATGTTTGAAGGGGGCGCCGTGGTCCTAAAAATAAATTTTGTATTATTATAATTCCGTAATTTCACACAACTATAGTCCATGAGCAGTGTTTTTAAAAAAAGTTAAGTGGAGCTGCCCACGGAACGCGATGTCACGCAAAAACATCTTTCTTTACGCCTAGTAGTTAGACTTATTACTAGATGTCGCCCAAACACGTTTTACATTTTTTTTTAAATACGCTATAGTTGTGTCGCTTGATTATTGTTGTGTGGAACTACGGTAATATTTTACTTTGGTTATAAGATTTTTCATGATTAATAATAATAACACAGGACCACAATTTTTTTGTCGGTTGACGTGGATCAGAAATGGTTTTTTAGATGTATTTTTGGTCGCTGAACATGAAACCTTCGTCCGTTTTGGCCCATCACGTCAGTTTTTTTTTTAATACGAAAAACCAATTATTTTTTTTTTTTTTGAAAATTTTATTTCTCTCACATTTTCCAAAATATTAATTTAAAGGTATTATATGAGATATGGTCAAAATCGAGTCAAATCGGTCAAAATCGCCAAAATTCGGTCATGGTCTGGCCAAAAATAATAGGCATATAATACCTCCAAACTAATATTTCGGAAAATATGAGCGAAATAAAGATTTTAAAAGGAAAAAAAAAATTGGTTTTTGTCTATTTTAAAAAACGAGCGTAATGGGCCAAAACGGACGACGAATTCGTGTTCAGCGACCAAAAACCTATAAAACTATTTCCAATCCAAGACAGAAAAAATTTTAATCAGAAAGTCAAGAATAATATAGGGGAAAGGGGGTGAATGGCGGCCGCCTAAGGCTCTTTGTAATTTTTAGCTTTATTAATGTTTTTTTAGTTCATGGAAATGAGTTAAATGAAACTTAAAAGTATGTTGTATAAAACGATATTTTCAAAAAATATTTAAATTGAAATACATTTTTTTACAATTAAAAAAAAAGCTTGCAAAGGCCGGCATTACTCGCAGGCTGGGGGTAATTAAGGCATAGGCCAGAATTACCCCATTCAAAAAAATATACAAAAATCACAAACAAATACTTTTCCTTCAAAGTTTATGAATTCTATGTGCCCATATTACACAATTTAAGCAGCATATTCATAGCTCACGGTCTTTACCAAACCTATCACACATTATACATAGTTCGTGATTCATTGCCGTGTTATTTCCATTCATTATTTAAATATGAATTATCTGGTGTAAGAGTACCAGGCTGGCATTACCCCAAAACAAATGGCCGTTATAACCCTAAAACGTAAGTTTACAAATTTTTACTCAAAACACAAAATTAACTGAATTTAATTATCAATCTATTACATAGTCCTAAACTACTCTAGAGACAATACAACATATACCACAAATGTAACTAATTAGGCCAAATTAATTTATTTACATACCTTTTAAACTAGAAGAGTGATACATCAAAACTGGAAAAATGCAATTTTCTCTAATAACTTTCTACTTTACCGATTGGCGTCGATCCCATTTTAGGTACACTATGAACTACTCACTAGTACACGAAAAAAAAAATTATAGCTAGGAGCGCTATAACACACATACCAAGCAAATTATAATCGCTTATTATATAAATACAAGGCTTTCTCTTACAATTATGGCAGTCAGTGTAAAAATTTTTATGAAATACTTTAATTGTTTAGTGAATAATAAAATATAACAAATAGTATGGCATTTATAGCTTAAATAGATTTAATTATTGTCCGTGCTAATAATTTTTATAATATAATAAAATTTCTGTAAATTTATAATAGTGCCTGTAATAAATATAATCGTGTCTGTAATATATATAATCGTTTCCAATTTATTTTTAACATTATTAGTTATTGTGTCCCTTATAATCTATAGCTTAAATCACTATAATTTGCCACTGTTACCAAATATCTTATAATGTATAGCGCAGAGCCCACTAATTTCTTTCCGTGTACATGGAGAATCTAGTATTTCTATTGAAAAATTAATATATAACTGAGGTACACGATAGCCGCCATTACCCTAGAGGCCGAAATTCGCCCCCTTTCCCCTATCCAAATTTTAGCTAAATCTGACCGAAAACACCTTTACAGAGTCTTAGTCTTGACCGTTGCTGGACGATTCTAGATATTTTTAATGTACTCTAGCAGTATTAATTTTTAAATATTGACAACTAACATATCCAAAATTTAACCAAATCTATTCAAACCACTTTTCCATGAGACAGAAGCGAGGTCCATTGTAAGTCAGGAAGCTTTTCCATTATCAAATAGAATACACACAATCTTTCGAATAACATCTTCCCCTAGCCTCATTCCTCGGGTGCCAGAAAAATTTTAACAGTAATTCACCAAGTGAACAAAAACTAAATTTAGTTTTTAATTTTTTTTTGCATACAATGGTTTACAAACCATTGTATGTAGACAAAATTATTGCTGTCATCAGAGTTTCAGGAAAACTAAAACTTATAAAACTTATAAAGCAGTTTGTCCGATACCTGCATTTATCGTGCTGCAGGATAACAATCCTCTTAAAACTTGGCACCACCGCATTTCATCCTATAACCAATATCATTCCAGCATCAGCAATAGGGCCGATCTGAGATCGACGCGTCGCGCGCCTTTAATACACGATTTTCAGTATCGCGTCGACGTCTGTAGCGTGGCGACGTTACATCGACTTTCCGTTTTGGACATCGCGAACACGTTTACCGGTAGAACAACAAACACCTGAATTGTGTTTTCTCATATTTGTGTCGTTGCAAGGGTGAATATTATTAAAAAGTGTCTGATAAAACAGAAAACTAATTGGATTATTTACAACTTTTTATTCGATCGTTAATAATCTTGGTGTTTGGACTTCTTGCAGATTTGGAAAAACTTTTGCTATAGGTAAGTTTTTGCATAGCTTTGTCGCAGAAATTCTATACAAAGTAGAGTTAATAATAACTTTACTAAGGAATTCATAAGTTTCGCTGATGATACCACTGTACTATATAAGGGTACTAGCTGGGAAGAACTCATAAGTATGGTCCTGTCTGACTTTGTTCTTATCAAGAGCTGGTTTGACCACAATATTTTAACACTAAATTTTGACAAGACCGTATTTATGACATTCGGATGCTACTCAAATAGTATACCAGAGTTGGATATACTTACTTTTTTTACTGAAGATGATAACTTCTTCATAAAAAATACCAAATCTACTAAGTTCCTGGGAATCACTATAGATCAGCACCTCAGGTGGGATTTGCATGTAAAACAAATTAATAGTAAAATTAGATGTTTTATTCCCTATTTTAAAATTTTAAATCAAATTCTTAATCTTCAACAACTCAATATGATTTATAGTGCTCTAGTAGAATCTCACTTGAGGTATGGTATACTAGGTTGGGGTGGGGTATACAGGAGTTTCTTAGAAGATCTGGAAATAACCCAAAAAAGAATACTTAAAGTTATTCACAAAAAGAGTTATACTTACCCGTCTGATGAAATCTTCTTATTGTCAAGAAGAATGGACTGCAGGCAGCTTTATTATCTATCCTTAAGTATACATATGCACTCTGCAAAAAAAGAATTTAGATCGACAGTTACAAGAAATAATAAAAACTTACTTGTTCCAAAAGTATTTAAGACTATTGGTCAAAGAAGCAGCAAATACCTGGGCCCAAGGGTTTATAATTCGTTTCCTCCTGAAATAAAAAATATTTTAGTACTAAATTCATTTAAAACAACATGTAAAAACTATATTCTTAACTTACCTAGAGTATACGTCCATAATATTATAGATCTGAAAAATGTCTAACTCGGTAAAATTACTCACTCCTTTAAAAAAATAAAAAAAAAAAATAAATAAAAAAGCAAAAATAAATGTATTCTTATTTATAACTCTGTCTATATAAATTCTACAGCATTACTTAAAGTGTATACTTACCCAATCTACCTCCCCAAACACTTATAATTATTTTGTTTTATGTATAAAATGTAGTATTTAATATTATGTATTTGATGTATTCTATGTTTTTTTTTTATATACGCACATTCAAATTTACTTTGTAAATTTTAGTGCATATTAGCATATTTGATGCAAATTATTTATTATTTATATTGTGAAACTTAAATGCAATAAATATTATTATTATTATTATTATTCGAAATATAAAAATCTTATATATTTTTTTATGATTAACTAAAAAAGTCGGGTACTTATATATTGCACCTAGTATTGAATATACCTATTTATATTAATACTGTATAAACTTTAAGTTTAACTATATTATTTAAGTGTTAATAACACTAAATAATATAGTTAAACTGTAATTTGGTTTTTTGATTTGATACTAACTTGGTATTACTAAGTTAAGCTGTTTTTCAAATTGTCTCGAGGTATTTTAATTTTTAATTTCTAAGCCTTTAAAAAATAATTTATTTGTTGTTAATTCATATTTAGTTTTGCAAAACAAACATTATTTCTTGTTCTTGTTGGATAGTATCCAGTGGATGTAGTCATACGGTAGGAAAGGTACGACGAAGGGGGAGTTAAATTCAAAAAACCACAGAACACCAACAAAAAACGGTCCGATAAAAGCAATCTCAGTGTGTGTGCGTAGTTGGATTTTATATTTAAGTATAATTTTTTGCCGCATTCTTTCAGTAGCTTTAGAACCATGTATCAAACAATATCTACTCATGTCTATATTGTAAAATTAAAATGATATTTTAAAAAATACGAATTGTTTATTAGTCTCATATACGTGAGTTTGATTGTTGTTTTTAAAATAAAAAATGGGCTTTGACCTCCATATTAGGGCTAAAACACAGGTTATTAACTACAATAACAGCTAAATACTCAACTCAACTCAACATCTAGAGTTGAGTTAAAATCAATATTTGGGTATTTATAATTCGCTATTATGAAAGCTATTGTTTTTAAAAAATTAAGTTTTAATTTATTGGTAGCTAGATAACAAATGAAGATAAAGTGTTGGATCAATTAAAGATATTTGATGTCAGTTTAAGTTAGACAAAACTAACAGCAAAGATCGAGGATCTCTAGGTTAAATAATTATTTTGAAGTGAAATACTAAGTTAGTCTGACTGGCCTTAAAGGGTTTAAGTTAAATATATATTTATTTTAATAATTTTATCCAAAACTAGCAGTTTTTAATACGGAAAATGTATTTTACTCTTTTGTTATCCATGGGGATAACGTAAGAGAAGTAAAAACATTTAAAAAACTACTAAAATACAGAATATTTGAAACAAAAAACCCTTTATTTTGTAAAACTTTTTTTTTAAAGCTGTTATGTTTTTGTTACCTTTGTCTCAAAACACATTAAATGAATGAATAGTGACACTTTTTTGATTAGAAAAATATACGATTTTTTTTTTGTTATGACTGGTTTGGACTATAGGTGGCGCTGGTTATTTAGGTACACCTGTAAATCGCAAATCTTTGGTGATTAAAGGTCGATTCAGGCATAATTATCATTAACTTCATTAAACTGAATTAAGAAATTAAGAAATGAATAAAATTAAGAAACATAATCTCAAATTTTCCGTGGTATTCAATAATAAGGTAACTGCCAAATAGATAAGCATGTGTAAATACGACTGAATAAGTAAAACAAAAACAAATATCTATTGTGTAGGACGATTATTACTATATTTGCAGTTGTTGGGTCTAAAAATCGTGTTTTAAAACCAACTATCTCCAAAAGTACCGTTTATTTTCTTATGTACTACTGTGTTTTTCCTTAACACTGAAAATGTACGAATTTTAAAATACAAAGGTGTCGCCATCTTCATTTTTATTTTGATACTTGGATAACGTTTGTTTATAACATTTTGTACAAAAGTTAGTGTAGTTCAGAAATTCTTCTTTTTCTATGGTTTATTTTAAGATTGTATCATTATTTTATGGTATATTTTATCTTTTATCTTAGTTGTTGCATACCACGATAAATTTATTATAAAATTTGAGGTTATATTCCTTAATCTTCTTAATTTCTAAATTTCTTAATTCAGTTTAGTAAAGTTAGTGATAATTATGCCTGAATCGACCTTATAATAAGGACCACTAGTTCAAGCTTAATTTTTATTGAACAAAAGTACAAATTGTTGTAAACTTATTAAAGTGTTGAAAACATAAAATGCACAAACCTATATTACATTCGGAGCATTGAATTTTTGTTCTTTGTGCTATCTCCTTTTCTGTGACTATAAAAACACTGCCTCTATTGCAATGGTAGTCCCTTATGGAACCACGATTCACTCATCGCAGTAATGAGGAGAATCCAGCGTATGCGCACTGATTCTGTTTTGACGTATGCCTAAAATTATTTTAAGGTTATGAAACATTCTTTTGCAGAATTTTACAAAAATATCTACTTTTTTATGCATATTGTTACACCAGGCAAGCATTTATTTTTTAATTAGCCAAAGCTAAATTATTTAGCCTAGATATAATCATATTTGATTCTTAAAATATATCGCCTTCTAAATTCTGAAATATCGTATCTGAAAAATGCCTCCCATTAAAAAAAAAACACCAAACCAGCAAACTACCAAACCAAACCATTATTAACGTTAACCAACGCCTCCCATTAAAAAAAAAACACCAAACCAAACCATTGTTAACGTAAACCAACGCCTCCCATTAAAAAAAAAACACCAAACTAGCAAACTACCAAACCAAACCATTGTTAACGTAAACCAATGCCCCCATTAAAAAAATCAAACAGAAAATCTTGAGTATTTTAAGAATATTTTGCTAGTAGTAGTTTGGTAGTTTGCTGGTTTTGTGTTTTTTTTTTTAAATGGGAGGCGTTGGTTTACGTTAACAATGGTTTGGTTTGGTAGTTTGCTGGTTTGGTGTTTTTTTTTATGGAAGGCGTTGGTTTACGTTAATAATGGTTTGGTAGTTTGCTGGTTTGGTGTTTTTTTTTAATTGAAGGCATTTTTCAGATACAGATATATTTTAGGAATCAAATAGGATATTTAGGCTAAATAATTTAGCTTTAGCTAATTAAAAAATAAATGCTCGCCTGGTGTAACAATATGCATAAGAAAAAAGTAGATATTTTTGTAAAATTCTGCAAAAGAATGTTACATAAGTTTAAATAAATTTTTGGCATACGTTAAAACAAAAATAAGAAAATCAGTGCGCATGCGCTGGATTCTCCTCATTACTGCGGTGAGTGAATTGTTATGGAACCACTTGCTCACTTTTCACATGTCAAAATGTAGCATGCGCAAAAAGTAGTCTAGCACAGTATCACATCGACTTTTTGTATCCTGAACTATCACTAAAGGTGAAAATCGTTCAACCGTTTAGCCTACTATGAGCCTAAAAGGAGGTGGTTCATATAGGGACCACCAACACTTAAAGGGTTAAGGTTATTTGTGAAACCTATTAAAAATAATAAAAAATAAGATATTATTGGATTACACTTTGGCTTTTTGATTTTTGGGGAATTGGACTAAAATTGTTATCTAATTTTGCTGTGACGTTTCGACGATGGATTTTCCTCGTTTTCGAACAGAGAATTAAAGCCAAAGATTAGTCATTGTCACTAACAGTAAACACTCACATAAACAAAACATTATTTAAACAAATAAATAACAGTTAAAAACTAAAATTAAGACAGTGTACTTTTCTATACGCAGCAACCGAACCGAAATTATACAAATCGGGCAAAAACTTTTAATTTTGGATTACACTTTGTACAGTAATTATGCGTGATATCACTTAATCACAGTTTGCTCCTACAACTTTTTAAATATTTTAATATACATAGCTACACAAAAATAAATACACTTAGCCCTGGCGGGTCTACTTTTCTCGTGGGTAGGTACTAGTTTTTCTACTCTATAGGTGGAGTAGTTTCAACGAGTATTTTCGTTAATAAAGCAAGGATCCTACAGTTTAGCGAGGATCCGAACATCGTTTGTCGGCTTAGGATGAGTTAGCGACTTAAATCTTTTTGATTTGGCTGCCTTGCCTAACTGGGACGGTATTAATCACGCACTGACTTTCATCCAAGGATAATTATCGGGGTCATCAGTGATGACTCATCACTAGTGAGCCACACCGCTTTTTTATAGGTACGTTATTTTATACTGAGAAATAATGAGTGGCTCATAGTGGCCTCAATTTACTTTTGATTTTTACCAATCACGTTTCCGAATTCATAAAAGACACATATATCTAGTAAGTAAGTAAATAAGTAAGATTTCCCTAAATGAGCTTAAAAATAATATGCCTAATATAACTTAACTTGCAAGTAACTAATAATTAATTTATATTATCTATTATTATTAATTTTTAATCCAGCTTCTACAATTTCAACAAGGTATAAAATGAGGCTGAGACAATACGCATAGAATACTTGTGGTATTTATATCTTTGAAAATGAACATCACAAACAAAAAGACCCTTCACGCAAGAGGCTTTTCTGTTTCTAAATGAACCGGCAAAATGAGACAATGTCATTGTCAACACACTTCAACACATGCTATTCTTTTACTAAAAATAAAGTCCTCAGGAATCTATAAACTTCTAAATATACCTACATTATTAGTCCAATGGGACAATAAACCGTTTAGTCTTTATTGTTATAACCCTTTAAAACACGAATGATACAAAATTAGTTTTTGTGAGAATGTCGTCGGTTGCAAAGTAAATAGATGTTACAGAGTTAATTAAAATTATAAGTAACTATAGTTATAACTTTTTATGTTACACAGCTTATATTTTTCGTTTTTTACCTCTGCGAAGTAGATCTAGTAAAAAAATTGTATATTGCGTAATGTGTACGGAAAGTAACTTATTTCACATGAGCGAATGTTTAGCACCAGTCTCGCAGCGGCGAGTACAGAAACGCCGCGAATGCAGGAAAGATACTTTTCGAAAAGATATTTACATTATTTTTCCTACGACCCCAACCAAAATAAAATTGTTTAAAATAAATATTATAATATTAAATAATTATTTTATGTAAATAAAGATAAATAAAATTATTATTATTTCAAATTATTAGGTTGATTAAAATTATGAAACTATTAAAAAAAAAACATCAGTACTTCCCAGAAAAATAAATAGTTTAGCTGCAGTGTTTTGCTAAAATTCCCAAATTTTTATGCGTCAACCATTATAAATCAGTTCAAGTGTACCTTGGTCTTTTTCGTTTGTTAAACAGTTAAAATTAGTTAAGTTTTTTTATTTAATTTTTTTTATGTCATCAAAATTAAAACGATTTATAATTTAAAATTATCATAATGGAAAAACGTCCAATAAAATTTCGAGGGGCTGACCGCGTTGAAATTTGTACAAAAGAGTTCCTTTTTGCAAAGAGTTCCTCAGAGTTCCTCAGAGTTCCTCTGAGTTCCTTCGGAGTTCCTCGGAGTTCCTCCGGAGTTCCTCGAAGTTCTTCCAGAGTTCCTCCGAGTTCTTCGGAGTTCCTCCGAGTTCCTTGGGAGTTCCTCCTATGTTCCTTAAGAGTTCCTCCCTGGAAGGGGTAATTTTTGGCAAATAAGCCGTAGAAATTACCGCTATACAAGCACTACTGCCAATAAAATAGTGCTTTCCAAAAAGAGCCTTTTATTTGTGCAAAAAATTTCAATTTTCTTTTCCGTATTTTTGTGTTTTTTATGTCAATATAAATCAATTTTGAGCAAAAAAAAATTGTCGGTCTATCGGTCGGTCGTTCTGCCAGGGAAATCTTGTAGGCACAGGGCCGAAACCAGAAAAAAATCTAAGGGGGGCTCAGCCCACAGGAAGGCACCTTAAAAAAAAAGCTTTATCCCAGACGGTTTCCCAAAACTTGGCGCCCCTACAAAAAAATGGCACTCAAAAAAATACCTTCATGAAAAATAGCTTTGCCCTGACGGTTATAACCAAACTTGGCGCCCCTTCAAAAAAAAAAATTGGCGCCCCAAAATTTACTTTAGGAAAAAACTTTGTCCCTGACGGTTTCTACCAAACTTAGCGCCCCTTAAAAAAAATTAAAAGGGGGGGGGGGCGGCTCGCCCACCCAAGTTATATGCCAATATTTATAATGTGGATGTTTTGATAAGGTGTTTGTAACGGCTCATCTAGTTTGAAAATAAAAACGTTAATGCGCATGGGTAATAAATAATTGTTTCTGACTTCTTAAGAGTTCCTTCGGAGTTCTTCGGGAGTTCTTCGGAGTTCCTCGGAGTTCCTCAGAGTTCCTTCAGAGTTCTTCAGAGTTCCTCCAGAGTTCCTCCTGAGTTCCTTTGGCTTGTACAAAAGATTTCCTCGAAAAAAATATTTAAAAAAAATCATGATAGCTTTGCACACAAGTATGATATTATTTCGCATGCGTATGAAGTATGACACTCTCTAAATCGTGTGAAATTTGTCGTTTTCATATGAGGTCGTAGGAAAAAAAATTTACACGGCAATGCATTGCAATATTGTTTTTTTTTCTGTTTCTAAGGGCCACTTGCACCAATGCTGGTTTAACTTTAAACTTGGATTAAATTGACAGCTGACCAATCAGAACGCAGCATTTTTAACTTAAACTCGGTTTAGCTGAGTTAATCCCGTACCAAAATTTAGTGCAAGTGGCCCTAAATGAAGCGGCGTATTGAGACATTTGGGCCTTTTTCTCGGGTATACTTTTCATATGAGATAGACTACAAGAATATGCGAAAAAAAGCTGTATAAAAAGTATATCGAGAAAACGCCCCAATTGTCATTGTCAACACAACACATGCTGCTTTTCTTTTATTCAAAATTAAGTCCTTGTGAATCTATAAACTTCTAAATATACATTAATAAACAGTCCAATTGGGCAAAAAAACTTTGGATTATTTTTATAACCATTCAGTCACGAATTATATAAAATTAGTTTTTGTGAAAATATTGTCTCTTGCAAAATAAATAGTAACAGTATTTAATAAAATATGTGGTCAAGTAACTAAAACAGCTAATATAATTTTCCTACGACCGCCCATGAAAATGACATTTACCACACTCTTTTGTTCTTTAGAAAACGCCTTATATCACACTTGTTTGATATTTTTATATCACCCTAGTTTGATATTTATGTATGTAGGTTTGCCTAATTTTGTTCAGATATTTACGTTTTAAATTCTATGAATTTTACTCACCTCGTTTTATATGCCATTTTCCACCTTTCATTAAAGACATTTTTTATGTCTTTTATGTTTTTCAATCCAAATATTTCTGTTTTTCATGTCAAAAATAAAAAACTATAGTTATAACCTTACTATTTTGACCCAGGTCAATATAACTTAATATGTTTTATTAATGTCTAGATTTTATAAAAAAAACTTAATTTGTGATTTAGTTAGCATATCTACAGAAATCAAATTTTCCTTGATTTAAAAGATGCTTGCGGTTAGGCAACCCATTAAACAGTGTTGAGCTTCCATAATAATATGTTGTATTAAATATAAAACCAAGAAAACTAAAGATAAATAAAAAGCATATTTCCTGTTGACATACATATATAAATTTGTATGCTATTTTGTGTTTTGCTTTTCTCAAAAATTCTCGGAATAAGCAATAAAAATTAGAAAATATTAAATTAAGAATTCTTAAAGTTTAAACTTTATATTTTTTCGGGATCGTAGGAAAAATAGTGTACATAACTCATTCTAAAGTGTATTTCTTACACTCGTGGGGTTTCCTCACTAGCCTGACGGCTCGTTCGTAAACCTTCCCACTCGCGTGAAATATGTTACTTTCCACACTAGTTATGTAATATACTATTTCGCCATCAGTTGAAAAATTGATTGCTCCTATAATTCTTGTGTCTGTATAGAGATATCCTGTTGTTGTTAAACAGGCACTGGCTTTTAGGAAAAACGGAGATGGCTTGTTGCGGGTTGATAACTTCTTTTAAAATCTTGACTATTTCGGCTAAATTTTTGCCAAACAAATACTCTTCAATCGGTCTGTTCGCTGTCCTTTATTATAAATACAATGCTTTTGTCTAAGTTATTCAATAAAAAAAATCTTCTCTGCAAGGAAAACTGATGATGAAGCATCAAAATTTTGGTTGCCATATGCTGTGTTATGGTTGCACTAACCAGACAAATTGTTGTCATATTTTATTATTTTTCAGGTTGAGACAACTAGATAATTTTTTTCTATGTATGTAAACTAAATCAGCATAAAAATAGAGTTTATGAATTTCAGTCATGATATATTTTTTTATTACTTTCCCCAAGGAAAGACTTGCGTTAGTAAAAAAAATTCGAAAAAGTTTTAATGCTTTTTTTTTGTTTCTGGACGTTTTATATCCAAAAAATATAATTTGTGACCACGATAACTCAAGAACGCTTCTTGCCAAAGACTTCAAATTTGGACCACAGATTGATTATTCAAAGTTCTTGGTTGGGATTGTTTTTCGTAAAAATCGGGTTGGGGTAAGGGGGTAAAAATATTTTTTTTTCAGGAACACATATTTTTCAATTAATTTTTCGTTTTACAAAAAAAACTTTTTTTGAAAAAAAAAATTGATTTTTTTTTAATTTTTGTTTTTTTTGTTTTTGATTTTAATGATCCTAGGGCCATAGGGGAAAGTATCATTTTGTTGGTAGCAGTATCTTTTCTGTATTACAAAGTGCCGATGTAGTAGAAAATGTTTCTCATTTAATTTTTGACATTTTGACACTAAAATTGATTGTTGTTAGAGATGTGGCTAAGATTTTCTTTTATTTTGTTTTACTCCAGCCGACTTCAATCTTTAACTGACGGAATCAGACTGTGAGATATATGAAATAGCGTAATAAAATATAAAAGGTTCTTTATATATGTGGTCTGCTATAGTACGTGTTATTTTGACTTTGCTTGTTTTCACCCTTGGTAGTAAAATCCAATTTTGCTACCTTTAAGAAAACCTCGAAGAAAACCAATCAGTGTCAACTTTATAGCTGGTAGTGGAAAAAACTAACTATATACTAAGGTCCCAAAAAAAAACAAAATAGCTTGAAACTAGTGCACTAAATGCGAGCTATTTTTATAGTCTAGAAACATCCTTAAAATGTCCCCAAATTCACACAACTAGCCCTAATAATAATTATTATAATATAGCTTGCATTTTTATTCCTGTTTTTGAATCATTCAGAAACTTTTTTTTTATGTTTGGACTTAATAAATTGTGATGAGTGTTTTGAGCTGAACTGGTTCAGTTTTCCTTTTATTATACTTCTCTGCAAGCAGCTTCACAGCAGCTGCTACCAGAGGAGTATTATACCTTTACTTTGCACCACGGAAAAATCAAGATTTTTCCAAAACGATTTTTTTTTTGTACCAAATTGCGTTACATACAATTCTAAACAAGATGATAGATAGATTGATTTACTGTTTACAAAACATACATTTTATAACAAGATCTTAAGAGGTATAGGTTGATTTAAATTTACAAAATAATAAGATTCAATTATACAGAGCGAATTATAATACACTATGATGACTTTTTAAATTACAACGGCGTGCGATAAGAATCCTAGCTGGTATTGGATATAGAGATGACTGTAAAGTCGGTTTTATTTCGTTAAATATTCTTACCTTACCATGTCTTTATATTCTGGAAAATCTAATTTATATAAAAACTAACTTTCCTGCTTATTCTACTTTTGATCAAGTACATATGCTAAACACGCGTAACGGTACAAACGTCAGTCAAGACTTTATTAGGCTAAGCAGGACTCAAACGGGTATCAATTACTATGGTGTAAAGTTTTACATTGTTCTACCACTAAGGGTGAAACAACTAGAAATTAAAACTTTTAAAAATAAAGTTAAGAAATATTTATTAAAGAAAGCATTTTATAACTTTGACGAATATCTGTATAATAATTTTAACGATATGTAAATTTTTTGTATAACTGTTTATTTTATTTCGTGTTTTTGTCTATTTTAACTATTTAAATATTTTAACTTGTTTTGTGTACTATTTATTTTTTTAATTTAATTTTATGAACTTCCTGTAACTATTATAAATTTTAATTATTATGTATTATGACAAGTGTAACCTCTGGATAGCACAAATAAAGATTATTATTATTATTATTATCAAGTTTTCAACATTTTTTTCTGTAAGTTCGTCCGTCTATTGTCTGTCTGTCTGTCTGTCTATCTGTTCATATCACGTTTTCCTTTACGGCACAATAACTCAAGAGTTATCCGATTGACTTTTTGAATTTTTAGCAAAAATTATTCTTGGTAAGGACACGAAGTCTATTGAAATTAAAAAGAATTACTCTAAAAATAAGAAAGTTGTGGGGACTTAAAGAGTAAAAAATCAAAAATAGTGGAAGAAAATCTCCGATTAACTTCATAATATAAGAAAAAATATTTTTATAAATAAGATCAATGTTGCAATCTTACCAAATTTGACAAAAATCGCCTCAGAAACAAATAAATCATATAAATATAAATAAATCGAAAAAAAAAAATAAATAAAAGGAAAAGTTACTTTTAATAAAAGGTTCACTCGTACGGTTTTTTAAAAATTGAAAGCATAGAAGGAGACCTGCTAGCACGCTATCAACGTTATTTTTTTTAGGAATATTTACTTTCATTAAATAGTCAATCATACGAAATAAAAAAAAATTAATTTGAAAAAAGTTTTAGTTAAGTTTAAGCTACTTGCGACTGCAAGGAGTATGCTATAAAATACATAGCATTATATATCTTCACAGCTTGTTTGTTACTATGCTGTCCGTTCTATTTTTAGCTTTCCTTTGTATCATCAATTCGAATAATACCAATTTTATTGTATAAAGACAGAAATTTTTAATTTTAATCAGAATTATGAAAATGTTAACCCTTAGCAATAGACATGGCGTATATTTTACGCTTAGGTAGAGTATGGACTTCGTAATTTTTTCAAACTCTTACTAAATGCACATTTAGTTTAAGCCACCATTCCGAACGGAAAAGTCGGTAAGTTCTACAGCGATGTATGTGTTTGTTTGAAATCAGAAAGCGTAAAAATACCGTTACGGAAATTTTTTTTTTTTAATCTTCGAGAATTTTATGTTTTTGTTATATTTTTAATTTTATAAACAAAGTTTGTTGCCTTGCGTTTTCATGTTATTTAGTAAAATTCCTTAAAGGCCGATATTATAATTAATAATGAACACAACAAAAACATAAAAATTTAATATTATTATATTCCATTTCATTTTTATAATTTTAAAGAAAAAAAATTGATTTTCGATTATTTTTATCTGAAAAAATTCGACAATCAAAAAACTTGATAGATAAAACCTCCAAAAATAAAAAAAAAACAATTCTTATGGACATGAGTTCCTTAGGGCACTAGAGCTTGTATGTCATTAGTAAAAATATACACTTGAGAAGCACTTAACCGATTTGTAAAAATAAAACACTATTGAAACTGGAATCAAAAGAGCTTTCAAATGAGTTGTCACTTGATATGATATAATCTAATTTAAATTTTAGGCCTTATTTTAATTTTTAGCCAATTTTTCACACTTCAATGTAAAGTCTCAGTTTTTAGGGCCCTGTGGATCCCAAAATCAAGCGGGTTCAAAAATTTTTTATCTGGCACCCTAATCTATTAAAGGGAACGTTCAAGTATTACGTAACTCAAATTGTACCAAAATTCATACACTTCATACCCCGTTTCTCGCGTTATTAAAGGCTGTAGAGATTTCGTGTTTTGGCTACCCCCCAAATAGTGGGTGTGTTAGGTGGGGTAGCCAAAATATAAAATCTCTTCAGCCCTTAATAACGCGGGAACCGAGGTATGAAGTGTATGAATTTTGGTACAATTTGCGTTACGTAATAATTGAACGTTCCCATATTACTGAATTCTTGTCTGCTGACTAGCAATTATCGGTCCCCTCTCCAAACCATACTCCCACTGTTACTCAGGCCAAGAGTGTGCGCAGTTCAATTAATGATAACTTTTCAATTTATTATCAGAATGTTCGCGGTTTGAATTCTAAACTGAATGAAATAAATCAATCAATTCTTGCGTGCAATTTCGACTGTATTTGTTTTTCAGAATCTTGGCTAAGTGACTCGGTTCTTGATGGGGAGGTCTGTCCAAATACATACACAGTCTTTAGAAGTGATCGAAAATTTGATCTTGTTGATGCGAACAGAGGTGGGGGCGCGCTTATTGCTATTAAGAGTTGCTTTGATACCACTAGACTTGTTCTCAGTGATAGTTTATATAGCCCTCTGGTGGATGCGCTCGTACTTAAAATTAAAATTGCACATACTTACCTAATTTTATTAGTTGCTTACATACCCGATAGTCAACCAGCTAAGTTGTACGAAGATTTTTTTGAGTACATTACCACCCTTAATGAGTTATATGACAATAATGTTGTTATAGTCGGTGATTTTAATATTCCGGAATACTATAATTATATACTAAATAAAACTGTTAGTGGACGTACTACTGTATTAAATAATTTCTTGCAATTTTTTGATCTTAAGCAGTTAAATAACATAACTAATTGTAGTAATCGACTGTTAGACCTTGTCCTATCAAATTTTAATCTTACTGTTGAAAGGGCTCACGATATTATTACTCGTGAGGATAGCTATCATCCCGCACTTTTCATTAAATTTCCCTATTTTAAGAAACATGCCATTAAAGGCTCTCTCAAGATTGATTCTTTTAATTTTAGAAGAGCAAACCTAAACCTATTGTATGAAGAACTTTGCAATGTTGACTGGACTGTTTTGGATAATTACACCTGCGTAGAGAAGGCTTGTGATAAATTTTATTCAATACTTAATGAAATCTTTATTAGACTAGTTCCTAAGAATAAACCAAGATCTAAGCGGGTGTATCCTTCATGGTTTTCTTCTTCCATCATTAAAAAAATCAGAGATAAAACAAATGCTTGGAAAAAATATAAAAAGAGTAATAATTCAGAATTCCTTAATCAGTTTAAGGAATTAAGAGCTTCTTTAAAAAGAGACATATCTAATGCGTATAATACGTACATTAAAAACATGGACAACGATTTCACCTCTGATCCTAAAAAATTTTGGTCTTACATTAATCAAAAGAAATCTTCCTATGGTATTCCTTCTGAAATGAACTTCGATGGTAATGTCGTTAACTCTCTGCCCGATATTTTAAATTCATTTGCAACATTATTTCAAGAGTCTTATACCATACCTGATGACCCTAATTCGGACTTTATTCAACAAATCAGCAATCAAAACTTACTTACAATTAAAAGCTTTTCCGAAACCGAGGTGTGTGAGGCTACAAAAAAATTAAAGCCTAAGCTTACCATGGGCCCTGATGGTATTCCTTCTTTTTTAGTTAAAGATTGTGCTTGTATATTTTCCAAACCTTTAGCTCTCCTTTTTAATCTATCACTTAAAACGTGCGTTTTTCCTGCTTGTTGGAAAATATCAAAGGTTTGTCCAGTTTTTAAAAAAGGAAACAGATCCGATATTCGTAATTACCGACCTATAGCTATAATAAACAACTTCTCTAAGGTGTATGAAATTCTACTACATAAAAATATATATTCCCATGTTAAACATCTCATACATCCGAGCCAGCATGGATTTATGGAAGGTAGGTCCACTTCTAGCAATCTTGCCTGTTTCACTCAGTTTCTATCTGGGTGTATAGACAATTTTCTTCAAGCTGATTGTATATACACTGACTTCTCTAAGGCTTTCGAAAGACTAGACCACAGAATTCTTATCATGATGCTCGACATATTCGGTTTTTCAATTCCTCTCTTATGTCTAATGATTACTTATTTATATAACAGAATGCAATATGTTGAGTGCAATGGTATAAAATCCTTCATATACATTGCAACGTCGGGTGTTCCGCAAGGATCCATTATGGGTCCACTGTTATTTATCATTTTTATTAATGATCTAATAATGATCCTGATTAATGTATATGGTCTTCTTTTCGCAGACGATATGAAGTTATATAAGATAATCCAAAGTTTAAATGATTGTATTCAACTACAAGATATCTTAGATACTGTAGTTAAATGGTGCAATGGACACAAGTTACCCTTAAATGCTGATAAATGTCACATATTCAGTTTTACTACAAAATTAAATGTCATCACTTTTGACTACAAGATCGATGGGCACAGTTTGGACAGACCTGATACCATCAAGGATCTTGGTGTCACTTTTGACAAAAAATTATCTTTTCATCCACACATAAACAACATTGTATCCAAAGCTTACAAATCACTTGGGTTTATTATTAGGAATACTAAATGTTTTAGCATTAAAACTGTTAATTTGCTCTATATGTCCTATGTCAGATCACATTTGGAATATTGTTCGGTAGTTTGGTGCCCTAATTATGCTGTTCTTATTACTGCTTTAGAAAACGTTCAAAGACGTTACCTCAAATATCTGTATCATAGGAAATATGGTGAGTATCCAGCTAGAGGGATACCTAATGTGAATTTGCTAAATGATTTCTCGTTTCAATCGTTATCTGTAAGACGTCAACAAGCATCAATTATATTTTTGTATAAATTGATCAATAATAAGATTGACTGTATAGAGCTATTAAACTTATTGCAAATAAACGTGCCCAGAATTTCTGCTAGAATCTCTCCATTTTTTTATGTTAGAACGTCCAGAACTAATGTTTATCTGTTTTCACCTGTGATTCTTATGTGCAATTACTATAATAGTATTTGCTCTAGGGTCGATATTTTAAATACTTCTATTTGCAAAATAAAAAACTTTTTTGCTGCACCTGCTGGTAATGATCACTGATATTGTTATTAATTTACTTAACATAACAAACTCTGTAATTGGGGAAACCTGTGTGAGTTTTTGAATAAATAAATAAATATTAGATTTTATGTTCCTTTTGTTCATACAGATAGGTACACGATATTTCTAGGGTTAACTACCTTTATTCATGTTCCTACATTTTAAGTACATATTAAGTTTTTTTTCTTATCATTAATCATATTCTGACAATACCGTAAGGGTAAAAGTATGCAGGACTGTTACTTATAAATTATTTCTTAATCGCTATAGAAAAGTCCAACATTAGACTGCTATAATAAATTAACATATCAATAAAGTCTATCAGATTATTAAC
Organism: Brachypterus glaber; assembly: GCA_958510825.1. Classification (NCBI taxonomy): domain Eukaryota; kingdom Metazoa; phylum Arthropoda; class Insecta; order Coleoptera; family Kateretidae; genus Brachypterus; species Brachypterus glaber. Next base: position 24,593,737 of record OY294045.1, on the reverse strand, counting down.
CTTTTCATATACAAAATGAAAAGAAAGCATAAATTGCAATAAAGAAAAGAAATAATTTCTAAAACAATAAAAAGTTGATATCTAAAACAATCAATGCATCATGATAAAATATATCGCAATGTTTGTATAATTAAAGTTTTTTTGATTTTAAGGTGTGTCCTTTATTATTATAATATATCCTAATATGATAATTTTACTTATTATAATAATTACAATAATTAATTATGTCTAATGTCGCTAGAGACAAATTGAAAGAAATGTTTTTTTGCATATAAAACTCTTCATAAAACTCCAAAAAACGCAAAAAAATAATATATTTTTTTATATTTTCTTCGGAAAAAGTAAAAATAATAAAAATACATATGGGTATTTCTGTACGAATCCATACCACCTTGGTGATTGAATGTCACGGATTTTCGTTAAACTTTTTTCATATTATCACCACTCTAATACTAAAAGCCTTATGCAAAAAAAAGAATTAAAAAAAAAATTTTGGCTGAGATATGATTTTTTTTTAAATTTTGTAATTTTTCAATTTTTGACGATAAAGAAAACAGCTTTATTTTCAATTTATTACTATAAGTCTGACAATTTTAATCCAAATTTTATGAAATTTGGTGCACCCATGTAAACTTAGATGACAATCTTGAATTTTTTATAATTTTTTTTAATAGTGGGTTTCTGCTCTTCTTCTTCTTCTTCAAAAATATTTTTTTACGATTTTTTATAACTATGTTTAACCCGATTTTTCGTAAAGTGCCCCCCCTACGATATTTCTTAAATTTTGGTTAAATGTACTTCTAAGTGTCCTTTTTTCAATGACGTAAAATTTATTCTGGGCAAATTAGGTTTACTATATATTTTAGCCATTTTAAATTTTTACGACAATGAGGAATTGTGCTGGAAATAGCTGTTTTACAAAAAAAAACACATATTATTTTTTATATGTTTTTAATAGTTTGGGTCAAATGCTTCATTTTAAGACAAAAACAAAATAATTAATTGTTGTTTTTTTTTAAAAAGGCGTAAGTCCACAATTTTATTACTTTTTTATTTATATATATTTTGTAGGCGTTTTTTTTTCTGGTGTAAACGTTAGCTTACGTTAAATACTAAGTCTTTAACATCAAAAACTATTTTTATTTTTTTTTTTAACACAATATGTTTTTTGGTTTTGTTTTTGAACTTAAAAATGCCTGAAAGTTGGTAAACTGTCAGAGTAAGAAACTTTTTTTTTGTAATAAATCTTTTTTTAAAGTTTTCTATGCCGGGGATAAATCCTTAATAAAAATTAATTTAAAAAATATTAATTTATTTAACATACTAATTTTTTATTTACAATTTATTTATGTCTTATTATTTAACTTTAATTATTATACAAAGCTTATCAAAATCTTTTAAATTTTTTGTGAAGCGCATCCATCGCTAAAATATAATGAACTATTTTTTTATTTGCTTGTATTCCAAAGTTTCATTGTTCGGTTAGAACTGTTAAGTTAAAAGTGACAATTTTGTTAACAGTCTGTCTTTTGTTTTACTTCGGCGTTCCCTTTTGGAAAATTGTATAGCGGTTGTGCTTGAAAAAACAAAAACAAAATTTTGTTGGCCCCTTATGGAAAATTGTCAGATAACTGACAGAACCAAATTAAAACTAATTTTACCTATTACTTTTACCTTATTGTGTTAAAATATGTTTAGAAACGAAAAAAAAATAGCGTATGATCCAAGGACGAGGAATATATCTCAATCTCTGCATGAGACCGAGCAACATTATTTCTCGTCCTTGGATCATACGCAATTTTTTCTCTCTTATAAACATATTTTTAACAAGAAATAAATAATAATGTCATATTAAAAAAATTGCAGGCCAGCATCTTGTCGTATATAACTGGCAGTTGTTTTACGATTGACAGGCCGCGGCATGCCGGTTGCCTACACTGCGCGCGCGAAAAAATGTACTTTCCCGCACGCTGCCATGGTAACCAGCGGGAAAGTAAAAAGCTAAGAAATAGGATATTTTGCGGTCAGAAAACTTCATTTGTTTATGTAGAAATGTTAACTTTTCTATTAGATCGTAGAAAAACGATTTTTTTATGTGTATTTTAACACAAAAAGGTAAAAGTAATAGGTAAAATTAGTTTTAATTTGGTTCTGTCAGTTATCTGACAATTTTCCATAAGGGGCCAACAATTTTTTTTTTGTTCTTTCAAGCACAACCACTATACAATTTTCCAAGTAAAGCAAAAGACAAACTGTTAACAAAATTGTCACTTTTAACAGTTCTAACCGAACAATGTCACTTTGGAATACAAGCAAATAAAAAAATAGTTCATTATATTTTAGCGATGGATGCGCTTCACACAAATTTAAAAGATTTTGATAAGCTTTGTATAATAATTAAAGTGAAATAATAAGACATAAATAAATTGTAAATAAAAAATTAGTATGTTAAATAAATTAATATTTTTTAATTTAATTTTTATTAAGGATTTATCCCCGGCATAGAAAACTTTTTTCTGAGCTGCGAATTAAAAAAAGATTTATTACAAAGAAAAAGTTTCTTACTCTGACAGTTTACCAACTTTCAGGCATTTTTAAGTTCAAAAACAAAACCAAAAAACATATTGTGTTAAAAAAAAAATAAAAATTGTTTTTGATGTTAAAGACTTAGTATTTAACGTAAGCTAACGTTTACACCAGAAAAAAAACGCCTACAAAATATATAGAAATAAAAAAGTAATAAAATAGTGGACTTTTTTGAAAAAAAAAAACAATTAATTATTTTGTTTTTGTCTTAAAATGAAGCATTTGACCTAAACTATTAAAAACATATAAAAAATAATATGTTCCTTTTTTTGTAAAACAGCTATTTCCAGCACAATTCCTCATTGTCGTAAAAATTTAAAATGGCTAAAATATATAGTAAACCTAATTTGCCCAGAATAAATTTTACGTCATTGAAAAAAGGACACTTAGAAGTACATTTGACCAAAATTTGAGAGAAATCGTAGGGGGGGCACTTTACGAAAAATCGGGTTAAACATAGTTATAAAAAAACGTAAAAAAATATTTTTGAAGAAGAAGAAGAAGAGCAGAAACCCACTATTAAAAAAAATTATAAAAAATTCAAGATTGTCATCTAAGTTTACATGAGTGCACCAAATTTCATAAAATTTGGATTAAAATTGTCAGACTTATAGTAATAAATTGAAAATAAAGCTGTTTTCTTTATCGTCAAAAATTGAAAAATTACAAAATTTTAAAAAAATCATATCTCAGCCTAAAATTGTTTTTAAATTCTTTTTTTTGCATAAGGCTTTTAGTATTAGAGTGGTGATAATATAAAAAAATTCCAAACGAAAATCCGTGACATTCAATCACCAAGGTGGTATGGATTCGTACAGAAATACCCATATGCAGTTTATATAAAACCATACCCATATGCTCGGCTAGTAATAAGATTAACTAAAAGGTAAAAAAAACTGACCATGGATCCTCGTAGTTCAAGGTCCGGACTTTATAGAACCATTTGCAGTTAAATCTCATCAGCTCGTATTTGGTAGATAATGTCAAAAGTTCATTTGCAGACTTCCTCACCATCATGAACCAATTTTCTAACTAACCAAAAGGGGATTCGTATAGTATATTTTACAAAGGTTCTAAATCCGTTTGAAAATTTTGACTATCTCTTTCCGTTTTCGTGAAAAAACCAAAAATCCGAACGTCAAAATTCGATTTAGGGTAACCTTGGACACAAATATATTAAATATCACACCACCTTCTATGCAGTATTAAAGACACCTAGAAGACTTAAACTTTCGTAATTTATAATACATACATTGTAAATGGTCCAATATTATAGTTTAAAGTATATTATGTTTCCCATAGTTTATTAAATTTAAATGTAGTAATTTTATTTTGTAGACGAGTGTATTTTTTTATTAAAACAGTAGTACTTCAAAAGTTTTATTTTTAATTTTTATTATAAACTTTTTAGGTTTAGATTTACCAATAACAATTTTTCTTTCGAGTACCTTTTATCTGTTTTTTTTTTCATTATTGGCATAACAGTTTATTTTGAACAAAATATTTGGCAAAATTAGTTTTGCGTACAGTCGAGCATATCTGGTCAAGAACCACTGCTTCAACAAAATTGGCTTTGTCAAAAAATGTGACAGATACTTATCAACAAAGTTAAATTAGTATAACTGGAATTAATAACAACTGGTTGAATGAATACGCTCTCAAATAATAAAATAGAAACTTTAACAAATATTTTATTATGAATTTCGATACATTAAGAAGTCTAGTTGTTTTTAATACTAAGTAGAATCTGGCAAGACTTCTAATTTTTTTTTTACGCATGTTCAAATTTACCATAAAACGGATTTTGACGTTTTGTTTTCTGCTTTTTTCTCGAAAACGAGAAGAGACCGTTAAATTTTGCAAATAGATTCAGAATCCTTGTAAAATATACTATAAGAATCGCCTTTTGGTTATTTAGAAAACTGGTTCATGATGGTAAGGAAGTCTGCAGATGAACTTTTGTCATTATCTACCAAATACGAGCTGAAGAGATTTAACTGCAAATGGTTCTATAATGTCGGGACCTTAAAGTACTAGGATCCATAGTCACAACTTAAAATTTTCATAATTTAAATAATTGCTGAAATAGTTTTATTCGAGAATTATTACCTATTTCAAAAACATCCTAAACACTATTAGAAAAATAATTAATTTCAGTGTGACCTAGAAAGAGAATCGTTAATATCCTGTTTCGAGTAGCCTAAAGAAGAATTTAGTTGTTTTATGAAGCTTATGTCAATTTCAGACGGACCGTTGTCAACAACTTGAAAGATGGATGAGCTTTTTATTGGATTTCCCGTACGAGCTTTTGTGTTTCAATTAAGAGCCGAGAGGTAGTAAGAACGTAATACGTTCAACGTATCAATTAAATGGTACAGTGAGATAATTTTTAAAACAAAAACATAATTTTGGTTTTATAAATAGTTATTTGCGCTCCTAGTAGAGGTAAGTGAATTTTTCTGTGTGAGGTCTGGAGCTGAGGTCCATAAACACGACCCAAGACAGAAAAAAACTTACATACGAGTAGCGCATTACGTTTTTCTCACTACCAAGGAGTTAAAATCCTATTTTATTAATAATACTTTTGACATTTATTTGTGTGACAAGTCAAGAAATTATTTTTTTTTATGGAACCACTCTATAAAATTAGATTTTTTTTTATGGAACCACTCTACAAAATTAGAAATAGTAGTCTTGTGTCTGGATGTCCCCCTACGGTAAATGTAAGCACACTTATTGTCCTTGTGCGGTAAATCGTGTTTTTTGTCTTTAGTTACGGTTTTGTTTGTATTGATTTCATCTATCACTAAGTGTGCTCGATAGAGTAATTTCCATTACTGTCGACTTTTTGATTAAGTAAATTCAACTTACCTAGTTGGTAGTGAGAAAATGTATTTTTTAAATGCCTTTTATTAAAACTAAAATTTTTTACGCCCAACAATGAAATATTTCGATGTTCGCCTTTTAAGTACTGAAAGGGGTAAATGATTTTTAAAAATAAATTCTTCGCCAAGCAGCGCTATATACCTAAACAAGCATTTAAACAAGCCTTGTTTTTATTCGAGGTTGACCAATTAATATAACATAAGCATCTAGTAAAAATTTTGTGAACTCTTAAACATGACCGCTACTGAAGTCGTAAATTCTTGTGAAATAAACTACTTATTTTGAAACCAGTCACGAAAATTTTATAACAGACGATTTACAAATTTTTGAAAATTAGGTATATTAGACACTAAAAATATAAATTACATTTAAGATTTATTATTTCCCTGAAATATTGAACACCCCTAAAACTATTATATGCAAAAAGTTAAACAACATACCTTTAAGTTATTATTTGCCCATTATACCAACAATTTTATATGTAAAGTAAGGTAATCATATAATTTGCATATCAATGGCACTATGAGTTATTTTATTTGCAAAACAAGACCCACAATTTTAAAGGGAAGGGTGTATGACAGATGGGCAATGTTTCGACCCTAAAAACAACTCGTGCTTTAAACGTGTCAACTATGTAAATAATAATCGAATATCACCCATGTGTGATTCACCATCCCTAAAATCATGGTTTGCCTTGTAAATTTTTACACAAAATAGTTTTTTAAGTTAAAAGTAGAAACTGACGCGAAAATTGTAAATAGAAATATATTGGTTATATTTGGTTATCGCCTATTATTATTATTAATTATTAATTTACTAATATTTATTCTCATTAATTAGTTATTATTGGAATTTCAAATTTGGCAAAACGCGACTTAGTTTTTTGTTCTTTAATCATTTGATAATATAATAATAATAATAATAATAATAATAATAATAATAATAATAATAATAATAATAATAATAATAATAATCGTTATCTTTAAATCTATATATTTGTCTTTACTGTCTTTTCGCACACTGCACTGAGGGAGACAACATTAGTACCGATTTAAGGCCTATCCAGAAGATTGCATAAGAACATAAAACATGAGAATACAGTGCCGTGATTGGCTTACAAGATACATCTCAGCACATCAAGCCAATCACGGCATCGCATTGTTATGTATTACGTTCTTACGCGAGCCTGTGGATATGCCCTTACTCTTCAAACAGACAACATGCCGTCGCTTTGCGTATATTAAACGCCGTATGTGCTTAACCAAGCTTTCGCTTTTACAGCGATTTATGTGCCTTGATTTACTGCATAATACCAATGCAATCTAGGAAGGTGTACCGACGCTAGATTAAGACAAGGTAGGAAAGAGACATTCGTTTTACTCTGTTTATTTCCGCCTTTTTTTGCCATTGCTGTAATTCATATTTCAAGCCAGCAAACGTACTTGAACCACCAAACTTATGGAGCTACTTAGATTCTTATTGCGTTTTGGTGCTGTCGATTTCTACTCTCGCCGCGGCGCGCCGGCAGGAAAAGTTTGGCGAGTTTTATCAATAGCAGTATAGCGGGACAGAATGACAGACGTCAAAATATTTTATAAGAAACATAACCTCACATATTTTTAAAATTAATCAGTTAGCAATACAAGGCTTTTTAGAATAATAAGAAAAGATAATGAAAGTATTAGAGAATTAATATTTTCAGATGAAAAACTTGATGTTGATTTGTTATATAATATAATAATGAAGTGGGTTGAATAGGACACTAGTAGTGCACAGCCAAATGACTGGAGAAAGTAGTTTCTCCAGATATCTTGCTGCACAGCCTACTTGTGCCAGCTGTCGATAGCACTAGCTAAAATTTTGTTTGATTAATTAGGTTTCTAGTTTAACTTCTGCTTTATATACATAATATACCTATATATTTAGCTTTATTTCTAGCTAATTTTCTATCATGGTAACTCTAATGGTACCAAAACTGGGTACCAATAATGGATCTACTAAAATGCTTACAATATTTAAAACTTATGCTTTTCGTCATAGACGAGGGTCTCTCCATCATCCGTGCGGGTAATTTTTCCAAACTCTTCCGTTTTTCGAAAACTACCCAAAATCTGCCACAAAACGCGATTGCACAGTCGAAAACCTAACCTCACACTAAACTATTGACATATGTCATTCTGCTCATTCGAGCAAATTAGACGGTTTCAAAAATTTAGGCGCGCTGTCGCCGGAATTGAAAAACTATGTCAGCACTAAAACGGTGATTCTCTACAAACTGGTCCGACCGGCAGCAAAATTATGAGCATAAAAACGCACTTTCTGAGTAGTAACACAGTCTTTATCAAAACGGTTATTTTACGGTTTTTTACAGTCAGACATGTTGCTCCATAACCATCTATATAAAGCAAAAAGAATTTTGGTAAATCAATTTTAATATAAAGGCAAATTTTTCAATAAAATCTTCTTATATCTGATTAAATTTGTTTAAATATAATTTATTTCTTGAACCATTTAGTAAAAATTTGTTTCAGAAAAATAAATATTTTTTTGCAACATTGAGTGCCGGTATTTTATGAAGGATAATTAACAAGGATGGCGAAAAACAGAGTCCAATAAATGTTTTACCAACATTTTGAAAGTAGGCATTTTGGATTGAAATTTCCATGTGCATAAGTATACGTATCGATAAGCATGCACATGTAATTACATGTGATATGTAGTTTTTATGTGCACATACATGCAGTATGAATTTTAAATAAAATGCGTACAATTGTTGTCGTAAATTGAACAACTGCACTCGTTTACTTGTTTATTGTTATATTCTATGCAATATTTAGTGGTTGGCACATATACAACCATTTATTTATATTCTATAACCTAATTAGGCTATTGATTACTATAGTATTCTATCAGAGCAATGGCTTAATTGGTATCACCGTAGTTCTTACCGAAAGATATCCAAGAAAATAATAGCAGAACATTTAAATGTTATTACTAAGTATTTTTACTTACAATTACAAAATATTTTCTTGTGTATCTGCGTTTGTTGACAAAAACATAACCTAGCATTTGCTTTGTTAAGGATTTTTTTTAGTTAGACAGACCGACCTATTATTAATGTGCAGTTGCTACTATATTGCTAAAATGAAATCAATTTGGTAACTTTTTTCCAGGTTGGTACCACGAAAATCGTCGAAAAATAAAACTTGTTCCAATAATTTGATGGCTCGAAAATAGCATCAAAGTTGCCTGAAGGCATGCGCAGTGACTAAATCACCTTGCAACAAAATTTTTTAGCACCAAACTTGCGTACAAATTGCTCCGTGAAAAGCCGCCTTAATAGATATTAACCACTTTAAACCCAATTACATTTCCCCTGTTCCAAATAAATTATTAATCTTCGAAGTATAGACTCAATGTCAGACTGGCCATTATGTATGATATATCTCCGAAACTAAGCATTTATAGATGAATGTTTATGTAAACTTTTTACTTAGCGCTTTAAGTGGCATTGTGGGTGTACGTGACCCACCAAATTTGAAGGTAATTATTTGCCTTATGGGACGTGGTGGGTTTACCTATACCACCAGATTGTATTAATTTTGGACAAGTTTTGTAATAGTTGGCCAGTGGGTTTGGTGGTCTCGTGACCTACCGCAGCTTAATAAAAAATTAAAAATATAGTATGTTTAGTTATTAATTAACAAATAAACGAAAAAACAAAATTAAACTTCTAAAACACATTAAAAATTTAAACTTTTAAACTATAGAAAGAAATGCATAAAAAACTTTTTAATAAGATGTATGTAATTTAAGAAAAATCATTTCAAACACAAATGTTTCAAGCGTGCCATGAATCAAGTTTTTTCGTTAAATGTTTATATTTTCTTTTGTGAAAATATGTTACATTGGCGCTTAGCACTACTAAGAATGCCGATGTGTTGAAATCATTGTCAAAATTTTTGACATCACTGATTATTGATTTCGACTCTAAACGTCAAGATTAGAGTAAACTTAATAACTTCATTACTGGGTTAATAAGTTACACATAAAAGACCGTAACGCTGCAAATATAGTATTGCCTTGTCATATAAGCCGTGGTGGGTTGAAGTAACCCACCAAATAAAAATGCAATTTTTCGACACTAAATGACATATTAGGTAAAGTTTAAGTCCCTTCTTTTAAAACCCAATCATTTCCAGTTATAAAAGTAAAATAATAATTTTTGGCCATAAGGACCCTCTTGGTACCTTTTTACATGTTTTTTTAGCATTTATGGTGTCCATTAGAGTCCATTAAAGGTGTCGTGGCTCACCTAATTAAAAAAATTAAAACATTAAAATAAAATTTGACATTCAAAATGTCACTTATGTGGTATCAATGTTTTCAGAAAAGTGTGCAGATTCCAAAAATGTAAGGCGTTTAGATTTCGCACTTAAAATGTGAAAGTTGGAAGAACTTCCGGTAAAACCGGAACTAGCAAAATGTCGTTTTATATGTCAAAAGTTGAGGTTCCTTAAGTCCATTATAGGTACCAAATTTAAAATTTTTATCTTTAAAAATACAGAATTTAAGGGGGTGTACATTGGATCTGTGTCACCCGGTATGTACTATATTATAATAATATAATAATATATTTGTTCTAAGTGAAAAAGTTAATATTAATATGTGTCCAAAATTCCTTAGTTTCGAAGTTGTGTGCACTTGCCCGGTAAAATGCATTCCCAGTCCGACACTGTACACTAAATATCGTTCCAAAATAAACTATAAAAAAGTTCTATTGTGCAAAATTACGCATTGTCCATTTAATTCATTAAACAACAATTTATAATGTTTCGTTTCACCATCTACAGGGTGCCTCACACACTCTATGGGTCCTTTCGAATAAAAAAAAATAAGTATACCGGGAGTCCCAACTCTATTTACCCAGTAATTTTCTCGAAAACTAAAGGAGATAATCAAGTTCTGCGGAAACCATCTTAAATTAGACATCTTAAACTATCTTTAAGCATATATTTGATACTTTCAGCTCTCAAAATGTGGCAGGGGGTCGTGTTATACATCATTTAAAAGCAAATAAAAATCTATTGGACTGTACATTTTTAATTTTTTTAAACAATTTTTTGAAGGTTTTGTCCTTTAATTTTTTGTGCTAAAAAATGCGTTTTTTTAATTTTTTTTGTAAATCTTTATTCGCAGAATTTGATTATATCTTTAAGTTTTCGAGAAAATCGTTGGGTAAATAGAGTTGGGACACCCGGTATATATTATATAATGAGTCACATTCTTCGCTTTTGTAGACCAAATTTTAATCCCAAAATTCTTAGTATTATTAAAGATATTAAGATGGGTTTATTGTTGTACAGTTAAAGAGTTGCTAACTTTTTTTTGAATTTTTGCTTTAAGGACTTAGTTTTGTATGATTGAAATTACGTAAAACTTACTAGTTTTTAAAGTAAAATATAATATATATTTAAAACAAAAAAATTTAAAAAAGGCAACGTTAGCCACTTAAGCAACTCTTTGGTTAAACAATGGTAAAAACCCCATGTCGATATCTTTATTAGTAGAAAATTTTCGAATAAAAAAAAGCCTTACAAATGCAAAAGATTGCATTTTAACTCACATACATACTTTATTTTTTTTGCATCATGGTAAAAAAAAATTGTGAAGTTTTTTTTATTCGAAACGAAGGTTTCAAATTAAAAAAAATTAAATCATAATCTACTGGTGATACAGGAAAAAATAGTGAAAAATCCACAAAGTAAAAAACGGATTTAAATTAATTAAAAAAAGTATAGATCAATCCTGTTGCCTAATTAACTAAAACTCTTATTTATATTTTTTAGAGTATTTTTAACGCTGAAATATTTTGTTTTATTGAAAAGCCAGCTAAAACATGCATATACTACAACCAACATGTTCCAGTCTCGGTTCCAGTCTGTTATTTTATATGGACGTGATACACCTTTCGTTTGAATAAGCATACCTAACATAAAAAGCAATTATCAAATAGCGGGCTATGAGTATTGAACTCTGGTGGCTCGGTTATAAACACATTTAGATATCGCAACTTTTAAGATGATCACGATAGGGCTATTAAACGCCATAGTGCGCACCACCAGTATTTTGGTTCTGGTTCTGCAGTAGTGTCACTAGATACTTTGACAATTTTCAAGCTAAATTATTGACAGCTCTTCTCAAGTATTAGATTTTAAAATATTTTTTTCACTACTATCTTTAGAGCATACCATTATTTATCATGTTTTCAGAGTGTGAAATCAATTTTCTCTACCTATAGCAATAATAATTTTTTTCTCTCCTACTAGGAGTAAATTTTATAAACAATTGATTTCTGTCGCTTTAGATGTTTATTAAATATAATTAATTATAATTATTACCAATGAATACAATCAATAATTAGCTAAATATTATGAAAATAATTTAAAAAAAACTAAATTTTTGAATGTCAATTCAAAGTATTTATTGGAGCTAATGTCAATGATCAAGTCTACTTGATTTTTATAAAAATTTCAAGAAATATAATTTCTGTTCATAATTTATTTTATCATTTGAATAAAAATAGGTAAATAGTGAAAAAACTATGATAATATATAAACTACGGTAGGGAAGAATATTATAGCCTCGTACTCTTAAATCCCTTGCTGCTACGCAGCTCGGGATTTAATACGCTCGGCTATAAAAAATGTCTTCTCTACCTTGGTATATAATTACCATTTTTTTAAATTTATTGTTTGTAAGATTATCTAGCATATTCTAATGACCAGTACTCGGCGAATTTCCAGTGCTCGGATAGGCGCCGCGTCGAATCTAGCGTTGACGCGAGGTTTTAAATATTTACATTTTTATTTCTTTTTATCTTGATTTTTTTTAATGATTCCATTTAAACGAGTAAGGTGGTAAAAAAGTTATCGATAAATAAAAATTAAAAACTTTCGTATTCTTAAAAGATAAAAATCGAATGTCGGTTTTTATTTGAAAAACAACGATATATATATACATATGTATATTTAATATGTATAGTCAATATTGTTGTGTGTAACAAATTAGTCCTCAAATGTTTCGATTTAGTGATCTTTATAAAAATTTCCCTCATAATTCGGCAAAATTATTCCGTAAGCCTATGTTTCTGTGTTTATTTTCAACGTTGATGAGTCATAACTGAGTTTACGCCGACTACTGCTAATGACATAGGTACCTACTGATAACAGTTAGGTACATTTTCCTCTATGGTAGTTTTAATCTTAAAAGATATGATAAAAACACGAGAGTTTTGGAACACCCTGTTTACTTCCCAATTTACAATTTTCTGAACAAATATCCCTCTACCAATACTCAATCCGGTATCGATCTCGGGTCATTTATAAAAGATTAACAAGCTCTAGGAGCATTATCATTGTCCTGAAAGCGTGTCGCATGCCATTCAGGAGGGGAGAACAAATCACAAAGTAAACTAGTAATAGACAATAGACTGGAACTGAATTGTTTATTTTGTTTCTTTACTTACGTAGAAAAATATATGTTAATTTCTAATCATATAATACTTTTAAATTATTCCTCCAGTACCCAGTTCAATGGTTTATAGTTATTTTCCTCATATGGGTACTTTCGGGACATTCTTCCCAAAAGAAACGAAAAAGTTTTACCTATACATAATAATTTTTATTATTGTTATAGCATTTATAGATTATTTAGATATAGAAGCAATGAAACTTCTCTTTAAAAAATAGAATTATTTTCGATTTGATTGAATTACGGGGTCTTTCTACCTTAGAAATTATAAAAATATATTTTTTTAAACATTTTTTTTATATAGAAAAAAAAAGATATCATTATGAAATTTTGTAGGTATGTCTATTTATATTCAAAAAATACAAATAAAATCTTTAGATTTTTAAAGTGCTATTTTCTGGGAATAATTTTTTTTTTGAAAAAAAAAAAGCGGTGATCATCATAATCATTTTACAAGGCAAGAAACAAAACTATATATTCCCTTTTCAAGGCTCACCCAAATTCAGAAAGGCCCGCACATTATGGCACTTAAAATCTACAACCATTTACCTATTGCCATAAAAAATGCAGGCGGATTCAAACGCTTTCGAACTGATGTTAAAGAAGTTTTCTGTAAACACGGATTCTATACCGTGGATGATTTTTTTAACACAAATCTGTGATATTTTATTTTAATAATATTGTATTTGTATTTTCTAATGACGTGATAGTAATTACTGTATAGTTTACTGTATAGTTTGCTTTCTAATAAATGAATTTGAATTTGTTACTAAATTGCAGGAAATATTTTTTACAGTGTAGATTCGACAAATTTATATCGAGGGACAATCGCTGAGGAATTCAGGTATACAAAATGGAGGAAATTTTAAAAACATTTCATAACAATACACTGAGAAGTCATTACCGTAGTAAATACTGAACGTTTTTGCCTGTTTGGAACTCCAGGCAACATTTATTATGAATTAAAAGTTGTTGTAGTAAAACATAACAGAACAACGTTATCTTTAGCTGTAACAACTTGTAATTAATAACAAATGATGCCTGGGGTTCCAAATATTCAAAAACGTTTAGTATTTACTATAGTACTGTAAATGAAAATATGGTAATTTCCCAGCAAATAAAGTAGGTCATATGTTACCAGCAAAGAAAGTGGTAAATTTAAATCAGTACTGTAAATTCACTGTTTTCTGTTACGCCAAATTCGTCAGCGTACTTTCAATTAGATAGAGCAAAGCCCTCTAGGAACCTTATCAGATCTATAGCCCCTGCAGCTCGAGTGGAGACGGGGTGGGTAAAGATGGGAGTAGGCGCCACTTAGTTTAAGATCTGATAGGGTAATATTAAGTGCCAGTAAACCAAGAACCTTGGCACTCAAAAGCATCAATAACAGTTGGGCAAAGTACTACTGAGGAATAAAAAAAACTAAAATGGAAATAAAATGGCAGTATAGTTTGTAATACAATAAACTTTATTGCGCGGACACTCCAGCCAGCACCAAAATAGGCGAATATACAAAGTTATTTACTGCCTTATAAATGTTTACTACGCTAAACAGAAACAGGCATAAAAAAAAAACATGAATTATTTTCACGCAGGTAAATACTAAATAAGCTTGCTAGCATAAAATTATGTCAGATTTACTAAATATTTTTGTCCAAGCATGCATGCGTAAACGAAAACTTACAATAAAGCGCTATTTTATACATTAATACAGAAATAGAATAAATTCGATTGTATAGCCCAAGCAGCTAATACCAAAAATACCTATAATAATTTTATGGAAATGTCAAACAGCTGACTTAAGGCAAAACAGATAATTTTATATTTAGCCTACTATCTTAAACATAAATACACAAAAGGAAAGCTTATAATTGCCCTTTCTAATTGTAGGACTAAATAAAACTAAGTTTCTAAGCTATCTAGTAAGTATCCAAATAAATACCGTATGATTGTAGCTTCTACAGTGCTGTAAATAGCTTAATAAATACCTGTGTGCATCTAAAATGTATTGTTTTTGTAGTGAAAAACCTGCAGAATAATATGCTCGGACGTAGCAAACATCCAAAGGGGTCCAGGGGCTGAACCTCGATAATCAAACTAGGTCAACAGGCCTAGTGTTCAAACAACTGTGGTCCACGATACTGAAAATTGAAGCCAAAACCAAAATTTTGCTATCATGCAATCCAATACTTAAGTCCTTAACTGAAACTGTTATCCAGTGCTTAAACTCGTAACTAAAACCCTAAAAATAATAGAAATATGCTAATACAAGCCAATCCCAAAGCTTAAAGGACAACATATAAACATATACAAAAATATCTTACCATTTTGGATAAAAAGGGCTATTCTATTTGAAGATTACTTTGAATTTATTTAAGCTATTTAAACAAAGCCCAGTTTATGAGAGGGTAGCTGGAACAAGAAAAACGAAGTTACGCTGTGATCAAATTTTTTGAGAAGAAGAGTACTTACTTATTTTTAATCCCGAAGTCGGAAAATTTCCAATAACCCAAAATCAACATAAGCAATGGCTTGGAAATTCAATTATGAATGTTTTTCTGTATAATTCCTACACATAAGTAATTACTATAAACTTTAAAGGAAAACCATTCAACTTTAGTAACTACACCTCTTCATACCAAAATTGTGAACAAAATGGCTCGTTGCCGTCAACAACAACAAGAAGCAGCTGTTTTTTTTTTCTATAGACATTTGGTCGCGCCAACTTTAAAATCTCAATGAAATTGACGCTGAAGGCGACACCCCTCTGACAGATTAATATAGCCTAACTTTTCTAAAATAATAACAAAGCATATTTAAGGACAAAATTCCCTTGTTTAAGGTTCGAAATGACTGTAAACTACTAAAAGAATAAACAAAATGTTAAAATTAAAAAGGTAAGCGATTTTTGCACGTAACAAAATGTGAATTTTTACCTGTGATTTCGCAGTAATTTAAGCAGCAAATTTAATGAGTATTTTAAGCAGTATTACGGGCTCTTGTAATTTTCGGGACTATCTGTAAAAGTGCCGGCTTTTTGGACCACATGCAAAATTATTGTACCGCATTGTAAATGAAAATGTGGTAATTTCACAGCAAATAAAGTAGGTCATATGTTACCAGCAAAGAAAGTGGTAAATTTAAATCAGTACTGTAAATTCACTGTTTTCTGTAAAAATTTGAATTTTTACCTGTGATTTCGCAGTAATTTAAGCAGCAAATTTAATGAGTATTTTAAGCAGTATTACGGGCTCTTGTAATTTTCGGGACTATCTGTAAAAGTGCCGGCTTTTTGACCACATGCAAAATTATTGTACCGCATTGTAAATGAAAATGTGGTAATTTCACAGCAAATAAAGTAGGTCATATGTTACCAGCAAAGAAAGTGGTAAATTTAAATCAGTACTGTATATTCACTGTTTTCTGGAAAAATGTGAATTTTTACCTGTGATTTCGCAGTAATTTAATCAGCGAATTTAATGAGTATTTCAAGCAGTATTACGGGCTCTTGTAATTTTCGGGACTATCTGTAAAAGTGCCGGCTTTTTGGACCACATGCATGAATTTTAATGCAAAATTATTGTACCGCATTGTAAATGAAAATGTGGTAATTTCACAGTAAATAAAGTAGGTCATATGTTACCAGCATAGAAAGTGGTAAATTTAAATTAGTACTGTAAATTTACTGTTATCTGTAAAAATGTGAATTTTTATTTTGGTAATTTTACTGCTATCTTTTGTAGAATGTAAGCTAAAATTATGGTAATTTTCAACCAATATTTTAAAAGTGCCGGGTTTTTGGACCACATGCATGAAATTTAATGCAAAATTATTGTACCGACAGGAAAAGAGCTGAGATTTTACTAAACCGAGTAATATTGAGGTTAATTTAATAAATATTGTAAATTCACATTCTGATATGGTGAATTTGCTTTAATTTGCTTTAATTATTACGGTTAATACTACTGAAAGATTGACGGACAAATTTAAGGTGCGACAGGAAAAGAGCTAAGATTTTACTAAACCGAGTAATATTGAGGTTAATTTTAATAAATATTGTAAATTCACGTTCTGACATGGTGAATTTGCTTTAATTATTACAGTTAATATTATTGAAAGATTGACGGACAAATTTAGAGTGTATACGATAATCAACTGTCAGTGATATAATTTATAAAACAAATATTCAGACTTTAAATTGGGTATGTTTAGAGTAAACTAATTTTCAAATACTAAAAGAAATAAATAGCAAGCCAGTTTCAAACAATACTTGGTATAAAACGTAGCTGGTTACACACTGTTGTGTTTGTAGTATGTAAGAGCTTTATACACTCCTAATTGGAAGTTTATTCTTATTTAAATGGGTTAAACCTATAGACAATCCAAATTTGAACAATCTTCCACCCTAACATAACCCTCTTCTGAGTGTCAGGGGCACGCTGCAATTACAATGGTCGATAGAACCTTTTTACATTTGGTACGTTATCAAACGATTCATCATCTAGGCCAAAACGCCTAGATTAAACTATTGTGGAGTTTGAAGTTCCCTGTTGAAAGAATTTTAAATGGGATGCCAGTAAGAATATGCTGAAAGTGAAATTTTGACGAATGATAACAACCATATATAATTAATCATAGGTTCTGTTCTAATAGGTTTGGGAAAATGTCAAGACGCTTTATTGATAAAAGCATTTCTTAGAGAATGTTAAAGGTTTTATAACTTATGACACCCTATGCATATATGGAGTTAGAAGTTATTAGAATTTTGATCAGGGGTGCTCTGAAGGAGTTGTATGGGGGCTTCAAAAAAATGCCTTAGATCACCCCTGATTTCGATTGTCAACATCCTTAAATAAAACAATACATCTAATGTTTTCTTTTTTCCTTTTAAGGGAAAAAACAAAACAATATGTAAAAGCAACAAAAGTTTCAGTTTTGAGGTTAATTAATTTTGCATTCAAAGTATGTTCAGATTTGTTAGATAAAAACTAAGAATTTTTAAAGCTGTGGGATGGAAAAGAACGTGCATAACGTTCATTCATTATGCTATTATAGAAAATGTTCAAAGACGTTACCTCAAATATCTTTATCTTATGAAATATGGTCAGTATCCAGCTACAGGTATACCTATATAAAGTTAAAGGATATCTCGTTTCAGACGTTATCTACAAGACGTCATCAAGCATCAGTTATATTTTTGTATACATTGATTAACAATAAAATTGACTGCATTCAGCTAGTAAATTTTTTACAAATAAAAGTGCCCATAGTTTCTGATAGAAACTCCCCTTTTTTTATCTTGCCCTATTCCACGTGGAATGAGGCAACAGTGACTGTACTATGATCACGGATTTGGGTGAATTGTGTTTTATGGGTACCTTGTGATATCAGAAATAGATGCCTTATTGGATTTTTTCGAAAGACGCATATTTTTTAAGATAAGGATTTTTTTAGTTTTTTACTAAAATCAAAGATTATTATAAAAATTGACTTTGCCGTATAATAACTTTAAAACTATTAGAAATATCCAAAAACGGGTTTCAACATTAGAAACAACGTAAATTTATTGACAATATTCATTTTTTTATATCGATAGTGTTTTTTTAGATATTAGCTAAAAACTTTAAACTTAAATATCTCAAAAGGCCCACCCTTAATATACATACAACCTAATTCACCCAAATCCGTGACCATAGTGCAGTCACCGTTGCCGAATCCACGTGGAATGGGCCTCTTAGAATGTCCAGAACTAATGTTTATTTGTTTGACATGTGATTCTTATGTGCAATTTGCAATACTTCTATTTTCGAATAAAAAACTTTTTTGCTGTACCTGCTGTAAATAATCATTGATATTGCTATTAAATTTACTTTTAATTATTACAGCTGTAACAAATCCTGTAACTGGGGAAACCTGTATGCGTTTATAAATAAATAAGTAAATAAATAAATAAATAAGTTAGGAATTATCTGTATTCGGTTAAACTTCTTAAATATAGTATATTTTAGGTGTGTTAAAATTAAAATGACTTTTATGACTTCTTCGGTTCAGAATTAATCAGTAATAAATTATAATACTTATACTTTTAGGTATTCAGGTACCAAAAAAATACATTGTGGTAAAACAATATTTTCACACTGTTCTTTAACTTTGGTTATGTTTACATTCTGTCAAATTACCCTAATTTAGGTGACCTTGACCATTTAGGGATATTTAATTAATAAGGAAATTAGGTTACCAATATATTTTGCTGGAACTACCTGTTCACCTGTTGTATTGTATCTTTGACATTCTAACCGATTCATACAGTTCTATTTTTATAACAGTCATCCTTAGGGATAAAATATTTATCTATTAATAAATATTATCCTGGTGATTAGGTAAGTCTTATTTAATTTATATTTTTATTAAATCCTAATTATTTATATTAGTTTTAGTTTGGAACTTATTTATGTTCATACATAACATCGGTCACCTAACTCTGGGTATTTTGAAATTGCTTCCTACAATAAATGAACTCTGATCTACATTACTGATTTTCTTATACGAAACCACGACCCCCATTTGAACTATACGGCGCCCGGCATTCCTTTTTTCCCAGTTCAACATATCTGGCACTCACCGTGAGGCATAGAGACGTACTGTAGATACGTCCAAAGCTAGGGTATAAAAGAAAACAGTGGTAGTATTAGAGTATACAGTGAAAACAAAATGCCTATCGACCATTCACCAACCAATGGCAAGACGAGAAGTGGAAATTCATACAGAGGTCCTCGTAGAGAGCAATCACTCGACTTCTTGGGTTTTGAAGGTGGTTCAGAAGCATTGGCTTCTGCATTACCAACAACTACTGCAGTATCAACAACTTCCAGCCATGTCACCAGAGTACAACCCGTACTTACTGCTGGGATGTCAACAACTTCACTACAAGAGCAGCCGCCACCATTATCACCACAGGTTACACAACACCAACAAAATAATCAAGGTATTTATATTCCAATTTCACATTCACCTCCAACAATGGCAACTTTACCATCCAATGCAAGTGGCGTTGGACCACAGAGATTTGAGCATACTACAAGTACTGGGGCAGTCCCTAGAAGAAATTATTCAGGAGCTAGTAGTAATTTAAGTTATAATTTACCTTATTATCATGTAGATTTGCCACATAGACCTCCTCCAGCTTATAGTAGCTTAAACGTAAACAACAATTTCCCTAGTTTACCTCCACAGGGTTATAACACAAATTCATATGTACAGGTACCACAAAATGCACAGCCCTGTATACCGGTACAAATCCCAAGTGCCGAAACACTTTCTAGCATTAAAAAATTGTTACCAGTGTTTTCTGAAAACGGTGAAATTCACCCTTGTGACTTTATAAATAGACTGGAAAAAACACTACAAAATTACAATATTCCATTTCATATGTTTTCACCAGAATTACCAGACCTATTTATCGGGCCTTCAAAGCACTGGATACAAGCACTATTATATAATTTTAATGATTTTAACGCATTTAAAAACAGTTTTATTGATAATTTTTGGGGATTTTCTCAACAAAACAAGGTTAAACTCCAACTTGATTTGGGAAAGTACAATAGAACTACCAGCTATTCGAACTACTTTTTGGGCCAAGTGTCAAAAGCTAGATTTTTAAACCCTCCATATTTAGAACGGGAACTTATAGCAATAATTAGTAGACACTTTCCTCCAACCATAAGTTGTTCTTTAATAGGAAGTAGATGTATAGCGGAAGTTTTAGAAAGGCTTCGTTTAGCGGATTCATTTGAAACGGTAAACATGAGACATTCTTCTTCTTCTTCTGCGCAACCTTCTTCGCAACCGGCAGTCGTTCCACATAGAAATTTCTCAAATAAAAATTTCAATAAAAATATTTCTCACATTCAAATCGATAATATCGATAACATTAGCGATAATATCGATAATTTAGAACAGAATGAGGGAAACTAATTTTTCCTAAAGATATAAGCAGTGTATCTTTAGGTAACATTTCCACAACTGCAAAACCTAACCTCACAAATTTTGTAAACAATCCCAAGAGTGAGTTACAAAAATGTGATTTTAACCATCAACCAATTTTAAGTGATATAAGTCGAACCCCTGTAATTACCATCAACATAAATCACACCAACTATCCTTGCTTAGTTGACAGTGGTAGCGAGTGTTGTGCTTTTTCTACAGTGGTAGAAAATTCTGTCACATCCATGTCTATTCCTATGTTTCCAGTAAATGGTATTAGGGTTTCTGGAGCTTTTAGGAATAAAAACCGAAAAGTCACCCATCAGGCCCTAGTTTCATTTTCTTTAGAAGATGAGGTTTTTGATTTCGAGATGCTTTACATCCCAGACTTAGTCTTTCCAGTTATCCTGGGTTGTGATTTTCTAAGAACTTTTAAGGTAAGCATAAGTTTAGAACAAGAATGCATTTTTATAAAACATAATAATAAAGTATTAACCATCCCTGAAACTAAAACATTGCACACTTATACTGCCCTTGAAGATTCCCCTTTAACAAAAGTATGTGCTATATCAAAGTCCCCTCCTATTATGCAACCTGATCATTACTATCAAGTAAGTGATGAGGATATTGATGCTGTGGTTAGAGAGGCTCCACTTTCTCCTGAACAAAAAGCTAAATTTAGACACTTACTTCGTAAGCATAAAAGTGTTTTTTCAGAAAAACCTGGTCTTACGTCTGAGTATGTCCATTCAATAACCCTTTTTGATTACACACCCTTTAATCAAAAGAGTTATCCCATTCCCATTGCACACAGGCCTGCTGTAGATGCTGAAATTCAGCGTATGCTGGACTTCAACATAATTGAACGTACTTCTTCATCTGCTTTTAGCAGCCCCCTATGTACCGCGGTCCGCAAAAACGGAACGGTAAGAGTTTGCCTTGATGCAAGGAAGCTTAACAGTGTAATGGAACCCGATACAGAACTCCCAAACAAAATTCAAGAGCTTTTGCAAACTTTACCTCCTGAAGTTCGTACTATTTCGAGTTTGGACATGACCAATGGCTACTGGCAAGTTCAGCTAAGGCCTGAGGACAGAAAATATACTGGATTTCTATATAATGGTAAATCGTATCATTTTAAAGTACTCCCTTTTGGTCTAAAGACCGCAGTTAGTAGTTTCACTCGGGCTATGTCCGTTATTTTAGGTCCAGAATTTTCCGAATTCATCCGTATTTACATAGATGATGTCCTTGTACTGAGCTCTGGGGTAGATGCGCACCTGCAACACTTAGATAGTGTGCTATCCAGATTTGCACAAACCGGATTTACACTACGGTTAAATAAGTGTAAATTTTTTAGGAAGGAAATTCAATTTTTAGGCTACATCCTTTCTGAAAGTGGCCTTCAAAGTGATTCTTCCAGGGTATCTGCTATAGTCAACTACCCAGTTCCACAAAATGTAAAACAATTACAGGCGTGGCTAGGGTTGACCAACTATGACAGGGTATTCTGTGAAAATTATGCTACAGTGGCCGAGCCCCTATTTTCCCTCCTGAGAAAAAAAACTAAATGGACTTGGGGTCCTGCTCAAGCCCAAGCATTTAATAACCTGAAAGAGCTGATTAAACAAGAAGTACTTTTGTTTCATCCAATATTCTCTCTCCCTTTCTGGGTACAATGTGACAGTTCTGATGTTGGCTTAGGTGCTCAGCTTTTTCAGATTGTTAATGGTCATAAAAAAGTAGTGGCATATGCCAGTAGAGTTCTTCTCCCCAGGGAGCGTGCCTATTGTTCCTCAGAAAAGGAGGCCCTCAGTGTAGTCTGGGCGCTCGAAAAATGGCGAGTTTTTTTAATCGGCCGTCATTTTTATTGCCTCAGCGACAACAGGGCATTAAGTTATCTTAATACCTGTCGTCTCCTCACACCTAGACTATCCCGTTGGTGCTTATCACTACAGGATTTTGATTTTACTATCAAGCATGTAGCCGGTAAAGACAATATTGTAGCCGATACTTTATCCAGGTATCCTAGTTCTAGGCTACCAACCCCTTATGATCGCTGCTTTAAAATATTAGGCCAAACCATACAGCTCGATAGTGTTTTCTGTAGAAATCTGAACTCCCTACCTGAAGACCAACGAAATGATCCCAAGCTTTTTCAAATTCGTGAAAAAGTCCAACAGGACCCAGAAGCTCACCCCAGATTTGTGATGCATGAAGATATACTTTACATCAGACAATCCGAAGGTGAGCCTTACCTACTTTGCGTTCCAAAAAATCGTATACCCGATTTTATTAGAGCCTATCATGCAGGCATGGGTCATTTTGGGGTTTTTAAGACCCATGCTGGAATTAAGCGAGAGGTATGGTGGCAAAATATGGCGCGAGATATTAAGCAAGAGCTAAAAGCATGCCAAATTTGCCAACTGGTAAAATCTGGTCCTTTGCCGAACCCACCGTTGAAAGCAATTATTCCAGAAGCTCCAGGAGAGCTTGTGGCACTCGATTTTTACGGGCCCTTGCCCCGATCACGTGGTTCCGTCGAATACATTTGCGTTGTACTCGACGTTTTTTCAAAATTTGTCACTCTTTACCCTCTGAAAAATGCAACTTGCAAAAATACGCTCAAAAAGCTTCAGGAGGATTATTTTATTAAATACTCAATCCCGAAAGCAATTTTGACGGACCACGGGACCCAATTCACGGCCGACCTTTGGTCCGCAACCCTCGAGCCTCTGGGCATAAAAGTCATAAAGTCTTCGGTGCGCCATCCGTGTAGTAATCCATCCGAACGTATAATGAAAGAGCTCTCTAGGCTCTTCCGAACATTTTGCCACGACCGACACACCAGGTGGGCCCTAGAAATTGATAAATTTGCGAATTTTCTCAATAACATAACGCACCTGTCCACCGGGTATTCCCCCAAAGAATTGCACCTGGGTGAATCCCCTGACTTACCACTTAGAGAAATATTAAATTTTCCGGTTGATACAAAAAACCTAGATAATCACGTAAAATTATATTTTGCAAAGGAGAGTTTGTTAAGTAGTGCCTTACGTCGAAACGCACACACCCATTCTAGGAAATTAGCTACATTTCATGTAGGTGATAAGGTATTACTTAGGGCAAACCCTACTTCGTCTGCAATAGAGGGACGAATAAAAAAATGGATGCTCCTCTATGAGGGCCCATATAAAATAAAAAAGATCATTGATCTATCAACATATATTTTAAGTAATCCTGAAGATGAAAATGAAAGAGGAATGTTTCATGCATGCCATTTGAAAAAGTATAACCCGGAGTCTGAACTTTGAAACAAACCTTCTACCTTACTTTTATAATCTTTTCTGTTTTGAGTTTATCCCGTAAACAGTTTTTTTTTAGTAAAAAAAAAAAAAAAAAAGCGTTAACGAGCTAAGGGGGGGTAGATGTGGTAAAACAATATTTTCACACTGTTCTTTAACTTTGGTTATGTTTACATTCTGTCAAATTACCCTAATTTAGGTGACCTTGACCATTTAGGGATATTTAATTAATAAGGAAATTAGGTTACCAATATATTTTGCTGGAACTACCTGTTCACCTGTTGTATTGTATCTTTGACATTCTAACCGATTCATACAGTTCTATTTTTATAACAGTCATCCTTAGGGATAAAATATTTATCTATTAATAAATATTATCCTGGTGATTAGGTAAGTCTTATTTAATTTATATTTTTATTAAATCCTAATTATTTATATTAGTTTTAGTTTGGAACTTATTTATGTTCATACATAACATCGGTCACCTAACTCTGGGTATTTTGAAATTGCTTCCTACAATAAATGAACTCTGATCTACATTACTGATTTTCTTATACGAAACCACGACCCCCATTTGAACTATACGGCGCCCGGCATTCCTTTTTTCCCAGTTCAACATAACATTTTTATTTAAATATGATGTAGACTCACCTTAGATGTGTTTTTTCTTTTTTGGTATCTGAATTCCCTTAAAACAACTTGGAATATTAATTTAGTTGTTTCCTCCAATTCAATATATAATTTTTCTGCTTAGACTAAATCTGTATTGATTATTTGCCATTTCCCCATTTCAATATATTTCTTTTCACAAGTGTATTAAAATTTCCTTATTTCGCCTTTTGCTTATCGTATTATCAAAAGAGAGCTTTATTCCACCATCTGTCAAATAACATGTTATTACTTGAAATTTAAGGGAAAAACTTTTACAAAACTCTTGACAATAATGTATTATTTGCGTTTAACTTTTAAGTTAAAAACGGAAAATACATTAATGGACAAAACCTTATAGCGAGAATAAATATGAACATTAAAAAAAATTAAACAGGATGAAAATACTAAATTAGTAGAATAGTAATATATTTGTTGAACTCTTACATTAATAGGTCTGTTTACGTAACATGGGCTTAGGGACAATCACTCAATCACTCATTTTTACAATCTGACATCACTGTATCTAGAAAAAATCACATAACCTCAAATAATTGACGGAGCCTTCTTACTTGAAAGTAAAGCTAACCTAACTTTTTTTATTTTGACATAACCTTGGGCACAATCAATTGTTTTTTTGTGCAACATCGGTGCAACAGATCTATGCTCAAACGATTGTATACTTTTATAATTTGGTTATACTGTCCGACCACGTAACCTCGGCAAACGGGGCATTGAGAGAGAATAAAATGCCTTGCCCCTTATTGGGGCTGTCCTAGCATACCCCGGTCTCAATAGGTGACAGCGCGACGTTGCCGATATTAAAATGCCTTAAACTGGCCAAGGTTATTTGGTCGGACAGTAAATAGGCATGCCTATTTATTACAAATTCTTTAGATATACTCAAATTATGATAAAGAACTAAATCACTAGAGTATTTAGCAAAAAAAGAATAATTAAAATAAATAAATAGTATAGATATATTTTTTTTTAAAACATATTTTTTTAATAATAAAGACTTTTGTATAAAATATTGTCCTATTTCTTACCGATACGAAGCTATGAACTTTTGAATATTTATCGAAAATTCAAAAAGTAAAATTTTGAAGGGTCGTATTTTCCAAAATTTAGGAATTTTAAAAAATCCTTAAACTGCATTATATTAGGGTATAGTACATATCCAAAATTCAAAAAAATCTAAGAAAAAAGTCTCAACCACTTATCGATTTGAAATGGAATTACTCTATTATTACTACGAATACTACAAAAGCAAACTTTAAAGAGGATGTGGGTATTTTTCCATTATTTTGAAGCATGACAAATAAAAAATTCACAAAATAAACCCAGGCACAAGAAAAAAGTTTTTTTTTGTTGACTTGCGTAGTTTAAAAAATTACTATGATGGTAATACTATTACCTACTGTAGACACTAGCGAGGGCCGTTCCTATATAGGTGTTTTATTTTTTTTTTTAATTTGAAAATCCAATAGGGGGGAAAAGATGCGTCTTGCAAAGATAAAAAAGCCTATATTTTGTTTTATTTATTTTTTCAATTTTTATGCCCTCTACAAAGGTGTACATTTTGTAACTTTTAGGAAATATGTTAATAAATCAAAATAAGAAAGCTTTCGTAACTTTTAGAAAATATGTTAAAAAAATAAAAATAAGAAAACTTAATAAGCAAAATCTGTTTTATTGCAAAAACAAATAAGTTTTACAACCGAAAATAATATTTACAAACATCATAAGCCACTCTTTATTCTGATTTGTGATGTTATTTCACGTGATTTAACTCTTACGCGAATAACCCCAAAAATTGCTCCGAAAAAATAAAAAAATATGAAAAATAAATAGAGAATTTTATAAGCTTTAAAATGATGTACCACACGACCCCCGTTTCTGTTTAAAAAATATTCCCCCTTTGACCCCTGTCGCCATCTTGCCCCCTAAGCACACAAAATATATACCAAAAAAATATTTGGGTTATGTTATTTATGTGTTCCTAATTTCAAGTTGATATCTTAAGCCGTTCAAAAGTTAATGGGGGAGGCGGACTTTTGACACGTTGTGTATACATTACAAATGTGAAAAAATACGATATCTTCATTATTATTAAATGCTTTGTAGAGGGCTCAAGATGACCTTTAATCTGATTCTGCTTTTGCACACACATTAGGCATATTAGAAGGCACGTTTTAGCGGGAATTGCGTTTTGAAATTCCAGATTTCAATTTATCGGCCCACCCTAGTAGACACCCTTATTATTTCCCGAAAACCCATAATTGTGTTAACTTTAATAATATAGCCTTTTAAATGTGTTATTAAATATTGCTTCTGAAATACACTGTTTATAATAGAACACAGTGCGAATAATACAAATGCGATTTAAAGGTTTAACACTTTTAATTAAATTTACGGGAGGGGCATATGGGTTATATAGAATTATCGTATAGAATAGCAATTAGAAAACGTACATTCGTGACTTCTGAAGAAGAAAATTACAGCCTATATCCAATTATACCGCTATAATTGGAACGAATAATTTTCTACAGTCCGGGGATTTTAATATATTTAAATGTATTATCCTGGTAGTAAATAAGTGAAGGTCAACTCTAAAAAATGGATTTTATTGTACGTTTGCCTTCACTAGAACTACTTCTTTACTACTCTATTTTTTTAGCCAGGATTTTCAATCCCATCTTTAAAGTTTTACAAAAAATCTCGGTTTTTGTTACATTTCATCTTGCTTTTATGAGTATGAGATACCGATTCTTAAACTAGGAAGAGTAGAACAATGCTAAGAATGTGACTTATAGTGTTAAAACCAGACTGCGATTACAGTCTAATGATAGTTTTATCAGTTAACTGACAATTAAAATTAAACTATACATTCAACTATAGTTGTACGTAGGCTAGACTCACGTTTTCTGCTGCTTTTGCTGTCATTAATAAAAGTTTAGATTTACCTTTTTAGTCATAACAGATTCTAGAATATTTAAAAACAAGCTGCGATCATATTTGAGGAGTGCCGCATCAAAACCCGGACATATGCATTAAAAAAAAAAGAGTTATTAATGGTTTAGGCATTGGTGGGGACCAATAAATAATTATGCAAATAAAATTTACCAAAGGGCACTTTTTTAATTTTAATTTAATTAATTATTTTTAATTTACATTTAAAATAAGGCTGCCGCATCAAAACCTGCCATCTACACCTAAGTTTCCGGATCAAAACCAGGTCATATGCACTAAAGTCAAGTAGCTTTGTATTAAGCAAGAAATAATGACATGATTGCAAATTTGAAGTTATAGAATGGGCCCTGGAGGGGGGTATATATTTTTAAATATTTTTAAATGCTATATAGCGATTATAGAGGTCGCTAAAACGCAATCTGTATAAAAAAATTTAACTGCACCCCCAGGGGTGGGGGTAACTATTTTTAAATGATTACATTTTCGTGAAAATTTTGTATATTGGGTTTTTGAGGTCGACAAAACTGAATCTGATAATAAAATTTTTGTAACTTTATTCGGCTGGGGGTAATTATTTTTGAATGTTTACATTTTGGTGAAAAGTGATATATAGAGGTTTTCGAGGTTGTTGAAATCGAATATACTAATAAAAAAGTCTACCCCCACAGGTAGGGGGAAATACTTTTTAAATGTTTACAATATCATTGTAAAAATTGGTAGGGTTTTGAGCTCGCTTAAACTGAATCTGATGATAAATACACTGCCCAGTAAAAAAGCTTTTCCAATGTATTTTTTATTATCAGATTTACTTTCAGCAACCATAAAAATCCCAATATACCAATTTCCACGAAAACTACCCCCCGCCCCTCAGGGGGTGGCTTTATAAAAATTTTATTCTAAGATTTAGTGACCTCAAAAACCCCAATATAACATTTTTTTTTTAAAACTACCCGTGCACCTCAGGGTGTAAGGTTAGAATTTTTTTATTATTAGATTCAATTTTACCTACCTCAAAAACCCCTTTATACCAATTTTCACGAAAATATAAACATTTAAAAATATTCACCCCCACCACCCGGGGGTGCTGTTAAAAAAAATATTATCAGATTCAGATTTAGCCACCTCGAAAACCCCTTAATACCAATTTTCACGAAAATACCTATAGTAATATTATTCTATAAAAAAAAATTGCTAGACTTTGCTAATAACGGAAAAATATAATAAAGTTTTTTTAAATGCGTTTTTTTTGCATAGATATTATAAAAAGTTAATGGTAATCTAATAATTTTGGCTACACCCCCTTATAAAATAAATATTTGAATCACATCTACCATCAAGTCCAGTTGTCATCATCGTCACTGGCCACACTGGCGCCACTGGCCATTTTGAATTTTTAAGTTATGGACATTGGTCTACATCAACCTAATCAAAAGAATCCATTTGAAACATTTTTAGAAAGATAAAAAAAAAACTTTGGACGCCGATTTTTTTTTTAATTTTTTTCGCTATTTTATTTGAAATCAACGGTGTTAAAAATAGTCGTATGCAAAAATTAGGAATTTTTTCCCTATTTTTGTTTTCTTGGCTCACTGTGCGAAGGGGGCGATGGGGGATCCTATCCCCATCCTCTTTTAAACATTTGGTAAATTTGGATTATATTTTAGAAGTTTGAATTTTTTTTTTTAATTATTGTATAATTGATGGTAAATTTTTCTTATTTAGGGTAAGGGCCTGTTTTTTGTTTAGCCATCAAGATTCCTGCTTGCTTGGGTAGTCGAAAAAACTTCCGCTAGGGCTTAAGCTTTTTTATGGAGATCTTAACTTTTTTTTTTTTTTTTTAGCCATCAAGATTCCTGCCACGGCAAATAATTGGTAAATTATTGTTTAAAGTTGTAAAATTTCTGTCGAAAGTTAGGAACTGTCGACTAGTTGGAAAACTATTTGTCTAGTTAAAAAAACTTCCGCTAGGTACAGAGCTTTTTTATTTTAGGTGAGGACTTTTTTTATTTGTTTAGTCATTAAGAGTCCTGCCAGGGAAAATTGTTGGTAAATTATTATCTAAAGTTGGGTAAATGCTGTCCAAAGTTGGGTACTGTAATCTAGTTAGGAAACTGTTTGCCTAGTTGGAAAAACTTCCGCTAGAAGCTTTTTTTTTTGAGGTTTGTCTAAAGTTGGGAAAATATTGTCCAGGGTTGGGAATTGTCTTTTATTTATGAAACTGTTTGCCTAGTTGGAAAGCTTTCATTGGGAAAATATTTTTTTGTGGTTTGTCTAGTTCGGATTGGTCGTTTACACGCGGAACTGCGTAGTTGGAAAAACTTCCGCTAAAGGCAAAGCTTTTTTAGAGTTGAGGACCTTTTTTTAGTTATCATAGTTAGAAAATTTAGTTTTATCAGTTGGATAATTTTGATAGTCTCCTCCTTTCCCCCAACGATATTTCTTCAATAAGCTCCTATGTTTGTTTGTTTTCATAGAGAATATATAAAATGGACAAAAAAATATTAAAGGAAATAACTTTATTGAAAATAATGGTGCACTTACAGTATTGATAGTGGAAAAATTCCGGTGTTTTTTCAAAAACTTCCGATTATTAAAATCCCCCTTTACTATGGCAATTTTCCACTTAAAAATTCATTGGGTATGTCCTCACTAAAAAATCTGGTTTTGGTTTAGTATCCATATAATTAATTAAATTAAAAACATTAAAGTTCAATCAAAACTTCATAAATATTTTAATGAGTGGTTTGGTATCGTATGTATCTCCCTTGTATAACTAGTAAAAATATTAAGTAAACATAATCAAAATGCTCTTTGTTCTGATGTATGTTCAGAGGGCTAATTAATTTGACCATCATCACTCACAGACTTCACGAATACCGCGTTGATTACAAAATTGATTGTGTTTTATTTAAATCTTGATGGGCTTCTATCACATAAAAGCAAAGGAAACCCTTTATAGTCAACCATTATATAACATTTTTTTTTATTATACAGTGTACTTGTAAAGTCTTTTATGTTAGGTTCTTTAAAAAAACTGCAGATTGGAGGACAACCTTAATTAACTATTGAAAGGAATTTGTATACAAGCAATGCAATTCCTGGAAAAACTTCTGGAAAAATTAATAAAGTATATTTTTATTTTAATACCTTATACTTTATTTATTTTATACCTACACGCCCCAAACATTTTCCCTCATGTGGACTTTTTGTCTATTCACAGAACAAAACGTAGAAAAGAATATTGCCAACGTTATATGATTGTTACAAAATATGTTCTGTAAAATTTAATTTTACACAATTTTTTACAGAATATGTTTCGTAAAATTTTATTTCACATAAATTATTATGAAGTTGTACAGAATATGTTCTGGAAAACTCACATAACTTAACGTTGGCAATATTCTTACAAATATTTTTGTCAGTGTAGGTTACATATTTCCTGAGATAAACGGCTGGGACAAACGGACGGACGGACGATCCTATAAGGGTTTCGTTTTTCGTTTTTAAGGTACAGAATCCTAAAAATGACAATTAAATTAACATTTGTAGTAAATATTTTTCACATTTACAGTATTATTCATTTGATTCATTTCGCCTCAATGACTATTTATATCTAAAACAGAAACTAAAATTAAAATGTTATCAGGCGCACCTATTTCTAGATGCGCTGGTAAGGTATTGCGTTTAAAATAATACTTATCTGCTATATCTTCTTTAACTAAAAAATATTATTAGTCAATACCTTACCAAAGTTTAAAAATTTTGCCTAAATAAAGAATTTTCAATAAAATTCTTGATAAATCGTTAAAATAATTCAAAAAGAACGAAAAACTGAATAAAAGTTAACTTCTAACGTTTCGGGATCTAATCTGATCCCGTTTTCAAAGAAAATTATTAGTTTTGAAAGAATTTGTGCAATATTTGGCTTTATCAATCAAAATATGACAAATGTCAAAATATGTCATTTCGAGGTAATTGAAACAAAGAAACCTGTAACAATAAAAAGGTGTAGAGAAATTAATTTGGAAACGGCGTTTTTGTTGAAAACGTGTAGAGAAGTTAATTTGGAAAAAACTTTTATTGACAAGAGGGCAAAGTTAAGTTACCGCGTAATACTTCATCATCAGTATTGGTGTCCAAATATTAGATAAAGATGAAGAGCATTCGCTAATACAGTTATCTCTGCATAATTTTATGAAAATTGATTCTTTTAGCTTTCGTATCTCTGTGATAGGCTCTTCAGTTAAAATTTTTGTATTATCAAATAAAAAATGGTGACAATTATTAAATGAGTGATCAACTAATTTTGAAGAAAATATTTTTCTTTTTTGACAGTTAACTTTATGTTCTGTCAGATGGACAGATAAAGGCCTACCAGATTCACCGACATAAAATTTCCCGCATTGACAGGGAATGCAATAAACACTGTTTTCAAAACGAATAATTTTCTTTGAAAACGGGATCAGACTAGATCCCGAAACGTTAGAAGTTAACTTTTATTCAGTTTTTCGTTCTTTTTTAATTATTTTAACGATTTATCAAGAATTTTATTGAAAATTCTTTATTTAGGCAAAATTTTTAAACTTTGGTAAGGTATTGACTAATAATATTTTTTAGGTAAAGAAGATATAGCAGATAAGTATTATTTTAAACGCAATACCTTACCAGCGCATCTAGAAATAGGTGCGCCTGATAAGAACATTTTAATTTTATTTTCTGTTTTAGATTTTTTACGATATAAATAGTCATTGAGGCGAAATAGCTCAAATTAATAATACTGTAAATGTGAAAAATATTTACTACAAACGTTAATTTTATTGTCATTTTTAGGATTCTGTACCTTAAAAACGAAAAACGAAACCCTTATAGGATATACGCCTCAGATAAATTATAGATTCTATTTAAATATTTTTCATTTAAACAAAGTAAACGGGTGATGTTTTTGGAAATAAGGTTGATTGGAATAAATCTATAGGCGATAGTTTATGAATATGTTCAAGTATATTTTAGGAAGTGAACAGGAAATTAAAATACCTTCGTCATTTACTATTTATTAATAAAATTCACCCAGATATTGCAGGAAATCAAGAAAATTGAAACACACACAGGATATTAACAAAACCAGGAATTTTTAAAATATTAGCATAAATAACGATAATGCAATTTGTAATTGTCCAATATAATGTTCAAAAATGTAACCAAAATGACTATTTTCATATTTTAAAACCGTTGTTAATTGGCGGACTGACATTACTCATTTCACAACCAGTAATTATTACAGTGGAGATCAAACGCAGTTTGATTGCCATTTTAGGAAATTGCTTCGCTATATCTAGTTGCCTGGCAATAATGTTGTTTTTTAATTTCTATAACAATAATTAGTTATATCAATATGACATAATATTATTAAAGTACTTTGTTTACTTGATTAACATTGTTTTTTAAAAAGCATCAAACAATATAATAGTATATTAAAGTACTAGTTTCATAACATACGTTTTTAGCGCACGAGTACAAGTTTAGAAAACGAGCCGCTTGCGGTGAGTTTTCTAATGTACTAGTGCGCTAAAAACGTGTTATGAAACGAGTGCTTTATACAATTTTTTTCTATTTTTCTCTAAAATTTTAAAAAACTTACATTTAAATTGATGACTGATTTAGGAATTTTTGTTTCGAATTGGCATTACAGTTTTCGCCATGTTTAAAATTCTAAGAACGAATATTATTTTGATATGTTTTATAGTCATTTCTTCTCTTTTCCACTGCAAGTAACCAAGCCACAATTTTAACACGGTAAAACATAACTTACACACAAAATTTTGTAGAAAATTAAACTTTAAACCGACGTTAACAATTGCACGGCAAACGTCAAGAGATAGACTTTTGTCTGTTGCCAACCCAAAGGAAAAAAAAGTAGAGACCTCTTATGGGCCTATAAGAACACGCAAAATGCGTGTGATTATGAGCTTATAAGAGTTGCAAAATAGAAAAATATCATTAACAATACAGTGCATTCAGGGGTGCTCCCATGGAAGGGTAGGGGGAGCGTCCCTACCCAACCACCCTCGAGTCCATTGTTTAATTGGTAAAGTTGAGAATAAATAAATAAATAAATTGAGGGGTACAGTTGGGAAATTGGTGAATAAATTTCTTCTGTCAGGGGTAAAGCTTTTTTTTGTTGTGAAAGTTGAAGTACAGATGGAAATTGATTCTTCAGAGGCGAGGACCTTTTTTGAGATTTTTTCAAAGCTAAGTACAATTGGGAATTCTTTATTCAGAGCTTAGGACCTCTTTTTTAAGATTTTTTCACTTCAGAGGTGAGGACCTTTTTTTTTGGGATTTTTTTCAGAGGCATTACCTTAAAAGTCCTTAAAGGACTTTTTAGTCATCAAAAATTTTTATCAGGGGTTAAGCTTTTTTGTTGGTTGGGAAATTTCTGTATTTTAAGATGGATAATGTGCTAAATCACTGCCTAAGGGATATAGGGCTCTTTAATGCATATTTCTCATATCATAACTCAGGAACTGTGACATAATGAGAAAAAATTAGGTATGAAGGGCGTTATATGTTTACATTTTATACCCCAATGAAAATTTCATTCCAATAAGTTAAACCGTTGGACGGACCTTAGCGATTTAGCACCAAAGTTCATATACACTTTTTTTAATTTTTTTTATTAGTATATATGTTACTACCTTATAGCCCTTATTTATCCAAAATCCCACTAATAACATATATATATTCTTTATTTATTTAGTATGCTTTTTATTGTCAATTCTATATAGCAATTACAATTTTACCTAATTTTTACTTTTCTTCTTTTGTCTGTGAAGAGCAGAATAGTACATATGCATTGAACATTGTGCTCTTTATGAAAAATATTGACGAGAACAATTCCATATAACTTTCAATTATAACCAGTAGCCGGCGTATTTCCAGTTGTAGTCCAGTCTTCAGGTCAATAAAAGAGGCTTTACCTGGAAATAATTCAGGGAGTTTTGATTTTCGGTTTATCAGGTTTTATAAGAGAAAATTTTCTTTTTTTTTTGAAAATAATTTCTTAAAAACAAAAAATAAAAAATTTGTTTTTAAAATTTCTTTATAAAACCTTTTTTATTCATCGAAAAAAAAATGCTTTTTCTTTGTATGCGTAAGTTTGTACAAAGTTGTAAATAATGGACAATACATAGTTGAATCTTTGATACTTTTAATTTAAAACTATAATAACAACAACTATTGTTATTATTACAATTTAAATTACATCAACACAAATAATAATATAAAATTTTAATTAAATTACGAGGATCGTCAGAGTGAACCCCTATAAAATACCATTATGCAATTAAACGTTATATCCGATAGTCAGTCTGCAATAAGTATAAAGTTGAATTTTGTCGAGCTTACTACAACGTTACCATCTTACCATATATACTTACTGGTTACGGTAAAACCAGGACGTCACCAGTAAGTATAATATATATCTGGTTAGATGGTAAGGGAATGTTGTATTGCGTAACGCAAATTTTGATCATTTTGGACCTTTTGGACCACCCCCCCTGTAACGCTATTTTCCTATACCATTAACATGGGCGTAACACTCCAAAATGACCCCACCCCCCCCCTAGGAGCGTAATACTTGAACGTTCCCTAACTTGCGTTACGCAGCCAATGCATTTATTCCGAATTAACCAATTCTGAAGATAAAAATAAAAAAAGAGAAGTTTGGTTGGGTATTTCGGTATATTGCTACTAACCAAGTGCTTTCGTCTCTAAAGAGAGTATACTCTAGAGACATCATCAGGGCCAGCCTTGTCACGGCGAGCATAAAATTTGTCAGTAGTTTAAACAAACAAATACATAATTCCAAAGAGAAAACAGACGTCACAGTTATTTTTTTTTAAATACGGATAAAAATTTTGGTTAATTTTTATGCCCTCCCAGATGGTAAAGACTATTTTTAATAAATATTTATTGATATAAAACTTTTCCATATAGTACAGACTTTATGGCGGGCATTGTATAAACAACCCAGATAAAATAAAATGCTAAATATCTTTTATCCAATACCCACAGATAATGAGACAATTACCAGCTTTATTTTAAATAGATAAACTCAATAATAACCCCCGCGTGGCTTTTACTTTATTGAGTGGATAATTATTTATTTTACCCACTCAAGTGTCACTTGTCAAATTATTTTCTTGTAAATGTCATTAAAATTTTTAATAAAAATATAAATTTCTAAGCTATTTATTGGATAAAACGTTGTATGGCACTCATGGGTAAACCGATATTGCCCATTAGTACCATAAATAACTATTTCCACTACTAGCTTTAGAACATTTAGAACCATTATTTATCATGTCTTCAGACTGTGAAATCAATTTTCTTCGCCTATAGCAATAATAATTATTAAGGACAGAAAATTTTAATTTTAAACAAAATTATAAAAATAATAATTTATTATTCCATCAATCTATTTTCTAATCATCGTACAGAGTGATATTGGTAGACTGACAGTTTCGGGCTGCTGGCCCTCTTCAGTACCAAGAGTCAACTCTGCACGCTGATTAAGAAAACGTTTTTAGACTTTACTCGCAAAAGGAATATAGCCATTAGATTGATGTGGACTTGTGCGCCATCTATCAGTCTAAAAACGTTTTCTTAATCAGCGTGCAGAGTTGACTCTTGGTACTGAAGAGGGCCAGCAGCCCGAAACTGTCAGTCTACCAATATCACTCTGTACGATGATTAGAAAATAGATTGATGGAATAATAAATTAATATTTTTATAATTTTGTTTAAAATTAAAATTTTCTGTCCTTACTAATTCTACGTCTAACCACCCGTTAGTGGTACTATGTGCTTGAGACACACAAGTCTTCAACTTGCTACCATTCAAAGTCTCCAGAATAGGAGAGGTATGAGTAGTTGTCTACATCTAGAAATAGATGGCGCACAAGTCTACATCAATCTAATGGCTATATTCCTTTTACGAGTAAAGTCTAAAAACGTTTTCTTAATCAGCGTGCAGAGTTGACTCTTGGTACTGAAGAGGGCCAGCAGCCCGAAACTGTCAGTCTACCAATATCACTCTGTACGATGATTAGAAAATAGATTGATGGAATAATAAATAATAATTATAATAGAATATAACATATTATTCAGTAAATAAACAACTTACCGATGTTTTCACACATTTTAAAAAATACCAAAATGCCACCCACTAGAACTGTCAACTTTCAGTAAATAAATCAACTTATTCATTAGTTTTCAGAAATGGCGATTTCAAAGGCTACTTGTTTTTGCGTGGTTAATTAAGATCCATCAAACATTTTATATTTATTGATATAAAAATATTAAATAATAAGAATAAATGCGCTAGTAGTAAAAAAAATAATATATAAACCACGGTAGAGAAGACTATTATAGCCTCGCACTCTTAAATCCCTCGCTGGTACGCAGCTCGGCATTTAATACGCTCGGCTATAAAAAATGTATTCTCTGCCTTGGTATATAAGCAGTGTATTTTGGTTATCTAGCTATAGCTGTAACGTCATAGTCAGTGAGCTCGACAAAATTCGACTTATGCTTGATGTCGGGATATGAGAGTTAATTTACTCAACAACTATCTGATATCACAATGATATACGGTATACATGTACAGATAACAATTGTTCCAGACCTATTTTACTTAAGTATCAGACTTCCAAAGTAATATAATCTATCTATCCAGATGGCGCACAAATATAAATCTATCTAATTACTCGGTTTTCAAACAAATATAATATGGAACATTTTGTTTAGTTAAGGTACAGAGGTGCTGCCGAGAGCCGGTAACTAGAAACTGCAGTCTACTAATAACAAATACAACTCATTATAATAATTATAATTAAACAAGATGGACTTTTTTTATAATTTTAATTTAATTTTAAAATAAAAAAATGCCGGTGTTTCCATATATACACAAAACTTTCCGTATTCACTACGGTAATGAGTTCTCAGTGCAGTATACTCAGTCTTGGCTATTTTTAAAAGAAAGCTGTTTAACCAAGAAAAATGTATCAAAATTAAAAAATTATTGTGTCTACTCCAAAGTTTTTTATTGAAGCATTTTATTTATAAAAAATAGCTATAATTGTTTCGACCCTTGCATTTAGGGTCATCCTCAGGCTAAAATAGTCAAAAAATTAAAAACAAACAAACACCAATTGGTGTATGTTTAGACATAATATTTTTTTAATTTTGATTTATCAAAACTCCAATATGAGAATGGATCTCGATCACAGTTATTTAAGAAAAATGTATTTTAATTTAGTATTTTTTTTTTAAATAGATGCTGTTTCCAAAATAGGCCGCTTCGCATTCTCTAGTTACTCATCACAGTTGCAAGTAGCTTTTGCAAGGTTTAAGTTAAACTGTAAATAATTGTATTGGGATATTTCCCACTTTTTTGCTTTTAAATGGTTTTTTTTTATGTTATATAATATAATGTTATATAATATAAGCATACCAAAACATATGCAGGATTTCCAGTAAACGATGTCATTAATTTTAAGGGCTAATTCTACATAGGAAAATATGAAAAAAGTTCCTATAAACATATGTATAAAAATGCGTCGTAAGGTAGCTAAACTCTTTTGAAAGTGGCTAAAAAATCGATTTTTATTTAATGTCAGGAACGCTTTGAGCTACAGCAACGAGGTTTTGAATGTAAACTAACCTGAATAAGGCGAAACTGGAGGGCCTTATTAGTTTTTATCCTAAACTTTTTTCTGTGTAATTTTGTGTAATTTTATTTTTGGAATATGATTCTTCAGATCAAAATACATAAAAAGGGTCTCTTGTTCTAATACTGTAGAATTAACCGTTTCCGAGAAAAAATAATTTAAAGGTGAAATTTCACGGTTCGAGAACCAAAAATTAAATACTAAAATGAGGAAATCTTAAGTTTTAATGATTCAAGATGAATGTACATCAAAAACTAAGAAGAAAGTCTCATATACAGGTACTTCCAAAAATCAATGCTAAAGAAGCTATGAGTTCTTAAAAATGCAATATTTTTAAAGAGCCATAGTAGCTTTAAAAGCGATTTTTCGACCTACATGTAAAGAAACTTTTTTTCTTAGTTTTTGATATAGAACAACCTTGCATTATTAAAATTTTTGGTTTAAACATATTAGTACTTAATTTTTCGTCCTCGATCCGTGAAATTTCACGTTCAAATTAATTTTTCTCGAAAACGGTTAATCCTACAGTATTAGAACACGAGTACTTTTTTAATGTATTTTAACCTGAGGAATCATATTCCAAAAAATAAAATTACAAAAAAGTTACACAGAAAAAAGTTTGGGACAAAAAACTAATAAGGCCCCCCAGTTTCGCACACCCCTGTTTAAAATAAGTACATGAAGATAGTATACGAAGATGGACCTAATTAAGGTTAGTTTACGTTGACATTCTCCCCCCCACCTATCTTGAAATCAAAAAAGTTGCATATTTCATGGATTAAAAACATAAAAGTTGCATAATTCATGGGTAAAAAAATAAAATAATAAATTTTTAATTTTGGGAAAAAAAGTTTTAAATTTTATGGCTTAAAAATATAAAAATTGGGATTTTTAAACCTAAGAATAAAAAAAATTGCATATTTCATGGATTAAAAATATAAAAGTTGCATATTTTTTCATGGGATAAACATAATAAAATAATACATTTTTAATTTTGAGAAAAAAGTGGTAAATTTTATGTATTAAAAATATAAAAGTTGGGATTTTCAAAAAACTTGCATATTTCATGGATTCAAAATATAAAACTTGCATATCTCATGGGTTAAAAATAATAAAATTATAAATTTTTAATCTTGTAAAAAAAGTTGTAAACTTCATAGATTATATAAAAGTAAGGATTCTCAATCTCAAACCTTGAAAAAATATAAATAACTTAACCAGAAGGTGTAATTTGATAACTTTTTTTTATGGGACCTTTTTTTTTAGTCAGTCCAGAACTTTTTTTTTGAGTTTTGAGAAAGGGACCTTTTTTTTTTTTAGTCATTAACTTTTTTATGTCAAGGAAAAAAGTTGTGTTTTTAGGCTAAAAAAAGTTGTAATTTTTGACCTCCTCCCCCCCCCACCAAATCTCCTTCGCTACGGCCCTGTCTGCGTAGTCTGCGTAATTAATATTATTAATTAATCTTAATACAATAAATAAAGATCCGTGTGGAAAACGGGATTACAGCTTGTATTTCGTAATTTTAACAATGTGATATATTGCATGAGTTGCATTAGGTTTCGTAATTTATGCAGATGTAATTAATTTTCATTCTTCGTCGGCAGGATCATTTTTCTCGAAATTAAAACACATTTTTGTATTATTTGCTTTATTGTCCCGTGAGGTTTAGTTTATGACCAATTAGGCTATTTTACACAGCGACTCAAATTGCTTTATAAAATATAACGTACATACGGCATACACGGTGTATTTTTAATAGCGTCAATAATTTTAAGGGGTGATTCTACAACAGAAAAATGTTGTCTAAAAGAACATACTGCATACACGGTGTATTTTTAATAGCGTCAATAATTTTAAGGGGTGATTCTACAACAGAAAAATGTATGTCTAAAAATGGGTCGTAAGGAAGGTACGCTTCTAAATAAGAGGCTAAAAAATTCTGTTTTTATTTAATAACTCAGAAACCCTTTGAGCTGTAACAACGAGATTTTTAATATGATCTAAACCTAATAGGGCCTTTTATCTTATGTAATTTTCAAAATTAAAAAAAAAATGTTAAAATGATAAAAAGATTTTTAGTATTGATGACTATGAATAAAAATCTTTTATTCATTTTAACAAATTTATTTAAATGTCCAATAGATGTCTGTACGTAAACTTATTTTTAATTTTTTTTTATCAGTGATCTAAATTGGTGTATGTTTATAATATATGATAAATAATTAGTGTTAATATGATAATACACCATGTATTAACTCTGTTGACCTTTTTGCGCAAATGTTCCAAAATAATTTTTTTAAAAATATTGAAAATTTTAAAGAAAAAAAAAATCTTCAAAAATAATATTAAAAAATAAATAGTTACATGGTACAATAGAGAATTTTAAGCTCTTTAAAATGACTACCACAAGTAGGGACACTAGATCTAGGTCTTAAGTTAGCAAGGCGACAGACAACGGGAACCGTCAGAAAACATCTGCGCATCGGTTGCCATAGGGAGTTTCTTCACGGATTTTACTTTCCATCCTAAACTTAGAAATTAGACAAATCGAGTCGTTTTGAAGTTGATTTTTTTCTAAATTGCATCGTCGAAAATGATCTATTGATCTAATTTTTTGACGTAAACATATTCTATATAAAATTGAGAAAATTTTGGAGGGTTTCTTTGGTATTATTTAGAAACAATACTAGTTGGGAGGATCTAAAAAAATATATATGGGGGGGGGGGCAAGTTAGAACATAATCGACAAATATTTGAAGATTTCGCGAAAATTTCATTTTTGCAAGTTTAGGGAAGTGCATAAAAATAGTTTTAAACAAAAAACCTAAAAACTTATATAGTTATCCGCATGAAAAAAAGTCTCCGACGTAAGGGGGGGGGGGAATCATTCGCGCTCTCTTCTTTCCGTCAAGAGTGTTATAAAGCGTGCGTGCCTACATCGGGCCTCCCACTTTCACACACATTCCAAACATATTTCCCGTAGCCAGAAATCCGTGCGTCAAACTATATCTAAATTCAAAAATATTTTGAATTCCTGATTGCGCCTCTGCACGCATTTAAGAACAAAAATGCGAATCCCCTACTGTTAACAAGGTGGGAGTAGCGGGTAAGTTGAGAGGCGACCCTTACTGTCGCCTCTCAAATCAGTCGAGGTCAAATTTTCGCTGTGGTTTAATGTGTTGAGTGTTTTTGGAACTTTTGGGGTATGTGAGTTAAAATTATATCTTAAAAACTTATTTTCTAGTGTTTATATAGTTACATTTAATTGTAATCACACGTTTTTTGTATTAAAATGTATTTCTATATCTATTTGAGTAAAATTATGCTTAAGCATGCTTTTTCGGGGCCATAAATACTTATCTATAATCTGAGATAACTTTTTGCACTTTTCTTTTAAAATTACGACTCAACTGTCTTAGAAAAAAACATGGGTTTTTACATGGTTTTGTAGTTGAGAAAAGCTTGCATTTTAAAGATTTATTGTACATTTTGTTTTTTTCTTAGGTATTTTTGAGCGGCGTGTGATTATAACTGCGTATTTAGTTCAAAGCGCATTAAAGTTTGACATTTAGTTTTCGCTAGGGGAAATGCCATGTTAGGTTTTTTATTTTTAAGAAAGGTCTGTCATTTTAAGGTTATGTTTATTTTAAAGAAATTACTTTCAAGGTTTTGTTTATTTTTTGATATATTCTATTAATGTAAGTAAAACTCTTATTATACTTTTAATAGCAAGAAGTTCTTGAAAAGTCGAGTGAAATAGCTATTTACCTAACAAGTTCAGGCAAGCAATCGAGTGCGGAAAAGCCCCTTTACGCAGGCGTTAGGAACAATACTTTTCCTACGAGCAGGGTTAAAATAAAATATACTTCCAAATAGTTTTAAACAAAAGCATGGTAAAATCACATAAAATAGCAACGAAACTTTTTGTATTTAGAATTAGAATTTCATTTATTTAATACGTAAATTTAATTTATGTAAAATTTAGTAGGCTGGTTTTACAAATGATTTAAATTTTCTTCACTCATTCATAAAAGGGAATTGTGTTTTTTACCACTCTTGTATCAGACTGCTGTTTTAATTTTATAAAGGTGTAATCGAGCGAAAAATAAACCTTGTTAAATTATATATTTTTTGTTGTACCTTATAAAACCGCGAGAAAAAAAATGATATGCACCTTGGTCAAAAAATCATTAGGGCATATTTAAAAAGGCAACTTCCTTAGGAATGATTTTTTGACCAATGTGCATGGAATTTTTTCTCGTCTACGTACCTATCTACAGATAGGTTAACATCTACATATGCTTGATCCGTCTTCTAGGACTTGCATGTTACGCAACTGTAACTGTTTATCAAATTTTTAAGGTCTCTCTTATTGCCGCAGTTTTAATAAGTATTTTCTTTTTTATTTTTTTATATTTTTACCTATGGTTTAGGAGAACAGGATTTTGCTGAGTACTACATTAATTTGATTGGTGCTGTGCTTTAAATTTCAAGCTTAACCGAGTTACGTTTTTCTTCTAATCAAGTTTATCAAAAACATAAATTGGGTTTGATAAACTTGAGTAGAACAAAAATTCACTGCATCCGGCGGCAGTTCTGCGAAATCACCATTCAGCCTCCGTAAGACGGCAATAGAAAGTTGCCCTGGGATGAAGAAACTGTAGAAGAAGAAGTAAAATACATGAGCTTTAAATAAAAAACAACAACTCTGCTGATTTAGTACTTTTTGAGTTAAGTGAAAAAATTACAACTTTCAGGAACATCCTGATATCTCCTAAACCAGAAGTAAAAATATAAAAAAATAAAACTGAGGCAATAAGACAGACCTTAAAAAATTGGTAAAAAGTTGCAGTGGCGTACCATGCAAGTCCTAGAAGATGGGGCAAAAAACAAAGTTGTAAATTTTTTGTTGCTGTTAATACAAAAATACTTTTTTTAATCATTCTTATACAAAAAAGTAGAAAATGTTTAAGCTTTAAATCAAAAAAAGAATCAGTCAAATCCATTAATTAATTTTCAAAATATTTGAATTTAAAAAATGCCAATTTTTTAGGTGTCCGGAATCTATTGTTCTTGAGTGTATATAAGTTTGCAGGTTTTTTGTTTAAAACTATTTGCACTTTTTAAAACTTGCAAAAATGTAATTTTTGCGAAATCTTCAAATAATTATTGAACATAAAAAAAATCGCCAATTGTAATTGGCGATTTTTTTTATGTTCTAACTTAAGAGGAGGGGGAATATAATTTTTTTAGTTTCTCCCAACTACTATTGTTTCTAACTAAGAAACCCTCCAAAATTTCCTCATTTCCTCCTTTTAGATACCATCAGTTTTTATCCGAAAAACAGGTACCGATTTTTTTTCAAAGTTTGAGTACTTTGAGCTAAACATTAATCGATTTGGCTCATTTTTGAATGGCCACCGATTTTTACCAAGGAGAAACTTTTGAGCCAGAGAGCGTTTGTGATTTCGAAATTCGGGATTTTTTGACACACCCTATTGTACATATTATGTAAAACATATCCTTTTCTCTATAATAAAAAAATTTATTATTTCTTATTATTATAATTAATATTTATTTATTTTTATTTATTTATTTATTTATTTATTTATTTATTTCTGCAATATATTACATATTTATTTGACTTTACAAAAACAAATTTTAGTTTAAAGCAATGCATTGCAATGGTATGCAAATAAATAGTTTTTTTGCTAT
Organism: Brachypterus glaber; assembly: GCA_958510825.1. NCBI lineage: Eukaryota > Metazoa > Arthropoda > Insecta > Coleoptera > Kateretidae > Brachypterus > Brachypterus glaber. The sequence goes on along the minus strand of OY294045.1, from coordinate 24,549,378 downwards.
TTTCTCAATATAAACATAACCTTCTTTTAAAACACAACAACGAACTAATAACTCTTTTCTCTAGAATAGGCATTTCATTCGTTAAAACTGACAAAAACGTCGGCAACATAAACATTCGTCTGTCTTACTCGCACATCTTTGTTCTAACAGAGACAACAATACCAGTTACTGGTAACTGTTATTGTTCAGGCCTGAATATACCTACTATTTGTTTACAAACAAACCGAGATGTTGGCGATACTTTATTTTAACGGTATGCGTATTCTAGAAAGAAGAGTTATTAGTTCGTTGAAACACAACGATACAATTGTCTTAGTGGTAGAAAATCCGATAACTCACCTAAATATTTTAAATAAAACTTCTTGCAGAATTAAATGGTGCTGCTATTCGAGAATTGGCTTTGTTTAAAACTTCTCAAATAAATTAGAGTATTGTCTTATAATTTTCCATAAAGTTACTTTGAGTGGGTTTATTAAAATTTCAATTTTAGGTTAGGTTACCTATTACTTACATAAAAGTTGTACTACATATTTTATAAAGATTTATTATTAAAAAATCCGGCTTGTAAAGTTTATTGCTTCCACACTTTTACACTTTAAGTATGAATTAACGAATACTTTTAAAAAATAAAATAAAAATATGTTCATAAAATACAAAGTTAAATAAGTTCTAGTTAAAATTATTTCTTGCAGTATTCCCGCAGTTTATGTATTATTTATTTTACAAATTTATTTATCTTCGGTGCCTAGGTATTATACTTTTTACAGCTCACATTGGGAACGTTCAAGTATTACGTAACGCAAATTTTGATCATTTTGGACCCCCACCCCCCCCCCCCTTCTGTAACTCTATTTTCCTGTACCATTAACATGGGCGTAACAATCCAAAATGACCCCCACGCCCCGTTACGTAATACTTGAACTTTCCCATACGGTAGTTTGAATTTTTCAAAATAATCAAAAAATATCCTATACAAAAAAGTTTAATTACAAATGTGTTCCATGAAAGATGTCACTTTTTTTTTAAAACATACCTGCCTCAAAAAAAAATTATTCGAATCGAACAATTCCAACTAATAAAATCTCGAAATTTTCAGGAAAAATCAAGTTGTACGAGAGGAATATACCTATTATTTTTGAAAATAATCTGGCCAAAAAAAAAAGTTATTGGGGGTTAAACTTCAGAAAAAAGAAATCGAAAAAACTATAATACTTATGATATAGCGTTACATGGGCATATGGGGAGGGGGGTCAAAATCTCAAAATCTTGCGTTACGTAAAGTATGACTCGAAGTGCATCAGCATTAAAGTTTTAGTCTAAAATTTAACAAATAAGGTATTTTACTGAATCCATAAGATAAATACATGGCTACCTTGTAAGGTCTTGACAATAATGCAAAAGTAATTTTTTTAAGGCCTTGATAATAATACAAAAATAATTTTTTCTTGGTTAGTTGTAGGCCAATTTTAAATTTAAAAAAATGTAGGATAAATAATTAAAAAATATTTACTAAATTTTGCAATTTAGCTTTTCCCAAAAAAAAAAAAACATTTAAAATTACAAAGACGTGTGGTAACATTGTAAATTTTGTGAAATTACAAAAATAAATAATTTTTATGAATTTTCAAAATTACAACGCAGTTTAGTTAAATTACATAGTTGATATGTAATATTACTAGCAAAATCGGTGGCATTAAATAACCACCGATATTGTTAGTAATTTCACAAAACAATTTTTAGAGTGTACAAAATTGTAGTAAAAATTATTTTTTTCACTACCAGTCTAAAAGCACATCTTTAATACTGTTCTTTTCATTGGTAGAAATATTATTTCTCTACCTATGACGTCAGAGGTTCTAAAAATAATGAAATTGCACTGACGTTTCACTTAATTATTAAATCACATTGCTATTTACAAGTGTCTTTAGGCACCAAATGTATTTATTGCATGATAAATTAAAAAATATTAACTAAATTAGTACCTATAAAACATGTTTTACGAAAAAACACCTCGAAAAGTGAAAATCATTGGTCCATCATATTCAACCATATATTATACAACCCATATATTACCGTAAGGATCATAGATTACTACAGGTACATAGATTCTCCCTCACAGTTTTCGCCTGTCCCCTTATTTCTGGGGGAGTACCAGAATCATCACTTTGCATTTCACTCTCCATTTTTATATATTTTATTACACTTAACACGGAAACACTTTTTAACTTAATAATTTTAGCAGATCACCAGAAAATTTCTGCCAGAAGTTATTGTTTTGTTTTTTTAATGGCCGCGAACGGCCATCGTGATATTTTAAATTTATAAGCTTTTTCATTAAATTTTAGTAAAATAAATAAATAGCGAATTAATTGTACTGGTAGTGAAAAAAATACTTTATTTTCCACGTGAGTGAAGATTTAACATTTTAGACCGCGTCTTGCGGGCTTCGCGCTATCGCGCTCATCCCGTAATTTGACGCAGGTCAAAAATGTTAAACTTCTCTCACTTGGTAAATAATATACTATTCTCGTCAAGTTGTGCCCCTATAACATTTTTATTGTTTGGACTTATAAATATTCATTACACAATATGCTGAACACTTTAACTTAAAACACAGTTCATTGGTATTCTGATGAACACCCCCCTGAAACCGTACCTGGACTAAGGGAGCGGTCAGGGGCGATAACCTGCTTTTTGAGACGATATCGCCCCTGTTAGTCCAACACTGGATTTTTAGCATTGCCATATAACTGTAGAACTCTAAAGCTTAGAAAAAGACAAAAAGTTAATAATTCTCTCTTAAAAAATGTACAAGTTATAAGCGATAACGAAAAGCATATAATTAAAACCAAGGCGCCCCACTATTTTGCTCGGTGCCCCCTGAAAGCAACCGATTTTCAAAAAAATTGCAATTACGTAATCCACACACCCTAGCACACAATTTTAATTTGTCCCCAGATGAATTCGAAAAACTTTACTTTTTTTGGACACGTCTAATAAAAACCGGCATTTACTCGAAATCTACGCGGTAGGAAGTTTTTTAAATCGAAAATTCAGTTTCAGCAGGCAAAAATACTTAAGGCATGATAGGTTTAGTCCTTGGAGAAGATTTTTTTTTGTAGACTAGTATAATTTATCAATACTATATAATTTAGCGACAGTTAGCAATTTTTTTTGGTAATTATTGCTAAATTTTTTTCTGTGTGAAAAATGTAATGATTAAGTAAGGTTAATTTTGTCTGTGTATATGGTTTATTTATAATTTTTTATTATGTGAGTCTAAATACTATTTATACTTTATAATTAAACATGTCGACCATTTTTGCAAATTCTCTTATTTAATTTCCTCACACAAAATAAATACAACTTAATGCAGCCGTTTCTAGCTTTTATTGTTTTAATGAGCGCTTTTACTACATTAAATATTTTAACAGTACAGTTTTAGTGAATATATTTCTGCCAACAAAATAATACTTCGCCATGTTCATTAAAAAAAAAAAATAAATTAGACAACAGGTCGATTTTCCATTGATTTTAGTCACACGAGTAACCTTCTGCCGTCAAGGGGCCACGGTGGGCTTTAAGCTTACGAAGATGAAAAAATCGAACACCCCATAACTGACAACGGGATATTGTTTCTAATGCTTTCAGAATAACATGTTCGTTGAGAACAAAATAGGTGTAGCCGTTTTTTATTCCATAAAAAATTAGTATATATGTGACCCAAAAAAATCTCAAATTAAAAAGTTTGGAGGTCTCACCCCTTAAATTTGTTTATTGGGGTAAGAGTTTCATCGCTAATTTTTTTCAAAATATTTGAAAAAGTCTACAGGTCGCTTACAGCCATTTTTCAAAAAATATGTTTGCTTAGTTTTTTTATTTTTTTTAAGGCCCAAGGATTTTTTATTTCAATCTTTTTAAAACGAAACGGTATAAAGGGATAGTAAATTGTAACCTCAAAAAAAAATCTGAATTTTTCTTTCAAAATGGTGGAGAATTTGAGAATTCACTACATTGCTTGATTTTAGGTCTAATTACAGGCACAAAAAAATGTTTTTCATTGTCTACAAACATTCTGCGTGTAGCCCAATATGTCCTCACATAAAAAGAAATATATTTTTTTATCAGATATACAGCACGGTGGGCTTTAAGCTTACGGAGATGAAAAAATCGAAGACCCCATAACTGACAACGCAATTTTTTTTGAGGTTAGCAATTTACTATCCCTTTATACCGTTTGGTGTAAAAAAGATTTAAATAAAAAATCCTTGGGCATTAAAAAAATAAAAAAAGCTAAGCAAACATATTTTTTAAAAATTAGCTGTGAGCGACCTCTAGATTTTTTCAAAACATTTGAAAAAAATTAGGGATGAAACTCTTACCCCAATAAACAAATTTAGGGGGTGAAACCTCTAAACTTTTGAATTTGAAATTTTTTTGGGTCACATATATACTAATTTTTGATGGAATAAAAAACGGCTACACCTACGATTTGTTCTCAACGAACATGTAATTCTGAAAGCATTAGAAACAATATCCCGTTGTCAGTTATGGGGTGTTCGATTTTTTCATCTTCGTAAGCTTAAAGCCCACCGTGGGGCATTATAGACCAGGCGGTACCTGTTTCAAAACACCCATGCTTCGGTAAATTGGATAGTATAGTACATTTTTGGATCAATGGATCCCGAATATCACTAGAAATGATGATTTCACTATGCGCATAAAATAAACCGTGGGTTTCACTTTTTATGTAACAAAATCATGAAGAAATTCATCTTTTTTCTCCTTTTCGTTCATATATGGAACTATTCATTTCAGACAAATATTGAAGAGAAAAAAAAGTTTTGTGTTTGAATTTTATACATGACAAAATTGGTTGCAAATCGAAAAAATAAGTATTATTATTGCAAAAATAGTAAAAATCCCAAAAAAGGGGTAAAAAAATGGAGTTTTTTTGGGATTTTTTTTTCGGTTACTTAAAGAATACGGAGGATCTTCAAAAATGGCAAAAGAAAACTTTATGTTGTACTGAATTATCATACCAAATGTCTTCAAAATCGGTATTATAGTGGTTGCACAATAATTTTGCAATCCAGATTTAGAAAAAAAATTGCAAATTTTCAAAATTATGCGAAGTTTATAATAAATCCGTTAGAAACTTGAATATGTTAAAACATATAGAAGAGAGCTTAAACTAGCAAATGCTTTATGCCTAGGCAGTTCTTTTAACATTTGTCGAATTTTCGCGCTTATAAACAATTGGAATAACTTTATGAATTTTCGATGAATTTGTTTTTTTTTTAATATATATTGAAAGACGCTGCCTTTAAAAAAAATATATGATGATTCGTTCATTAGTTTCAAAGTTATGAACGAATGATCATATTTTTTTTTCAAAAGTAGCGTCTTTCCGACTTCTTTCAATATATATTAAGAAAAAAATCTAAAAAATTAATAAAGTTATTCTAATTGTTTATAAGCGAAAAAAATCGACAAATATTTAAACAACTGCCTAGACTCTCCTAATAACCGGATTTTAATTTTTTAAAAAGCATCTTAAAACTTGAGCTCTCTTTTATATGCGATTAAGTATCTAAGGGCTTTATTTTCAATTTTGCATAATTTAGAAAATTTGCTATTTCTTTTTTTCAAAATGTGGATTGCAAAATTATTGTGCAAAAACTATCAGACCGATTCTGATGAAATTTGGTGTGATGATTCGACACAACATAAAGTTTTCTTGGGTCACAACATAAAGTTTTCTTGGGTCAATTTTGTAAAAATACCGACTTTTTTACCGCTTTTTGTGATTTTTACTATTTTTGCAATAATAATTATTATTTTTTTGATTTGCAACCAATTTTATCATGTATAAAATTCAATTACAAATTTTTTTTTCCTCTTTGATATTTGTCTGAAATAAATAGTTCCAGAGATATGAACGAAAAGGAGAAAAAAAATGAATTTCTTCTCGATTTTGCAACATTTGGTTAAATAAAAAGTGAAGCCCACGGTTTATTTTATGCGTCTATTGGAATTATCATTTCTAGTGATATTATGGACCCGTTGATCCAAAAATGTAGGATACTATCCGATTCACCCAAACTAAAACAGATACCGCCTGGTCTAATAGGACTATATGAAGTGTGTAACCAATATAAGGGCCTAAGGGCCAATGATATTTATACCTAATATTAATTATATTTTAATAGTGTTTGATTATTTACATCGTTTTATGTAGACTTCAACAAAAAAAAACTTGAAATAAGGGCCTAAACAAGACCCCTAATTATCAAAGGGGCCTAACCCACACATTTATATAAGGTTGTTTTTGCATAAAATCTTCTCTTTGCTAGTCCTTAAAAGGTTCATAAGCTTTTTTAATCAAGAATAGTTAACAAGAATAGTTAAAGGTAAATATTTGGATAGGGCAAAAAAAAGAAAATTATTAAAAAAGCCTTACCTACACATTTATTATCGGATTATTTTTTTATAAAACCTTGTCTTTTCTAGTTTTAAATAGGTTCATAACCTCTTTTAATTAAGAATAGTTAACGTTAAATATTTGGGTGGGCAAAAAAAAACAAATTATTAAAATTTGCACCTGATTTTTTAATTATTTTTTTTTTCCACTTCTAATAACATATTCGGAATTTTTATTAATTAGAGCGATTAAGTACGTTAAGTATTACCCATTTCCAACAAAAGCCGTAGGCCCTTATGTTAGTTGCATATTATGTCACGGCATTTTGTTTTTAAAAATTAGATCAGCGGTTTTTGAGTTATTCGACAATTATTTCTTTCAAATTTACTGAATTTTTACTGAACTTCAGCTCTCTTGGGAGACTATGTCCAAGATCATGTCCATATGAACTTTTTAATCTTTTATTAATTTTCGTTATATTTTTTGTGATTTTCATACAGCCTGTTCCAGAACTCGCGTACCGAAATTTGAGGGTATATTAAAAACCCTCTGGAAAATATGAAAAAAATTTCAAAAAAAATCCATCTTCGTTCAATTCAAAAATAAGAACGCTTTAAGTGGACCAATACTGTTGCTGATTATAAATTACCATTAAAGGTTGAATTTGTAGCTATGGAAGCAAATTTAATTATTGCAGGTACATATTCTGTAGGTTGACATGGTGATTAATGTGACATAAATATTTATTGTCATAAAAAAATATCAAAACTTTCATGAGGTTTACTTCAGAAGAGTATTGCGAAATGCTAATTTTATATGGCGAGTGTGGCCGGAGTGCTTCAGCTACATCTATAGAATATTCTATTCGTTTTCCCAATAGATAACAACCTAGCAGAAATGTTATTTTAAGATTGGTGCAAAGGGCAAGGAATTCTGGAAATTTAACTCCAAACAAAAAAGAGATTGGAGGCGCTCCGCGAACTGCAAGAACTGTTGATAATGAAGAAGCTGTTATTCAGGCTTTTGAAGAAGAACCTGAAACAAGCCTTAGTATCGTGGCTAGAAATCTTGATATATCTAAGACCTTTGTTCAACGAATTCTAAAAGATGAAAAAATGCATCCCTGTCATTACACTCGAGTACAATGCTTGACACCGGAGGACTATCCTTTACGAGTCGAATTTTGCACATGGCTGTTGCAGAAACATCAAGAAAATGAAAACTTTGTAAAAAGCATTCTTTTTACGGATGAGTCTGGGTTTCAAAGAGATGGTTTTTTTAATTCAAGGAATTCTCATGTTTGGGGACAGGAAAATCCCCATGCCTTCAGGCAAGGAAATCCCCAACGAAGGTTTTCCTTGAATATTTGGGCCGGAATATTGGGAGATGCTATAGTAAGTTATTTTGAGAAATAAACCACCATAAAATGCTTAAAATATTTGTTTTTAGGTTGGGCCCCATGAGTTTCCTGGCAGATTGAATGGCGAAACCTACACTAACTTCTTAAGGGATGAAGTGGAAAATCTTATTGATGACATCCCACTTCAAAGGTTGGCAAATGTGGATAACATCTGGTTTCAACATGATGGCTGTCCAGTGCATTTCTCAGAAACGGCAAGAAGCCAACTCGACATCAGTTTTCCAAAATTCCTTTCCCTCTGCACCAATCTTAAAATTACATTCTATCTAGAATGTTCTCTTTTCGGAACACCGATAAAAATTTTTCCTATGTTCATTACTTTGAAATAAATAAATAAAATTCAGTTATTGTATTTTTATTTTATTAATTTGTATTAAGAATTTATAGCCAGTAAATCAATTAAAAGATCTGAGTTTCTAATAAAAAAAAACACTACATTCAGCGCGCTGAATGGAGTTGCAGCGGCAGTTTGTTGCTGCCGTCTAAGACGGGTATCATAAAACCACCGCCGGATGGAGTGACCCTATAAAAATAGAATATTTGATAGCCTCTGTCTGTTTTGTCAAAATATAATAACCTAAAAAGATTCTAGAGTTGAAAGTCTTAAACAATGCACGAGTCAGCCATTAAAATGCAACCATAGTTACTAATAAGTAGGGAAAAACTAATTTTTAGGTAATTTAACATCAGCAACAGGATTGGTCAGATTAAATAGCTTCCTTTTTAATTAGTATTGAAGATGGATTTTTTTTTAAATTTTTTTCATATTTTCCAGAGGGTTTTTAATATACCCTCAAATTTCGGTACGCCAGTTCTGGAACAGGCTGTATGTTTGAAAAAAATTAAATTTGGAAAAACGTAAAAAAATAAAAACAAGTCCCGCTCAAAATAAAAATCGAGCTGTTCCATATTTGTTTTTAAAACTTATCGATTTTATTAATTTTAGTTTCACGCTGTATGTCTTACTGCAAACAGAAATTCATAGAACAAAGGGTTATCCTAGAAAGACTAGACATCCTCATCAAGAAATGGTAGCTGTAGCTAATATATTAGCCAAAAATGTTGGTAAAGTTTTTACATGAAGTTTTACTCTAAAATAAAATTAGGAAACTGCAAACTTGTTATGTTTTCTGTTGTTTTCGGCTGACAAGTAAAATAGTTTACTAATTTTAATTAATTAATTAATTTAAAAAAGGATTAAGGTAATGTTATGCAAGAAGTTTTTAATTATTAATAAAAAAATATTAAACTAAAACTTCCTCTTTACTTAATCTTGAGCCAGAAAAAAAAAAACGGAAAATAAAATTTGAAACTCAAAAATAAGGGACAAAATGATCAATAATGTTATATAATTTAAATTTAGATTCGAAAAAAAAAAGAAGAATCATAGGTAATAAATATGTTAGTAAATGTATTAATATTTATTCGCGAATAAATTACCTAGGAACAACAACGATTTTAATTAGAATTTAAGTGTTTGCTTCTCTTCAAAACAATTGAAAAAAAAATCGCAAACGTATATATACTGATAAGGTTTTTGTTTAGCTGTAATTATGGGTATACTTAAATAACAGTGATAAAAAACATTATCTGTGCCCATAGTTATATATTGAGTTTTAATTAATGCAAAAAACAAAGTGTTATCCTAGAAAGACTAGATATCCTGAAAATAAGGTGTTGAGAATACAGAAAATTTCAGTTAGCATTTATTAAACCGTTTTCCTTTTTTTCTCAGCCACTCTACGATCACTAGATCGAAATAGGATGAAACATTTAATCACCAAGAAACGGTAGCTGTAGCTAATATATTAGCCAAAAATGTTGGTAAAGTTCTTCCTTGAAGTTTTACTCTAAAATAAAATTAGGAAACTGCACACTTGTTATGTTTTCTGTTGTTTTCGGCTGACAAGTAAAATAGTTTACTAATTTTAATTAATTAATTAAGTTAAAAAAGGATTAAGGTAATGTTATGCAAGAAGTTTTATTTTATTAATAAAAAAATATTAAACTAAAACTTCCTCTTTACTTAATCTTGAGCCAGAAAATAAAAACGGAAAATAAAACTTGAAACTCAAAAATAAGGGTCGCCAAACCAAAATGATCAATTCAATTCAATAAATTTAGATTCGAAAAAAAAGAAGAATCATAAAAAACAGCATTGGTTTAGGTAATAAATATTTTAGTAAATGTATCAATTTTTATTCGCGAATAAATTACCTCAGTTTTTGATTAGAATTTACAAGTTTTTGCTTCTCTTCAAAACAATGGACAAAAAAATCGCAAACGTGTATACACTGATAAGGTTTTTGTTTAGCTGTAACTATGGGTATACCTAAATAACAGTGATAAAAAACATGATCTGTGCCCATAGTTATATATTAATTAATAAATGTTTGTTTTTCTAAGTGCAGACCTGTTATGGCATCGAAGTTCCTTTGAATGATTGTAGGGTAAAACCCCCAATTATTGGCACTTTAAGAAATTTTCAACATATATTTCATTATAACTTATTAAATATTTCATGTTATCAAGAATAAAATATTGTACATCATTAAGGCCCGGTTGTACAAACCTGGTTTAACTTTGAGCGGAGTTCCTTTACCATAGAAACAATTGTTGCAACAATCTGTTCCATGGCAGTTGAGCTAGGTTCAAATTTGAGCGAGGTTTGTACAACCGGGCCTAAGTAGTTATTCTATTTTATATATTATATAAAATTGAAACCTTAAAAATTCACACTTACGTAGTTCACATAAAACTGCTAAGACTCTACTGCCCAAGGGGGAAAATATGTTTTTCGCATTTAAAGTATAATATTTAGCAATACTGCCACCGTAAAAAAAGAGATTAAAGTACCAATGGAGTTTTTTTTATATAAACGAAAATATCACTTCAGTGCCAATAATTAGCGGAGTGTCAACAATTGGGGGTTTTGCCCTAATTAGAGGTAGATCTTTTGAAAATGATCCCCCAAAAACAAAAAGGTTATTGCTGGTTAAACTTTTTAACAAATCGAAAAAACTATCTCGAACATTTTTCCCTCCTGAAAAAAAGATTTTTTTTTTATTTTTTTAATATTCTTTTCAATTTTTTTTTTCTCTTTCGAAAAAAAATAGTATATTGTTTTACTAAGAGGAAAAGTGAAGCTTTTTTTTTTTTACTAGTCTGTATAATTTACGACGCGAAGCGGAGTCCGGAAACTACAGACGAGTAAAACAAGCACTTTTCCTCTGAGTGAAACATACTATTTTTTCTCCATGACTATGTGCCTGCACGAAAAATAAATAAATAAACAAAATAAATAAATAAATCCTATATATATTTTTTAAATATTAATTTTTGAATTTAATTTATTCAGTAATAAAGTATGTTTTTTTTATTAAAATTCCTTAGCTCATTTTAAATTTATTCCGTAGGCTAAATCGTACACTTCGCGATTTCGGTGGTAACTTGTCTAATGTAGCATTTGCAATTTCGGAGAGATTTGTAGGTATATAAACCATTTATTCTTCTTCAATCATTTTTAATCAATTTCTCATAAGGTTTTTGCGCAGAATCTCGAGTCAACCACCTGTTTACATAATAAACAAACTAGTTTGAAGTATGGCTGTCATCAAAGTCAAAGAGTATTCCGCCAGTGGTGGTTTTGCTGACTAACTTTTTTTACGGCGTACAACAATGAACTCATTTTTTTACTCTAAACAAAATAGATCTCTTCTAACTAGTGCACACTAGTGTGTTCAGTTATAAAATATGAGCATTTTAGTACGCTTGAAGAAAAAAATCTTTTTTTGAAATTTTATTTTTGAAAGAATTATATTTTAAAAAATAATTTTGTTCGATATTTTATTATTATTATTTGATTTTTTGTGAACCAAAGCCTAAGGGAAAGTATTCTTTTATTGGCATTGGGAAAATACAATTTGTTCCTATTTCTATTGTATTATAGTTCACTATATAAACTTAACCGTTTATTTAACCGTTTATTAATACTTTTATTTTTGTTTCAGGACCAATATCGGGATGTAAACCGCAGTGGAGTGTGACAGTTTCCAGTGCTGTTTGTTATTGTTATTGTTGTGGAGTTTTGATTTGTGAATGTGCCTCGCTGGGGGATCAGTGCCAATTTACAGATATGTGCATACTAGATATTACGTCATGAAACTACCGCCGATAGGAATACTGACATGGATTAAAGTCTTTCTGCTGATGGGACTTGTTTCTTCAGCAACAGGTAATTCAATATTTTTAATTTATTTGTATTTAGTTTATTTTGGGATAATAGTTCCGGTGTTTTAATTGCAATTTTCAAAGAAAGGAATGAAGCTGAAGTTTGCAACGTTTTTTTACATCGAAAATTCAAATAGTATACTTATTCCATAACATGTTTTTAGTGCACTAGTACTTTAGAAAACTCGCCGCAAGCTGGATGTTTTCTAAACTTTTTACTCGTGCGCTAAAAACGTATGTTATGAAACTAGTACTTTAATATACTATTTGAATTTTCGCAGCAAAAAAACTTTGCAAACTTCAGCTTCATAGAAAGGAGCCATAGCCTTCTTTGTGAAGTGAGGTCAAGTCAAAGAACTTACACCACAGGTTGAAATTCCTTGGGTCAAGCGTAGGCTAATGGCTCTCTAGCAGTCAAGGCTTAGCGAGGAAAATTAGTTTCTCCCGCTAGGTTTCTCTTGATTATTTGAAATTGGAGTTCTATATTGTATTTCACCACCGCGGAGCATTAACAATACCTTTTTGTATAAATACTTATTATCTACGTCTCTACGTCACTGGAAATACACTGTCCTACCAAATGAGGTTAAATAAAAACTTCATAAGTTCATACTTGTCCCCGAGGCCTCGGGGCTCTATAACTCGCTGCGTTCCATGTACAAAATTGTCTGCATTAATAATGCAGACCCTTGCAGTACCTGCATTACTTGCATTAAATCTGCATTATCTGTATTATCTGTAAATTACGTACATTATTTGCATTACTGTGCATTATATCTGCAGCACCTGCAATACTCTGCATTACTCCGCAATCTTCTGCATAATTTTACATCATTTAAGTTAGGGACAAAGCTTTTGTTTATTTTTACTGATCAAAAATCTGGCTAGGGTTTTTCTTTTTTTTTTGTAGAAACCTTCAGACAAAGCTTTTTTTTTTGAGGTGATGAGCAGTACCCGGCGTATTTCCAGTTATAGTCCAGTCTTCAAGTTAATAAAAGAGGCTTTACCTGGAAATAATTTAGAGAGTTTAGATTTTTGGTTTATTAGGTAGGTTTTAACGCCGCAAATAAATAATTTTGTGATATTGAACTTGATTTGTAACTGTAATTTTTTTAACTTATTTTTCACAAAAAACAGACTTTTTAAAATATCTCAAGATCGGTGCATCCTAGAACAAAAAACTTTTGATATGAAAATAAAGAAGACCAAATCTCCAAAATTTTTTGTGTCATATATTTTTTTGTACGACTTATAGCTAATTCACGGCACCGCCTTAAACTTTACACTTTGGGGTTTTCGATTTTTCTTTATGACTCGATTAGGGTTTTTTATGCTTAATACAATGGTGATTTAATCGAAAATCGGGTTACTCGAAATAATGGGGCACAAATGTGTGAATTATTAAAAAAAAATAATTTTACGTAAATTAAAAAGAAAGTGCCAGATAGATTCTTTTAATTGTCACCCAAAATGTTCTCAGGGGCATGCCTAACCGACGATAAAGAACAATTTTGGTTTTTCGAAAAAAAAAACATTAAAAATCTAAAAACGTATAGAGATATTTTAAAAATCCGTTTTTTTTGTTGTGAAAAACACGTTGAAAAATGACAGTTCCAAATCGAATTCAACGTCGCAAAATTGTTTTTTTTATTAACGGCCATTAACCCTACCCAATAAACCGAAAATCAAAACTCCCTGAATTATTTCCAAGTAAAGCCTCTTTTATTGACCTAAAGACTGGCGATGAGCTTTTTTTTAGTACCTACTCAAAAATCTGGCGAGTGGTTTTTTAGTTCCCCCGGGCTTCGATTTTCTTCGACGGCCCTATGTGCACTACTTGCATTACTTCGCAAAAACCTTGCATTAAGAAGATTATATTTATTTATTTATTTATTTATTTATTTATTTATTTATTTATTTATTTATTTATTTATTTATTTATTTATTTATTTATTTATTTATTTATTTATTTATTTATTTATTTATTTATTTATTTATTTATTTATTTATTTTAGCATTTTATAAAGTCATGGAGAGCCCCAAATAAGCTTCTGGTTTGTGCTAGGGGCCCTCCATTAATTTTGAGAAAAAAATAGTCGAAATAATATTACAGGTACTTGAAATTTTCAAAAAATCTTCATTAAGATGAATCTGCGGAAATGACTTTATCTTGTTATGATCCTACAATTTTTCTCCATCTTATACTGCTGGCCAGCATTCTTTTTAGTTTTAGTATTTTTTTTGTCGCAATTTTGAAGAAAAATTTATTTGGAATTTTGAATCGACATTGAAATTGACATTATGGTGCATTACTTAAAAGTATCGTGCATTATGTGCATTTTTGTGCATTTTCTGCAGTAGGTGTATAGAAAATTCCCCAGTGATAGACCCCTCCGTTGTCATACTAATGCTGTGAAATAAAAGCTTTATTTTAGCTTTTAACCACTGCTTATATAAATAAAAATATTGACAAGGGAGAATGCTAAATGACAAAAAATATATTTTTGTTTAAAAAAATGCAAAATGATAAAAGGGAATGATAAAAAACTGGCTTTTAGGTTTTATTTATTAATATTGAACAAATAAAAAAAAAATATTCAAAATCCGTTATATTATGGCAAATTTGGAAACAGTGCATCACTTAACACATGTAATTATAGGCACGTTTTCCGATTTTACACAAAAAAAATATTCCTTGAACCGCCTTGAACCACGAAAAGAAAGAAATGATAGCCTTGAAACCAGAAAATATGTTATGTTCCATTGGGGACCAATGAGTGTTATTTTTCCTTACTCTCTTACTTGCGATGTTGCCAAATCCTGCATTTCTCTATGTAAGAATTCGCAAAAAGGTTCCGGGCAGTTCTAAGAGCTCACATTTTGGGAAAATATCTTTTTTTTATGTACCTATCTATAAACTTACTTTTGTGAAAATTCTTATTATTTTGCGCCTTTAGTCCAAAATCCGATATACTTCGTTGCCTTAAATAAATAATTTAAAAAGATACATGGGCTATAAATAATTTTTAACTTTAACTTATTCAAACCTTGTTCTACTCAATTTTTTTAAATATTACTATTTTTTTCCTTCTTGTTTTACGCTTACAAGCTTTTCTTACTTTTTCGGTAGTGTTATTTTTGTTTTTCTAACGCCGTATTTTAAGATTTGTTAATATCCTAAAATCTTATAAGGAAACGTTCAAGTGTTAACACTTACATGTTACGTAACGCAAATTGTACCAAAAATGTTGGTCCAAAATTCATACATTTCATACCCCCTTTCTCGCGTTATTAAAGGCTGTAGAGATTCCATAATTTGGCTACCCCCCAAATAGGGGGTGTGTTAGGGGGGGGGTAGTTAATATATAAAACCTCTACAGCCTTTAATAACGTGGAAAGCGGGGTATGAAGTTTATGAATGTTGGCACAATTTGCGTCACGTAATACTTGAACGTTCCCGAAGCATGCAATGTAATTTAGTAACTAAAGTATGCTATTTTTGTTTTTCTTAGTATAATAAAATTAATGATGTTACTTTAAAAGATACATTTATAACGTCTAACTTTGGTAGCGACAGCAGCTGCAAGCTGCACCGTTCAATTTAAGAATTAGGCTTATGAGATTGGTTTATTATTTAAGCATAATTTATAAACTAATTAATCTAAGTCATAAGTTTAAGAAAATAGAATGCCTTGATTTATAAAATTCCAATACAAATCAAGTCATTGACGATATTATGAGGTCAATACAATGAACTAACAACTCTTCTCTCTAGAATACGCATACCGTTAATATAAAGTTTGTTTGTAAACAAATAGTAGGTATATTCAGGCCTGAACAATAACAATTACCAGTAACTGTTATTGTTGTCTCTGTTAGAACAAAGCTGTGCGAGTAAGACAGGCAAATGTATATGTTGGCTATGTTTTTGTCAGTTTTTACAAATGAAATGCCTATTCTAGAGAGAAGAGTTATTAGTTCGTTGGGTCAATAACACTAAATACTGGGTAGCTCTTTTGGAAGTCAAATGAACAATTTCAGCTTCTATGCATTTAATTTTTATGAAGCTGAAGTTTGCAACGTTTTTTTTGTAACTATTTTTTTTTAATCTACTCCATTTAATTTAAAAACAATAAAAAACTGGTAGTTAATAGTTTTAGCTTAATTCGATTAAGCCCTTTTGGGTCCATAAATAAATAAAAAAAGCAAGAAACGTCAAAATTGTAGTATAAGTTCAAATTTGGCCGACTTAGTCACTTTGTATCGGTGGCAATCGGCCTTTAAACAACTCCTCATATGAAAACACAAAACATCAGAAATTTACCTGGCGGTCAATAATCTAGCCCTGGCTAGATACTTAAGAAAATGACAATATTTTCAAAAATTTCGTTACATAAGTTCAAATTTGGCCGATTTAGTCTTTTGTATCGGTGCCAATCGGCCTTTAAAAAACTCAATTTGTTTCCAGACAAATTGCACTTCTTATGTATTAGTCTAGTTAGATACTACGACATTGTAATGCATGCAAACAGTGATAATTATCAATATATTATAATCAACATTTACGTAAATAAAAGGTTTTTTGTGTTTATCTCAAAACAACAATTTTTGATAGAACAATAGCGTAATTAATAACGTAATTAGGTTACAAACGAGTACAGTTGTTTGATTTACAACAACAAACTGTTAAGCGATCAGGTTTTTCTTTGCAAGGTAGGCGTGGCTTTCAAATCTGCAGGGTCGGATTGCCGCTCCTTCCTACGTCACGATCCTCGCTTCAAAACGCAGGAAATTCAGCTGACCCGTCCGTCCGGCTGGCTAGCAAGGTGCTTTTTAAAAATTACTTACGCAAGGTTTCTTTTTTTGCTTCATTTTTGTTTTTATCATAAAAAAGCCTTAAGTAATTTGAGTTTCTGTAACGATATGTTATTTCAATGAAACCATGGTATCTATTCCTGTTTCGAGCGGATTTTTTTCGCCTGGTATTTCGATAAATATGGGCGGAGCTACACGGTCTAGGCCAATCAAACCATCAGAAGAACTACTGTGAAGTTGGCTTTCACGCTTGAATAAAACTCACCGAAATGAGAATAGCCACCCAGCATCCCTATTCTCACTTCGGTGAGGTTTATTCACGCGTGAACGCCAACTTCACAGTAGTTCTTCTAATGCATTGATTGGCCTAGACCGTGTAGCTCCGCCCATATTCATCCAAATACCAAGCGGAAAAAATCCGCATGAAACCAGAATAGGGGTGCAGGTCGTAAAATTGAATAAACCCAAGCCTGCAGGTTCAGGAGTCAAAAACAACGTACTTATGGTATTCATATTCTTTGACAGTATTATATTAACTACTAATTCTTCTTTAGTAGGATACTAATTATAGGTATAAAATATATTAATGACACAGTGGTTAAAATATAATAAAACAGTTGCAAAATAATGAGATGATAATTTGAAAACAGCTTAAATGTATTTAATCCCGACAAAAACCGCATCGGAGCCATTTCCGACATAATCAGCGCTAATGAAATAATGTACAGGAGGTGGTTTACGATACACTTCTAAGCTAGGTAAATTATTTTATATGTAAGCTGCGTACTTGAAAATTTCATAACTATATTACATTTCAGGCGAAAAGCTTCTTTTTACCTAATTAAATGAAGATTGTTGAAAATTTGTGATTTAATTATGATATTCAAGATTCAGCGACGGATGCGTCAAGCCTAGGACTAATAAAGTGGAGATATTATAAAGCAAAGAGGTC
Organism: Brachypterus glaber; assembly: GCA_958510825.1. NCBI lineage: Eukaryota > Metazoa > Arthropoda > Insecta > Coleoptera > Kateretidae > Brachypterus > Brachypterus glaber. The sequence continues at coordinate 24,531,537 of OY294045.1, read as the reverse complement.
ATGAAAAAGCTTTTAACCACTTAACCAGTTTTTTTTAGACAGGTTGTTTATTTTCACCAAAGGGGGACATATATCACCCACCCAAGTTAACTCGTGCTAACAGTTTGGTGAGTTTATTCAGTTAAAATCTGATCGGCAATACAAAATATAAGTCGGGCCCGAATTAACTCGGGTAAGTGGAGAAGAGCCAACCTACTGTCGACGAGTTAACTCGGGTGAGTGCGTTAAGTTTAACTACTAGTGGTTAAGAGAAACGATATTATAGCGTATCGTTTAGAGATATTTTACTGTTCAGTGCTTCCCTATGACCCACCGTTACTAAATACCAGAAAACATCAGTATAGGTCATTTAAAATCACGATATTTTAAATAATAATATTTCCTACAGGATGCTTCTTGAAATTTATTTAGGGTTATTTGTGATAAACACTCGGAAATGAAGCAAATAAAAACTTTTGCATTACATAATCATGTCAACGTTTCACCTAATATTTAGGCTTCTTCAGGGCTTAAAAGACATAAAAATTATAAAACTTTATGGACATAACTTGGACTTTTTATTTTTTAAGATATAGAAATTTTAGAGAGGGTTAGTAATAATAAAAAAAGAAGTTTTTTTGAAATGGTGCATATAAAAAAGAATCCGAACTCCATTAACTACAAAACTGACACCTTCAATTTAAGTAGTATTTACTTTAACTTAATTAAAAATATTAAATAATATATGATCTATTTGTGGATTTAAATAATTTTACAAAAATATTTAATTAATATATCAAAATATAATTATTTTAAACACTGGAACAACACTCTATCTAAATTTATAGATACATACTTTTTTAAAATTTCAGTAATTAATTGTTCTACAGTGAGAATTCTCCTGTTGAAAAATGTCCAGTGTATTTTGTTTGTTGATGTAATGTTTTTGTTTAATTTGTTTGTTTTAATGCATATTTAATAATTTAGGTAAGTTTATAATTTATTAATTTCTTTTATTGTTGTTTATATACATTTTTTTCTTCCAAAAAAAAAACAGTTTATAATGTCCAAGTTATTATAAAGTTTTATAATTTTTATGTATTTTTAGCCCTGAAGAAGCCTAAATATTAGGTGAAACGTTGGCATGATTATGTAATGCAATAAAGTTTTTATTTGCTTCATTTCCGAGTGTTTATCACAAATAACCCTAGATATTTTAAATTTAAAATTCATTTCACTTTGTGGGAATGCGGAAATGATCGTGACGAAAAAACTTTTAAATTGTGTTAAGGTTTGTTTTACTGTAACAACCAGTGAATGTTTACTAAACTTTTGTAGGGTTTCAAAACTTTCAGTATCTGCTACGGTAACAAATTCTCAGTGTAATTTATTTACTCCAAATTTCGAGTTAATTGTGTAGTAGCGAGTTGGGGCCAATTAAAGCCAAAAATATTAATTATCTAAGACATTAATTTAGAACCACACACTATTATTTGGAGGCGTCTCAAAAACAAATAGCTGTATAGTTGCTATTTGGGTAGCGTGCCACCAGTAATAATATTACATAATATTACCACAATATCATATATCATATGATTACAAATGTTAATATAAGAATCTAATTACTACTTAATACTTATCTGACTTTCTTAGATGTTTCTTCGATGTCTTCCAATATCACTAACTTTATATAGAAATGTGAAAGGTAAAAAAACTTCAAATATATTTTAAATTAATTAAAAAATATCTTGCCAATAAAACAAAAGGATTAAACAACAATGAAAAGAATTTAATGAAAGAAAAATGAAAAGTTAAAAACAAATAAAAAACAACAAAATATTTTAATTTGAAAGTTAAATAAAGCTTAACATAGTATCTTTACCCTTCAGATATTTCTATACTTGCGACTTTAAATTTTCACATATTACGTTAATTCTAAAATTCCCTTAAGACCCAACTTAACTAGGCGACTACATATTTCCAAATCCCCATTTTTGACCATCACTCAAAACAGGCAAAAATGTCCCTTCCCAAAGATGCCGATATACCAGTCATAAAACTATTAACGTAAATATCTGAAGAGCTTTCCATCAAAATTAACTTTATTACTTTAAATTGCTGAAAATGAATTTAAATTTAATTAAGAGAAATGATTTAAAAAACTACTTCTACTTATTGATTGATATTGATTTTCATGACATTGCTTCGAAGTAGAAAAAACCATTTTTACAAACAATCCCTAACTATTGCCAGTATCTAAAACAACATCATTAAAGATATTCCCATATTTATTAATTAAGAAAACCGAATTAACCAATTAGTCTAATAAAAATGTACACCCTTTTTATATAAACGCCTCAATTACACAAAATGTAAGCTTCCCAAATACTAATAATATTAGCATCTGAAAAAACAAACAACAAACCGCCCGTTAAGAACAATGCTATGTCACGTTCAATAACCATAAAAATAAAAATATAAATACTCAATAAATAAATAAATAAATAAATAAATAAATAAAATTTATTTCCATAAATAAATTACACAGAATTTGTTGGATATTGTCATTAGGTATAAGTAATATATACAGGGTGACCACTCTGTTACAATTGTCTGGGAAAATACTTTTCCTACGATCCTCTATGAAAATGACAATCTTTTGTTCTTTAGAAAACGCCTTATATCACACTAGTTTGATATTTTCATATCACCCTAGAGTGATATTTATGTATGGAGGGTTGCCTAATTTTATTTAGATATTTACCTGGTAGATTCTACGAATTTTATTCACCTTGGTTTACAAGCTATTTTCCACCACAGCCTTTATTAATATATTTTATGTTTTTTAATTTAAATATTTCTGTTTTTCATGTCAAAAATAGAAACTATAGCTATAACTTTACTATTTTGACCATTAAAGTCTTGATTTTATAAAAATTACTTAATTTTGATTTAGTTACCTTACATTTTATAAAAAACATCAAAATACATACTATTTTTCTTATGAAATGTCAAAACAGTACAATTTTACTGTCTTATATGGGAGCATAACCACAGAAATCTAATTTAACTAGCAAACCACAGAACACAAACTGTAACAAGCTGTCAAGTTTGCCTTCATTTAGGACAAGCATATAGGCAATCTATTAAACAGCTATGTAAACATAAAACCAAGAAAAATAAAGGTAAATTATATTTCCGGTTTGACATACATATATAAATTTGTATGCTATTGATTATTATTTTGTGCTTTGCTTTTATTAAAAATTAATAAAAATTAGAAAATTTTAAAATAAGAAACTAAATATTTTTTCGGGATCGTAGGCAAAATAGTGTACATAACTCATTGGAAAGTGGGGTTTCCTCACTCGCCTGGCTGCTCATTCGTAAACCATCCCACTCGCGTGAAATATGTCACAAATATGTCCACACTAGTTATGTAATATACTATTCCTTTTCCCTTTTATATTCCTTCAGTTTCAAATCCGCTCCTTTACCTTGTGCATAACTTTGTATACGAGATTTAATATATCTCAAGTATGCAGACGGTAGTTTATTTTCTCATCTTAGCAACTAGTATCGTTATATACATAAATCCATATATAAACAATAAGTATATCATACATCAGACGGTACACCATTTATCGGAAAATGTAAGCTTACACACAGAGAAATGATTACTAAAAACAAGTACTTAAATTCAGATCGATTGGTCCAAAAGTCTTTATATCAAGCAAGCAATTTTATTACTTTATTTAAATGAAGGTTACAGGGGAAAAACTGGCTAAGTCAGTCGAATGCGAGTTTTAAGTTAATGCGCACAGATAGTGACCAGTCAAAGGATCTTTCGTTTCAGTGTGTAAGACAGGGGAAAATTCAGTTTATCTCGATGCAACAAACGACCGAAAATAACCTATACTGGGGAAAAACAGGCTAAGTCAGGGCCTTTTTATCGTTAGGCAATGCGAATAAAAAATTAGCAAAAGCTTTTACTTAAAACTTTTTACAATATACATGAGTATGTATGAGTCCCAAGAAATAAGGCGCCCCCTGTCAACATTTTGATGACTTAGCCCTGCTGTTCCGCTGGTCCTGATGTGTTTTATGTTTCGGTGATAACTAAACATAAATAAAACTAAAATTTAAAGGCGAATAAGTTCTTATAAATTTTTTTAAACATCGTACCTAGTCGATTGCATATTGTTCAATTCACAAAGGGCATCCTATTTTGCTACCCTATTGCTATTAAAAATAATTTATCTTAAAAGTATATATTTGCTTGTTTCTTTTGGCTTCTTTAGAAGTATCTTCTATTTTTTAAATACTGTAATGAAACTTAATTTTTATTCGCTTGTATTGTAAGTGACATTTTTTGGTGGGAAATGTTAAGTTAAAAGTGACACTTTTGTTAAGAGTGGCCTTTTGTTTTACTTTGGTGGGCTGCAGCTCGCCAAAGTACTTTTGCGGTCCCTTATGGAAAATTCATAGATAACTAGACAAATCCAAATTAAAACTAATTTTACTTATTAGTTTTACCTTTTTTTGTTAAAAATATGTTTACAAGTGAATAAAAAATAGCGTACGATACATGGATGAGAAATATGTCTCGGTCTTACGCGGTTGTAAATCTCGGCACACGCCTCTATTCACAATTTCCGCATGCGACCGAAAAACATTATTTCTCGCCCTTGGATGATAACATACTATTTAAATAGTATATATAAAACTGATACATAAAATATGAATAATTTATACTTAAGATAAGGCCACAACATTTAGATGAAACTGTTTAAAATGTACTACTTTTCACGTTTAAACTTATCCAGAAGAAAAAATATTTAAATTTTTACAAATGATATTCCAACTTTATATTCCTTATAAAACCGTTTTTCTAGGTACATCCACTAAAAATATGAATTTCAAATCTATTGTTCCATATGCTCTTACTCCTGCGAGTATAGTGAAGTATCCTTTTGCAATTCAGTATTCACAATGTACACTGCTTCGCTTTTAGGAGTACGGTTTTCAATTCAAAAGGATCCATAGTTGTTAAATAAAACATTGTGTTCTACTCAACAAGTTTAATTGTTGTTGAGTGGACCACACTCTTTAGTTCATTTTTAAAATGGCACATATGTTTGTTTGATTGTTTATTTTGGTATTTTGTATGCTGACATTGGAATTATTAAGGGAACTAGCCGAATGGTACTTTAATAGTATACATTGTATACATATTATATTTTAAAATAAATACAACATTTAGAATTAAAATTAAATAGATTTTATTAGAAAACATTAATCAAAGTTTTGGTTGTTTGGTTTGGTATTTGGTATGCTGACATTGTAACTATTAAGGGAACTAGCCGAACGGTACTTTTATAGTGAAGTCATGTTAATACATGTATTGTATACATTGTATACATAGTATTTACAATCGTCATATTAAAATTGATAATATTAAAATTTTAATATTATATCTTAAAATTAATTAAAATTAAATAGATTTTATTAGAAAACATTAGGCAAAGTTTTGGTCTAAAAATATGTTTATACTAAAAAAAGCGTTTTCAATTAAATATTTTTTAAAATTTGTAAGGTTTTAAAGGGTTAATGCGTCTGATTTATTCTTGGACATTTACTTAGCACGTCGCAAGTCGGTTGCGTAAGTGTGATTCTCACCTATAGATAGTACAAACGAAAGGTAGTTTGACCTTGCAATGAAATGCACTCTCCCTGTTTATTTTGTAAATAAAATGGATTCGTTTGGAAAGCTTAAATCCAAATTTGCACCCCTGTGCCATTTGTTTTTGCATAGTTATGTGCAAAATAATTATTTTTGTATTAAGAGCGCAAAATTACTGATTTCTGCTTGAGCGTGGAATTTGCTGATCGAGGCATCTAGCCGAGATCAGCAATCACGCGAAAGCAGAAATCACATTTTGCGCTCGTAATACAAACAAAATTTTCCTACGATCTAAAATAAATAAATAAATAAATTTCAGACAAGGTCGCAGCACTTGAGTACAATTTTCTGCAAATCTGTTGGTGTAAAAGTAAAATCCTAATCACAGTAACTCTCCATAATTCCTCCGTAACAACAAATATATAGCATACAAATATTTATCACAAGAAATTGAGATTTGATTCAAAATAAAAAATAATTTAATATTAAAAAAATGGCGGACCAACATTCTCGTCGCATATAACTGACAGCTATTTTACGATTGACATGCCGGTTGACTACACTGTGAGCGCGAAAAAAATCACTTTTCTGCTTGCTGTCATGGTAACGAGCAGAAAAGTAAAATACTAAGAAATAGGTTATTTTGAAGTCTGAAAACTTCATTTGTTTTTGTAGAAATGTTAACTTTTTTATTTTTCCATTAGATCGTAGAAAAAATCTTTTTTTTGCTTTTGGTTAATATCTCGACTTCTATTCGTCGCTCAACAAAAAATGAACATCCTATTCCTTATTAAATTCTCTACAATTTATGTAAATAACTTTTTTTTGTTTAAACAATCAGAAAAAAAGTTACAGAGCCTTAAAAATTTGCAACATTTTTTTGGTTTTTCGAAGACAACTGGAAAACTAATCATTATTTTAATAAGATGACTATTTCATCAACTTTAACGCTCTGTAACATTTTTTCTGATTGTTTAAATAAAAAAAGTTATTTACATAATTTGTAGAGAATTTAATAACGAACAAATTTTCATGTTAATTTTTTGTTGAGCAACGAATAGAAGCCGAGATATAAACCAAAAACTAAAAAAAAAATAATTTTTGCGCATAACTATGCAAAAAAATCGCACAGGGGTGCAAATTTGGATTTAAGCTTTTTATGCGAATTTCTTTCGATAAAAAACAAAAAAAAACGTGTGCCTTTCATTGCAAGGTGAGGCCCTTTCTCATGAACGTTCGAATGGGCTACTATACCGATAGTCCTGTTTAGTCAATTAATAATTGAAGTTTGGCGAAGGCGACCGATAAAACAGAGACCCCCTAAAAACTGGTTCGATAGTCAGTAAAAGCCGGTAGTTCCCTCTATGCCCGAACAAGTCCTCGACCTAGGGGATGCCTAAATTAGTAAAATAGTACGAGGTTAAACAATTTTTTTGCTCGAAATTAATTTATATCGACATAAAACATCATAAAAGGCGAAGATACGCAAAAAAATTGAAAAATTTTGCACGAAATTTTTAATTTTTTTTTATATGTGAAGGAAAATATCCCTTTTTGTTGTTCAGTGGCGACGAGTTGAAAAATCGGAAACATAATCGAGTAAAGGTTTCTCGCCGAATCCCCAAGGACAATGTTAGATTTCCCTGGTGACATCGTGACGCTCTTTTAGATGTTCGAAAACGGAAAAGAAAAATAAGTTTACAACGTGCTGCGTCAATTTAATTGCTCCAAATGCCATTTTCTAAGACGAGAGGTTTAAAATGTAACACTTTTGTTTGACGTTTGTGATTTGTGATTTTAAATTATGCAAATTTTTATAATAGTTGCTTGTCAAAGGTTGAAGACACCACTTTTCTAGACGAGTGTAAATGCTGACTCGGGTCAGCTTTATTGAAAAAATAAAATACGTTTAAAACAAGTATTTAACAAATTATCTGTAAACGTTAAAAAAATTTCCTACGATCCTCTATAAAAATGACATTTAGCACACTCTTTTGTTCTTTAGAAAACGCCTCATATCGCACTAGTTTGATATTTCTATATCACACTCGTGTGATATTTATGTATGGAGGTTTGCCTAATTTTATTTAGATATTTACTTCGTAGATTCTACGAATTTTATTCACCTTGTATTATAAACCATTTTCCACCTTTCACCACAGCCTTTTATATTTTTTAAGTGTTTTAAAAAAGTCCAAATATTTCTGTTTTTCATGTCAAAAATAGAAACTATAGTTATAACGTTACTATTTTGACCATTACTGTCTAGTCTAGACAGTCTAGATCTTATAAAAATTACTTAATTTTTATTTAGTTACCTTACATTACATAAAAAAAACATCTAAATACACAGTATTTTTCTTATGAAATGTAAAACAGTACAATTTTTTTATCTTATATGGCATCATAACCACAAATCTAATTTAATAAGTAAACTCAAGTTTGCATTTATTTAGGAATAGGTAACCAATTAAACAGCTATGTATTGTATTAAATATAAAACCAAGAAAACTAAAGCTAAATGAAAATCGTATTTCCTGTTTGACATACCTACATATATAAATTATTTTGTGCTTTGCTTTTCTTAAAAATAAATAAAAATTAGAAAATTTTAAAATAAGAAACTTTTTTTCTAGATCGTAAGAAAAATAGTGTACATAACTCCTTAGAAAGTATATTTCATACACTAGTGGGGTTTTCTCACTCGCCTATCGTGTCGTTCGTAAACCTTCCCACTCGCGCGAAATATGTCACTTTCTACACTAGTTCTGTAATATACTATATTAAACTTTGGCGCCATATTAGATCCGCCATTTTAATTTTTAATAATGGATTCAGTTTCAGCATCCTAATTTTTTTTAAAGCGAATCATTTACCAAATTTTGCCGTCGTATTGGATCGGCTAGCCGCGGCTATTTAAAATTTTTTATTTTCAATAAAAAAAAAATATATAAAGAACTTTCACTTTCGGGTTTAGACCGTGTTAATGGATTTTCACTTTCCGACGTTTCGTCTCTTACTACTAGAGACATCTTCAGGGATTAATCTGAAACTAAGTTTCGAATCAACTTGTGTCACTATTTATGACGAGTTGTGGTTATTCACCCGTGACGAGGTTTTTCCTATCAAAGACTTCCATATTGCAGGTAAGTGGTAACCAGTGTCCCGATTGATATTGTTAGGATGCTTGATGATTTCTATCGATTCCCGTATCTTCCTTGGCATTTTTCTGTTTTCTGTTAATATTTGTTTTGTTTCAGACAAATTGATTTTATGACCTGTTTCATGTACATGTTCGGCTACTGCCGATAAGGAAATTTGTTTCTTTCTTATATTGCGCTCATGCTCTTGAAGTCTTGTAGAAATTTTTCTCTTAGTTTCACCTATGTAAACCGAACCACAGGAGCAGGGTATTTTATATACGCCTTCTGAACTCAGGGGTATTTTGTCTTTTGTTGAAGTCAAACATTGACCTAATTTTTGGTTGGACCGAAATATAGGCTTAATATTTGACTTCTTCAAAAGTTTACCTATTTTATCCGTGATACCGCTTACATAGGGAAGTATAACTTGTGTCTGTCTGTCATTGTCACTATTGTCCTGTTGTTTGGGTCTGGGATTTCTGTATTTGTATATGTAATATATAAAAAATATATCATTTCACCGATTCAAAAGTTATTGCGTTAAAATCCAATTTTTTCGGTTAAAAATAGCGTTTCTAAATATTTACAGAAAATTTTTTAATTTTTTTTGTGATTTAAACGCATTTTGGTTAAAAAAAACGGGAGTACGGAGCTGCATATTTCCCATCTTTGTGTAAAATTGTACCTACACAAATACTTTATTTTCCTTAAAACTAAAATGTTTATTATACAACGTAAAATAAAACATTGTATATTATATAACTGTATATTTTAAAACTTACCATTATTTATTAGCTTTAAAAATTTATACACCGATTGTTTAAAATTTATAGAACGACGCTCAGCGTCGTTAGCACAGAAAATTTACCATGTACACGTCAAGCTATACGCATACTATAAATTTTACTGCATTATCCGCTAATTTACTACCACATTGTCAAATCCTGCGAAACCAAATTGGTCTACTGGGGCTTCTGCTATTATTTTACTTTCCCATATTAAAACCGATGAAATGTAGAAAAAAAAACAATGTTGTTGCTAATATTTAAATATTTACTGAGAAAAATATATATACATTTGTCATGATCTGAATATTTTATATAGTGTTAAAATTTTTAAAATAATATTGCCTTAATCATAGCGCAAATACAATCTGGATTCACGAGATTTGCTTCGGCAAAGTCCGGCTTGTTCTACATTAGATCGGACCCTTTTTTGGTGACCCTTGTCGGTATAACTTAAAAGTTGACTCATAATTTTAATTGTATAAAAAAATATAATTTATTGTTAAAATGATCGCTTCAGATGTCAGGAATATGCAAATTGATGAGACTGGAACTCTTTTGTAGGGGTAATTAAATATAGTCGGTGTCTAGAAATATTTTGCGCTAAAAGCCTTGTCAAATAAATTTACCTATTGACCTTCTTTTCATTTTGGAAATCCTATATAAACTGATGAAAAAATTCAGATATCATTTCAGTATTACTTAAGTGTCTCCATGTCAATTTCAAAAGTGAAAATGTAGAAATGTGAGAAATAATTTTGAGAATTATTCTTGAATTAAAAATAGTTTTTAAAACTTTTGAGTCTTGTAATATCAGAGTTAAAAATAATATTGGACACTTATATTGTTAGTATGAACACTGATAGAAATTTTAACGAATATTAATGAACTTTGAAAAATATTCTGTAAACTTATTTAAATGACTTATACGAACCAGTTTTAATATTTACACTAAGAAAAATGTGGAGAATAAATTGGGCTTTGAAAATGATTGTGAATAGTTGAGATTTCAAACATAGAATGTTTTAATTTAGAAGTATTTAATGGAAAACTAATGTATAATGGAAATTAGAAATTAGGGGCTTTGCATAGAAGTAAGAATTGATCTTTCATGTTCTTAAAGAGATTAATCACATTTATTTAATATATTATTCTTAAGTTAAGAAGAAGTCGTTTTAATTTGTTTCCAAGGCAACATCTCACTAGAACTTACTTAGCTCCCTTATAAAGTGATACGTGGTTAAGTATATTCTTATATACTATAGAAGATTGGATGGCCAACCTAACTGAGTAAGTTATAGCAAAAGTTATAATCTCTGCTCGGCTATAACCAAATTTTACAATTTTTAACATTAGTAGAAAAATATTTATTAGTAAAAAAAAAACACTTCACAACATATTTTTGGCAAATATAATTTTATCACCACAATTAAAAAGTATAACAAAATAGAGGACAAGAGTACAGTTTAATCCCCAGAAATAAACTCAGTATTTTACTAAGTATATTGGTGGTAAATAAACTATCTTTAATATATTTTTTTAATTCGCTCGAGCCAATGACCAAACGCCTTATTAACTCAAAATTTTTGGAAAACAGTAGTAGCAGGATTTTAATTGATAAAAATATTCATAACAATTTTGAAACATTTACAAACAAAACAAAATTATCGAGAAAAACGCAATATACTATCCTCTGTGAAGATTTTACTATAGAATGCAAAGCATTATACAGGGTGATTCATAAATAAGGTACAAAATTTTAAGGAGTGATTCTAGGTCCAAAAACATGAAAAAAAGTTCCTCTAAAGGTTGGCCCGAAAATGAGCCTTAAGGATGCTACGACCCTCCTAAGGGTATAACATAAATATTCAGATATTATCTAAAAAGTATTTTTTATTTAATATTTCTGAAATGTCTTAAATTACAGTAACGATATATTGTGCATGCCTTAACACTGATAACGGCTATCCTTTTGTGTAATTTTTATTTGATAATTTTAACCAGGGACCTGCAAAATATGGGCGCGATGTCACTTTTTTGCCCCAAACATTTTTATCTGTAGATTTTTTGACATTTTCTTAATAGAATATGATTCCTTAGTTAAAAATACATAAAAAGGTATTCTTTATGTAACACCGTAGGGCCAACCGTTTTCGAAAAAATTGCAAGAAAAGAGGTAATTTCACGTTCATCAAAAATAGGAACTAAAAAATGCATTAATAGTAATACATTAAAAACTATAAAGAAAGCTCGTATACATCTAGGTTCGAAAATCAGTTTTAAGTTTTAAGTACTACGGCCTCTTAAAGAATAACACATTTTAAGGGTGCGTATTTGTGTATAAGATTTTTTTCATAGTTTTTAACGTAGAATCGCCCTGCATAATAAAATTTTTATTGGCGCTTTTTTAGTTCCTATTTTGGATGCTCAGAACATCAAAGGAGGGTATCGCATTTTGGGCTAAATCGCCTGCAACGATAAGACTTTACATGCTTATAGATACTTAAAAAATAAATACTTAGCCAAAATTTCAGCCCTTTTTACATCCCGGAACATACTTTAATTAATTATTTTAATACTAATTTGACATCTGTCAATGGACGATTTGGCAACATTGCACGAAACTTCAAGTGTCAAATGTCATCTCGTCAAAATAAAAATATCTTTGCAAGTTAACTACTACAGTGGGGCCAAAGGAAAGAGTCTGTTTTGTGTTCACTGCTCTTGACTATAATATTAAAATATTTTGTTGTGTTTTATTAGTTTTCAGGGATTCAATATACTGTAATTTAATATGTTTCAGTACGATTATGGAGTTATTTTTGAGGTATTTATCCTATAATAACACTATAAGCAAACCAGCTGTTTCGGTGATAACCCAAAGCATGTAGTTCATTGGGACAGTGTTACCCAAGACAAGTAATTTAATGTGACTTTCAATATGTTAAATTACTTTATTTCCATAATATGATTCAAAACTAGATTATGAAAAAGTTACACATAGACTTTTAACTTTTAATATTAATTAAATATACTTATTTAAAAATAGATATATTTAATTAATATTGTGTTGTGTTTTTATAATACATTCTACCTAAATGTATTTATGTTGGTTTTTAGACAAACAAAAAATATTGCTTTTTTCAATATGATATCACATTTAGCGCAAGAACGTTGCGATGTTGTCGGGTTTACGATAACAAATAATTCCTGAGTTTTTAATTTGTTTTTTCATTTTGTTCTTTATTAACAAACAACACAGTTTTTTATCATTTATTTTCATCATTTTGCAATTTTTTAAACAAAAACATAATTTTCTTATTTAGCCCAAAACTCCTATTTAAAACGATAACCTTCTTTGCACATACCTGGTTAAAATTACCAAATAAAAATTGCATAAAATGGTAGCCTTTATCAAAGTTAAAGCATGTGTAAAAATTTGTAACTATGGTTCATAGGGTTCCAGATATATTAAATAAAAACTACTTTTTAGGTGTACTCTTAGGAACGTCGTAGCCCCCTTAGGTCTCATTTTCGGACAAACCTTTCAGGAACTTTTTTTCATATTTTTGGACCTAGAATCACTCCTTAAAATATTGTACTCTATTTCTGAATCACCCTGTATATCTTCGCGACTTGTTTTGCTTATATCAACGAATATATTTACATATAGTAAAATATGAACAAACTACTCGGGCATGGAAATTTTTGAGTGCTCCGGGTGACAAAGTTATTGTCTTCTGTTAACAGGAACATGTTCCGTAAGGTGGCTATAAAACAGTAAGGAGTAAGATAAATCCTTCAAAATCAGGATAACCTGGATCCTCCAGTGCAAGTAAAGTGCCTCGAGCCACCTGACAAACAAATAAAAGCTTTTTAGTTTCGTGTATTGTACTTTTTACTCAGTTCATGTTGAAAAGTTTTTTTATCTCTTTTTTTTGCCGTGGAAATTTGTTCCTTTAGTTTTTATTCTAGAGCAATGTTTATTTGATGCGACTTATTAAATGTCATTCTCTTTGTGATTTACGACACGAGCTTTAGTTAAATAAATAGCTTTTATTTACAAAAAATAATAGTTATTTATACAGGGTTATTCAGAAATAAGTTCGATAAATTTAAGAGGTAATTTTACGTTAAAAAATATGAAAAAAAAGTCGTATAAAGGTTGGTCCGGAAATGAGCCCTAGGGGAGCTACGACCCTCCTAAGGGTACATCTAAAAAGTAGTTTTTATTTAATATTTCTAGAATCCTATAAACCAGGGTAAAGAATTTTTGTGCTGATTAAGGGGATATAGTATATGTGGTTACGAAGTGAAGGGATTTTGAGGTTATGGTGTTGGGGAATTTTGGGGTTACTTATCTATGACTACGTTCCACAAAAAAAACTGAAGAATTTTTTCTGTATTCCCAAACTAGATTTTTCTACTTAATGAGGTTACGGGGTTTGGAGGTTATGCGGCTATGGTATTATGAGGTTAAGGGATTATGGGTTTCTGGGGTTTTAGAATTAGCAGTTTGGAGACAGGGGGGTGGCAGTGGTATGGCATAGATGATTTTAGAGGTTTCAGTAGTTTTTCGGGTGTTTTTTGAGGTTATTGCAAAATCCTGACGTGTAGGGGTTAAACGGGTTGCAGATTCAGTTTTAGCGGAATAAATATATAGGAATATCATATTGGAATCCAAGACTCAGAATTTTTTTTTTTGAGGGCCTGTGTTATTAAAATTTCTTATTAATATCTTTTTAAGACATTTTAATTATGGCAATACTAAAATTTAAAATTTACTTTACTTTATTAATTTTTTACCATTTTCTTAAGTTTTTGGTATGTTTTTAATTAGTGAAAAAAAGTTTACTTCAGTTGATTTTGAAAATCGCGTTCTTTGTTAAGGGTTTCTTATTTATGTTTTTGGATGAAAGTGATATGAGTGTATGCACTTAAGTACCAACCGAAATTACAAAAATAATGTTTTATTGTTATAGGGTGATTCTGTTCCAAATAGGACCCAAGGAAAACTTTGACTTCTTTGATTTGCCCTATTTTTGGCTCAAGTGTGCTATGTTTGTCCAAAAAGAACCTGATTTTTTTCAGATTTTTTTGACATTTATTTTTGGAGTTATGGCCTTTTAAAGATGACAAAAATGCCCAATTTTTCTAAAACGTATAATTTTTAAACGGCTGTATCTCTATAACGGTAAGATATAGAGACTTCAGACAAAGTGTATTTTAAAGTTTGTTAGTTGAAAGTTATTTTGATAATAAAGTAAATTTAAGTTTGGTAATTTTGGTGATAGTCACCAAAGTAACCAATTTTTGGTGACATTTTACTCAAAATACGCCATCTTCGATTTTCTTTTTTTAAATATATGTTAAACTACAGACATTTCTCTAACAGTTACCCAAATTTCAAAATGGGACCGCCATGTATTCGTATTTGGTAAATTTTTAAAAATATAGTAGCAACTCTCATTAAGCATGCATAGCATACGTACTTATGTTAAATAAGCCAAAAATCAGACAAATCGAAGAAGTCTGTGTTTAAAATTGAATATTTTGTGTTTCATTTGACATGGAATGAGCTTAAACGTTTTCAGCTGGAATTGTTTTTGGTAAATGTTGAGGTGGAGTAAGGGGGTCAAAAAAATCCTAGCCGAATTGTTTGAATAAGGAATTTATATTTAAAATTTTAAGTCTTTAGCTCAAAGCGTTCTCAAGTTATAGTTATCACAAATTATCTTGGACAGACAGATATACAGATTCGTAAACTATTGTTTATTGTATATTAAACGACGAGAAAATTAAAAAAGAAAATACTAACGCAGTAGAAGAAAGTAAAATTTAAATTAGATTTCCTATACGAAGATTGGGTATCACAGCTAGTACATATGTATATAAACTCAATTTAAGGGTTTTCAAAACATATTATGTAAGTATCTTATTATTGCATTTAAAGAACAGATGTTACTTGGATTAATTCCTAAAACTAAATTCCCGTGCGAATAACGGGTCCACTGCTAGTATATATGTACACCAGACGTAGTAAAAAATGTTGCAGATAAATATAAAATAGTTATTAAATATATCAGCATTTCCATTTTAAATATACAGGGTAGTATTATTAAACTCTGCGTTAAAAAGTGGTTGGGAAATGAAATGTTGACTGACATTTATATCTTTAATATTTTGCCCAAGGCAATCCCATGGTCGTCCCATTATGAATTTTGGCACATGGTTAGAGAAAGATCTACAGATTATTATATCTTTTTATTAAAAAAATCAAAGATGGCGTATTCTGAGATAATCGTCACCAAACATTGGCGACTTTGGTAACCATCACCAAAATCACTAAATTTTACATATCGCTAAAATATATTAAAACACAACAAAATGGTTTTAAAATATATATTTTTTTATATCTGTATCTTTTAGCGTTACTGAGATAGAGCTGTATAAAAACAAGCTGTTTTAGTGAATTTTGCAATTTTGGCCAATTTCAAAAGGCCGTAAATCCATAAATAATGGCAAAAAAAATCTGAAAATTATAAAAGTTCTTATTAAGCATACGTAGAGCAAGTATACCAAAAATTATTAAAATCGAAGGAGTCGATGTCCAAAATTGCCCTTTTAGCATTTGTTTGGAAGGTTTACAATAATTTAAGTGATTATATTTATTAGTTTTTAAATTTAGGATCCGGTAAAACTTAGATCAGGCAGACGTTGAAGGCGTAATTACTTAATTACGTAATTACTTACGTAAGTTTTAGGCAAGGTATGGTATGGTATTTCCTCGTAGCTAGTCTAGCAGGAAAAAGTTTGGGCATCGTAAAGCATAACTGCTTTTCGTGTATTGTGCAGTATATAAAATATATGTAATATTCATTTTATCCATTTTTGCCCAAGAATAATTAATTCTCAATTAAAGTCTGAAAGATAGCTTTAAACATTTTCGCATGCATGCGCCTTCGCCAAAATTGTAAATATTCCAAATTCTGTCAGTTTTTAAACTAAGCAATTTTTTTAACTGTTCATTCGTAATAATATTACTAATTTTTAGCTTGTTCCTAATAACTTTACAAATATACAGTGCATTCCAAAAGTAACCCCCTTTTTAACTTTTGAACGAGTTGTGATATCAGCACAAATTCAGAACACGTAAATAAGACAAACTATCCAATGATTATAACAGGGTTATTCTTATAAATAACTTTTCAAAGGAATAAGATCTTAACTTTAATTTAAAATGTTTATATCACGGTGTGATATTATCACACAAAAAAAACTATCATTTGCAATATTTTTAAATTTGTTATTCGGTGAGGCAGTATTTTAAATGGAATTCTAGGCCTTGTGATGCATCATTTTAAAAATCTTTATTTAATCAGGTAACCTTTTATTTTTTTATGTTTTTTTGAGATTTTTTAAAAATAAATTTTGTATATTTTGAATAAAAAAGTAAAAAAAAATGAATACAAGGTGTATTTTTATTTTAAGGCGAATTATTTATTATTTCATGTAAAATTTTCAAAATTAATTTCAAAAAAATATTGAAAATTTCATAAATATAAGAAAAAAATGTCTAAAAAAAAATAAAAATAGTAAATAAATAAAATGATAGAACAGGCTCACAAAAATATAAAAGTGGTCTGCACCGTAGATAGGATCATGATATTCCTATGTATTTTTGCCCGCTGAAACCGAATCTGAGCTCAGTTTAAACCCTACACGTCTGGAATTTTTTATACAGCCGCACTATGCCATCAAACTGAAAAAAGGTGACTAACCATATTTTATTTTATATTTCAACTATAAATAATTTAGTAAGGCTTAAAAAATATGTTTTTTAATGTTTTTAAATATTTTCTGTTGAAAAATTTAGAGCAAAAAGGTAAAAAAAATGGGAAAAAAGTGAACAAAATTATTTCATTGTGTATTTTAACTTTAAATAATCAGTAGCACATAAAAAATATGTTTTTTAATTTTTTAATATTTTAATAATAATAAATTCTTCAATGGAAAATATTAAAAAATTAAAAATCATATTTTTTATGTCCCACTAATCATTTAATGTTTAAATACACAATAAAATGATTTTAGTTACTTTTTTTTCCTTTCTTTTCCTTTTTAATTTAAATTCTTCAATGGAAAATATTAAAAAATTATTTTTCATGTCTTACCAATCATTTAAAGTTGAAATATACAATAAAATAATTTTTGTCACTTTTTCCCGTTTGGTAGCATAGTGCGGCTGTAGAGAAAAATCCAGACGTGTAGGGGTTATACAGCTCATATTCGGTTTCAGCGGGTGAATATACAAAGGGATATCATGTTCATATATATGGCGGACACCACTTTTGTGGGCCTGTGTAGTTTTTGTTATGTTATATAGTCATTTTAAATTTGAAATTTATATCTCATCCCGTTAAAAAGTTACAAGGGATGAACCATTAAAAAAAAAATAACCTTGTATGCATGCGCATGGTTGAATAGCGAGTTTCAATATCTTTAAAATATTTTTTCCTACGACCCCCTGAAAATTACATTTAGCACACTATTTTGTTTTTTAGAAAACGCCGTATATCACACTAGTTTGATATTTTTATATCACCCTAGTTTGATATTTATGTAAGTGGGTTTGCCTAATTTTGTATAGACATTTACGTTGTAAATTCTACGAATTTTACTCACCTCGCGAGGCCTCGTTCTATATGCCATTTTTTATCTTCTAAAAAAAGACTTTTTTGATACCTTTTATGTTTTCAATCAAAATAGTTCTGCTTTTCATGTCAAAAATAAAAACTATAGTTACAACCTTAACTATTTTGACCAATATAAAGATGTTTTATTAATGTCTATATTTTATAATAATTACTTAATTACCTATTAGTAATAATATATTGTAGTAAATATAAAACCAAGAAAACTAAAGGTAAATAAAAATTATATTACCTGTTTGACATACATAAATTTAGTACTTATTTGATTGGATGAAAAGTGTACGTCAGTGCAAGAAAGTGCAGTCCCAACGAACAAAACTATATATAAATTTGTATGGTATTTTTGTGCTTTGCTTTTGTCAAAAATTCTTGAAATAAATAATAAAAATTAGAAAATATTAAATTAAGAAACTTTATATTTTTTCGGGATCGTACACTTTCCACACTAGTTAGTTAATATACTATATCACACTTGTCCCTTTAGATATAAAAATCCCTTCCTGTTCACATTTTCTAGGTTAAAAATATGAAATATGCTCTAAGATAGTTTATATTGTCATATTTACGTGGTTAGCATTTGAAGTTTATACCTCCTGGTTCACAAGTTAGGACTTTTGTATCGCACTAAACATATAATATATAGATATTATCTAGATCATAAGTAATAGATATTATCTAGATTATATGTAAGCCTAATTCTTTATTTAGTAAAAACTGGATACTCAGACTAACAAACTAACAATTTTTTTTTATTAAACCAAAAATAATAATTTATAGTATTATTAATTTGAGCCATTTCGCCTCGATGATTATTTATATCAATAAAAAATCTAAAACAGAAAATAAAATTAAAATGTTCTTATCAGGCGCACCTATTTCTAGATGTGGTGGTTATGTATTGCGTTTAAAATAATACTTATCTGCTATATCTTCTTTACCTAAAAAATATTAAACACCTTACCAAAGTAAATATATATACGCCTCAAAAAAATTATAGATTCTACCAAAAATAATAAAAAATTCAATTTTTTTAAATTTTAAATTAGAAATCAAAATATCATATACATTATGTGACAGTTTTTCTTAGTAAAGCACTCACGCAGAGATAAATTTTCCAGGGTAAATCCCGAAGGAGATAACTTAGGAACGGATCCTGAACATTTAAATTAAGTTTGCTTATGAATTAACTTTTCTTGTTTAGTTGTGAATAAACTGCTATGTAAATAATTTAAAGCTAAATACAAACACTTAATTTCTGTGCAAAACACTAACCAATTATAACTAAGTACAACTATTCACTTTTTTTTTCAAAAAGAGCTCTGTAAATAAATCAAGATGCATATTTTGAAGATAGTAAACAAGCTGTATATGGGAGGTTTTGGCTTAGTTGGCTACCGCGTCTACATGACAAGCCAACTAGCCAAGCTAGCGTGAGTTCGATTCTCACTGGCGCCGATTTTCAGTTAATTAATAATTAAAATTGGGCGAAGGCAATAGGTGAAGCGGACACTCCCTATAAAAACTGGTTCGAAAGTCAGTATAAGCCGGCGGTTCCCTTTACCACTAGTCCACGCAAGTCCTGGACTTTTTAATTAAGTAGAATAGTACGAGGTTAAAAAAAAATTTATGTATGTAAAGATAACTTAATTAAATTGTATTGGGATATTTATAGTTTTTTGTTTTTACTTGGATTTTTTTAAATTTGGTTTGATTGACGGTTTAATGAAGGTAAGTTTTTTCTAAAAATTACGTTACCATAGCATACTATAACTCTTTCTGGGGAGATTTTGTTTTTAATGTGATACAAGAATTCATTTTAATAAAATAATTTTTTTTATTTTTAATTGTATTAAAAGTTCAGCTCTCTATAACTTTTTTTGTTTTTGGGAGATTTTTTTAAAGGTACGATTGATCTTTCTAATACAAGTAATTGTTTCTTAAACACTGAAGTTGATTAAAGAATTACTTAATATTTTTCATTTTTTTTATTTAATCTCCTTAGGAGGCTAGTTATAGTATAACTTTCTTATTTTTTGAGGAATTCTTTTCAGTTTCACTCGGCTTTGTGTCCTTAGCAAGATTTTTGCTGAAAATTTGAATTTGATCGGATTATTCTTTTTGAGTTATCTTGCCGGAAGAAAAACGTGACATAGGGAGAGACATACGGACGGACAGACTAACAGACGGATTTTTTTTTAAATTGTTTAGAATTTTTATTACGCACTTTTTGGTTTGAAAGAAAAGTTTTTCATTTTGAAGAATTTTTTTTTTTGGGGATGAAGCTACAAGGAGTATAATAACGCCTTTAACTACCAACTTTCATAAAAAAAGTTCCATTCCAATTTTTTTCAAATTTTTGACGCCATATTTGATCCTTTATTGTGAATTTTGGCCAGATAATCAGCTAGGTCCTTAAATCTTGGATATTTGCACATATAACCTGCTATTTAACTATTCAGATTACTGAGTTTAACGCTGCATAGACCAGGATATCTATTATAATAGTCGAGTCAAATGACGAGGAATTCCGTCCTATGTTGAAATTGCAATAAATGCACAGGGGCTGATATTTTAAAGGGTAGTAGTGGACGGTAACAAAATCTCCTGTTAATTTTTTACCGGTTGTTTTGCGTAAGGAGTGTCTGCTATCTTGAATTTTAGGTGTGAGTAAGGTTATCTCGCTAAATATGCATCTTACGATAAAAATGTAAACCAATTTTATTAAAGAGGAAATTTTTAACAATTTTCTTTAAATAATTTTTTTATTGGTATACCAGCCAGAACCCTGTCCACTTTCGTTTTGGGACAATTTATAAGTCGAGTTATAAACATCAAGTATTTTGGTACGGTTACAAGGGGCGAGCTTCACCCGCTGTAACCGTAGCAAAATACCTATGAAAATTCATAATATATGAAGCTTATAGAGGATTTCAGGAGATACAAGTGTGCTTAAAAACCGTTTTATCTCCCGACAAATAATTTGGCTAAAAAATCGAATAAAAACAATTTTATATCCAATATCGCTATTTTTGAATATAACTGGATTGTTATTGTTATATAATGAAAACATGATTTGTACAAAAATTGTAACAAAATTCAAAAATTCAAGAGGGCAGACACACCTTACGTAAATCACCCGGTGAAAACACACAGGAATGTCCTGTTACCATCCACTACTACCCTTTAAAAGTCCACTTTGTATTGGACCAAATTTTTTTAATAAATGCTTAGAAGGTGTCAAAGTATTTTTATCTCGGGTGTAGATTCGGTACCATCGCCCGAGTGGAAAACACTTTGACCACTTTTTAGCATTTATCAACAAAAATTTTTCTAAAACAAAAGTGGACAGGGTAGTTTACCTATGATTCTGGCTGGTATACCAATAAAAACATGCTTATCGATACATTTTTTCATTTAACTTTTGGCTTAATTAGGTGATTTTTAAACCAATGGGCCATGTATCAAATACTCATCTTAACGTAAATAAATCGAATTCAGTAGTTTAGCATTAGATCGAAATCAATCTGTGTGTGTATTGCTGTGCCTAAAAATAACCTTGCAAGTATACTTTAGTAATATTAAAACTATATCTATAGCTATAATATAATATAATGTTTTTCAAAGGTGGCTTGCTCCTATAACTTTTTCATTCCTAGAGTTAAAAGGATTAAATTTACAGGATGTCTATAATTCAAAATATTATCTTATAATGAGATAAAATTTTGAATTATATTACATACATTCTTCTCCATTTAGACCGGAAACGAACACTACTTTAAATTTTTAAATAGAACGACACGTATACATATTTTTACATATTTGGATTCTCCATGTAATTCTGTTTATTATCTTAATTTTTTGTCAAATTTTGACAGCTTGTGTCATCTGGAAAGTCATTAAATCTATTAATTTTGGATAAAATATTAGTAGAAAAATTCGATTTATTAAAAAAAAATTTAACTTTTATGTTTACAGGAAAACTAAACTTGGAAAAACACATTTTTCGCTTTTACTCCAATTTTTGCTTATTTACATCTATAGCTCGTCGATATTACTAAAAAGATTATTTTTCTCTCTTTACAATGATACTAAAAAATTAATATTAATTTTTATAATCTCTTTAAAATAAAATAAGTTTGTAAAAAGAATTTTACGCTTCTATATTTCTTTGCGGCATAATCAAAGGAACGGAACGAGTGTCATGCGACATGTCGTGAAAAAAGATACTGGACAAACGCTGAGCGTATATAAAAGTAAATATTAATTTCTTATCTTTCCAGTAATATCGACGAGCCATAGAGGTAACAAATAAAAAGTCTGAAACTAAATTTTATTTTAAAAATTGTCGAAAGAAAAATGGTGTCGTTTCCGGTTAAACCGGAAGTGAAAGAAACAATTTTGTTACATGATATAATTCAAAATGTTTTCTTATAATTACCCTGCCAATTTTATCCTTTTACCTCTGGAAATAAAAAAGTTATAAAGACCTTTGAAAAACACCCGGTAAAAGATTTATATTTTTGCATCGACGACAGATATAATCTAACCTAATCTAATCTAAGGAGGGTAAAGAAAAAAAAACTAATACTTTTAGCATTTTTTCCTACAAAAATGTTTTTAATCATTTTTGACGTAGGAAAATTAGGTATTTTGAAACTACTAGTTTCCGAGATATATTGCGACGCCAAGGCCCGAAAGAATGTTTTTACTGGACGAGACTGCTTTCCTAGATAAGGTACGAGGCTCTTAAAAAATCTAGTCCTGCAAAGTAGTGGTTTCAAAATGTTTTTTAGATGCTCGCAATAAAAAGAATGCATTAAAATGGAAAATAAAAATTAGTTTTTTTTTTAGGTTATGTTACTATCTCACAAGTTTTTGGCATAATGCAATAATCAAAATGTAAATCGTGCATAAAGTTGCCTAAGTACCAATAGACGAATAAATAGCTATTTTCCTAACAAGTGTTGAAAAAGGCCCTTTCCGCACTAGATTGCATTTGCCTTTACGAGCGAGTTAAAAATAAAATATGCTTTTATATATAAGTATACTTAATTGAATAAATATTATTTTTATATCTGTTTCCAATAAAAAAAACAATTAACAATTAAGAAATCTAAACATTTTTATTATTTTGTGAATAAATATTACAAAAATAACACGACAGAATTATGATATTAACAGTTTTACAAATTATTAAAAAGAATCTAACATTAGTTATTACCAATTCCATTTTGGTTGAACATTAATAAAATTTTATAAAAAAATTACAATTAAAATTGACAACACAACTGATCACGGTTCGCAAAAAAGGTCAAATAAAATAAAAAATTTCCCAAGAACTTTGAAAATAAAATTTGATTCCTGACCCTTTCCTTAAATAGAAAAAGCAAAAATTAAAAAATTTCAACGACAAATTTTTTTTTTATCGCACTTTTTTGTTTTGAGTATTATAGAATAGATACACGCTGATTTATAATTTTCCCAATTCACCAATATTCGCTACAGTTTACTTTTTTCTGCTTAAACTTTTTACCTGTAACTCAAAAATTAAATTTTTAAATAATATCTAACAAATAGGACCCCCGTGGGGGCCTTAAAGAGGACGAAAGCGAAATTTTTAAATTTTCCTGGGTTTATCTTGTATGCTTTATTTATATACCAATATAAGCTATTCTAGTAGTATATTATATATTTTTTTTAAAAGGGGGGGTTTGGGGGGTCTCGAGCTAATTTTCAGATTTTGTTTTAGAAATTTAATTTACAAAAAATATTATAATATTATAAATATTTTCTAGATATTGTAAGAGTGTTTAAAATGTCGGTTTGGGGGTTAATTATTATATAATATATAATATATATTATTATATATTATATTATATATTGTTATTATTATTATATATTAATATAAAAAAGATATATAATGATAATATTATTATGTACGCGTACGTGCCAAATTTGGTTTATATTTTCCTGAAAGTTGTTAAAGAAGTCTCTTATAAGAGACTTACTGTATCTAATAATTATACATACATAATTATGTACATAATATTTCTATAATACATTATTCCTAAAACTCCAACACCAACTCCAAACTAAAATCTCTACTTTCGGCTTAAAGAAGAGATATCAGACGATCGGAAGAAAAAGAAAAAACATTTTAAAACTTACTTTACCAATCAATTTTTTTTGAAAGGTGTGAAGGGATTTTTTAATTCCAGACGAAAGGCAATAAATTAAAAGCAAATAAAGTAATAAGTGGAAATTATATTTTGTATTAAACAAAATTGAAATATAAAAGTACAAAAAAAAAGCAAAAATATATTTTTTTTTCTAAAGCTGGGTAAATAAACATAATAGATAGTATAATTATGTATTTATAATTATTAGATATAGTAAATCTCTTATAAGAGACTTCTTTAACAAGTTTCAGGAGAAATATAAACCAAATTTGGCACGTACGCGTACATAATAATATTATTGTTATATATCTTTTTTATATTAATATATAATGATAATAATAACATATAATATAATATATAATAATATATATTATATATTATATAATAATTAACCCCCAAACCGACCTTTTAAACACTCTTTTACAATATCTAGAAAATATTTATATTATAATATTTTTTGTACATTAAAATTCTAAAAAAAACTAAAAATTGGCTCGAGGCCCCCCAAACCCCCTTATTAAAAAAAATATTTAATATACTACTAGAATAGCTTATATTAGTATATAAATAGAGCATACAAGATAAACCCAGGAAAATTTAAAAATTTAGGCTTTCGTCCTCTTTAAGGCCCCCCACGGGGGTCCTATTTGTTAGATATTATTTAAAATTTAATTTTTGAGTTACAGGTAAAAAGTTTAAGCAGAAAAAAGTAACTTGTAGCAAATATTGGTGAATTAGGAAAATTATAAATCAGCGTGTATCTATTTTATAATACTCGAAACAAAAAAGTGCGATAAAAAAAATTTTGTCGTTGAAATTTTTTAATTTTTGCTTTTCCTATTTAAGGAAAGGGCCAGGAATCAAATTTTATTTTCAAAGTTCTTGGGCAATTTTTTATTTTATTTGACCTTTTTTGCGAACCGTGTGATACGAACAAACTAGCTTAGGACGCTATCATGTTGATCGGTCGCCATGGATACAAGTGTCTTAGTCAATAATATTACACGTTTGTATAATCAAGCTACTTCTCTTTATGAAATAATTATGCGTGCGGAAATAGTAGTTTTCGTAACGAGTAAGCGACTTTAGTCATTAGTGCACAATAATGAAGTTTTTTTGACGACGCGAAGTGAAATCAAAAAATCATTCGAGTGCACTAAGGACTTGTCGCAAACGAGTTACGAACAACATTTTTCGTTCGATCTACAGTCTAGACTCTTTAAAAATGTATATTTTAAAGAATTACCTGTGTTTAATTTTGACATTTATAAATTTTATAGACGTCAAATGACTTTTGTCAAAATTAAAGCTATGTGTAATCATTTGGATAAATGAGTGTGCATAGTTTTCATTTCATTCATTCAAATATGCACTATGTACTCGTACCATATTCTCCTAACGAGAATATATAGTGAACATGCATTTTTCTTTATTTCGTGTACACTAGGTTGAACAAAAAGATATCTTTCAGCACGCTCGTAGAAAAAATTATTTTTTGGAACGTCTTTTATTTTAGTTTACGTACTATTTCATGTACTGAATATACTTTCAAGTATAGCTGGAGCCATGATTCTAACCTACACTTACGAAAAAGGTATACAGGTAAAGTATACTTGAAAGGTTATTTTTAATGTCAGCAGTATACCGATCATATTTCATCAGCAATGCTGCGACATGTAATATCCTGAGCATTGAAAACGCTGCTTTGAACAATTTCATTTCGACACGGCTAAAATTGACCAAGGGGGAGATTAAATCATCAGATTTTTTTTTAATTTAAAGAAACGAATTTTTAATTAACTGTATCAAAATGGATGAAAAAGAAACTGGTTTATTTGAATTATAGCTGTTTTTCTTTTAATTTATTTTCTGGGAAAGTCTGGAAACCAGACTCTGGATTGAGCTCAGAAAAGACCTAGTTTTACTTCACTGCGCTAATTATTATTAAAGTTTTCACATCTAGTTTCCAAAGTCGTCAAAAAACGTCCCAGAGAAAAGTTTTAGACAGAAATGTGTTTCATTTGTAACTAAATATTCAGTTAATAATGGATAAGAAATTATGATCCTATACAAATGTACTTTAATTTTTGTTAAAAACACTATCGTTCTAAAGTCACGTATATATATATATATATATATATATATATATATATATATATATATATATATATATATATATATAATGTGATAGGTATCTTGGTTGTGCATTTGCTTAGCAACTCTATTATCTGGCATTCTTTCTAAATGTCCTAGCCACCTCAATCTTTCTGCTCTTACCACATCTGCTATATTTTTCTCCTTATACATCTCGTAAATTTCTTTATTAGTTCTCCTGACATATCCGTTTTCCAGTTGTTTCCCCCCTAGTATCCTTCTAAGTATTTTTCTTTCCCATCTAAGAATACATTCCTCTGATTTTCTATTTAAGATTCAGGTTTCGCTACCATACAAAACTGTAGGTCTAAGCACTGTTCGATATAGTCTAAATTTGGCTTTCCTTGATAGCTGTTTGGATCTAAGTAGGTGGTTTAAAGTTCCAGCGCACTTATTACCTTTGTTTATTCTCCATTCTACTTCCTGTACCTCCTCACATTTGTTTGTTATAATACTTCCTAGGTATACATACTCTTTTACTTCCTGTAGCTCTATACTTTCATGCTCTAATTCCAACTTTAATGTACTTCCAGTTTCTGGTGCCCTTATCCTCATAAATTGACTTTTCTTTTTATTTATAACTAGTCCCATCTCTTTTGTTGCTCTTAAAAAACTTAACACTACTTCTTTTCACGTATACTTTCATATTTAAACAACATAAGAAGTTGCGTGTTTTTAACAAAAATTAAAGTACAATGTATATTATATTATATTATATTATATTATATTATATTATATTATTATCCTATACAATGTATACTATAATAACTTCCGATTTCTTACCATTTGTAACTGTATATTCAGTTTACTTTTTACAGTGTACACTGATAACTCAGTTTATTTGTGTCAACAAAATACTTGGTTGGATATGGCCAATTTAATTATTTGGTTGTGACAAATAAATTTAACTTCTGTCAAATAAACTATTTCGTTCCCATTAATAAATCATTTTGAAATTAAATAATTTGTTTACATTAACTAAATATTTGTTTGACTCAAATAAAATTTGTTACTCACAACCAAATAATTTAATTGGCCATATCCAAATAAATCCTTTTTATCAGTGTACGATTACACGTCTCAAAAATGTATATAATAAAAATATTAAAAAAGAATTGACTATGAAATTAAAAAAGTATAACTCTTTGTCAAAAACTATGAGCAATACATTTCTGAAAACAAATACGGATAATGAACTGTTAAGTTAAGAAAAACTATAGAAATGTGCGTGTGGTAAGGTGCTTATAAATTGGCGTAAAAAAAATTAAGCCAAAATTAAGCTGTGAAAAAAATGTCCAAACCAAGCGAAACAGCAATGACTCAATCCAAGGCGTCTTTCACTGAAAGACGCCTTTCTTTATCATCCTTTAGTATTATTAGTAGTAGGTCAGTTGCAAAAAAACTAAGTGAAGCGGAAACTTTTTCTTAAAAAAAAAAACGTTGATTACGTATATTAAAAAGCTTTGGCCTTTGAAAATGTCGATTACGCAATTTTCACCTTCTTTAAGAATAGGGTTGCTATAATACAGGGTCATTAATAACTGGCATGCCAAAATTTAAGAGGTGATTCTACATCCAAAAATAAAAAATAAATTCTATAAAGGTTTGTCTGCAAATTAGCCCTAAGGGAGCTACGGCCCTATAAAATTGTAATAAAAATAATGTTTTTAATTAATAACTTTGGTACCCTTTAAGCTAGAGCGGCGAGCTTGCATGTATACTAGGATTAATAAGGGTAATAAGTTTATGTCAATTTATTTTTTTTTAATTTATCCAGAGGCGTGTCTAGCCGGAAAAAATATGTGTCCAAACATATTTTTGCTAAAAACTTTTTTATGTGTAGTTTTTTTTTTTTGATTTTTTGTAATTCCTTCAGTAAAAATACATAAAAAATATCATATAGTGCAACACTGTAGGAGCAACCGTCTAAAAAAATGAAATTAAGAGGAAGTAACAATTTGTGTCAACAAAAACCTTACTTTTTAAAAGGCTATTACTCCTTTAATAATAAATTCAGGTGTTTTGGTGAAGAATACTTTTTTGCTTAGTTTTAAATCATAGAATCACCCTTCAGCATTAAAATTTTATTGATACTCTTATTTGTTCCCTATTTAATATCTTCGAAGGGCCGTAGCTCCCTTATCGCTAATTTCCGGACTGCCCTTTATAGAAACTTTTTTTCATATTTATGTATGTAGAATCACCTCTTAAATTTTGGCATAGCAGTTACTGATCCCCTGTATAGCAATGCTATATTTAAAAATTTCTCCCAAAGCTAAAATCTGCAATTGATCGAGATTCATTTTTTACAATTAAGTTCATTAATTGAATTATTACTATTATTATTATTATTATTATTATTATTATTATTATTATTATTATTAATATTATTGTCATTATTACTATAAATAACAGTGTTAACGTATTCCGCATGCAGTGTTTGAAATTGATATTTTTTTATTGAATTGAATTTTCGTTTTTTAGTTAATGTTCAGATAAATTTTAGTTTAGTTAAGATGTTGGATAAAAAGTTGGGTGTCATAATGGCTTAGTTATGAACAGGGCCGTAGCTATGGGTGGGAGCCTCTACCCCACCTATATTGAAATCAAAAAACTTGCATATTTCATTGATTCAAAACATAAAAGTTGCATATTTCACGAAGGGTGGGGACCCTTTTTTTTAGTCTTTAACGTCTTTTTCGAAGAAAAAAGTTGCATATTTCATGGATTCAAAATATAAGAGTCGAATTTCACGAATGAGTGGGGTTCTTTTTTTATTCATTAACTTAAAAATACAAAACTTGCGTATTTCACGAAAGGGTGGGGACGTTTCTTTTTAGACATTAACTTTTTTGTCGAAGAAAAAAGTTGCATTTTAGGCTAAATAAGTTGTAATTTTTTACCTTTTTTGACCCACCTAATCTTCTTCGCTACGGCCCTGATTATGTATACCGGCTGTGTTTCAGTCCATGGACACCTCCTAAAATTAGGTTGTTTTCAATCCGATCAGAGCAAATGTTTTGTAGCTTATATTTCTTAACGAGGGCTACAAAATGGCATAAAAAATTATTTTTTTGCAAGTCCAAACTAAGTTAAATTATTATTTTTTAATGACATCCCCTATGTATTTTTGCATTTTTGTATTCAGCAAACAAATTAACATTAAAAAAAATCATTTAAAAACTTTTTATTTTTTTTAGTACGTGATTTTATTTTTTTTACTAACATTTAAGATTTATTTTTTCATAAATAAAATCTAATTTATTCGCTAAATGTGGGAAGAATAAAAATTTTACGTGAAAACCAAAATTTGGTAATTTTTTTGTACTTTAAATTTTTCAAAACGGTTTTCCTTCGTAACTCAAGTTTTTCAAATGGCAACCCCCTTGGACGGTCTTAACTTTTTGTGCGCTATTGGGCTACAAAATGGCGTACTTTTTTACTTTGCTTTGATCGGATTGAAAACAAACTAATTTTAGGCGGTGTCCATGGACTGAAACTTACCCGGTATACCTACAAATCGTAAAACTAGTTTTTATTATAATTACAATTGAATCTTTAAATTATACACAAAACAAAGTAAATCATATTTCAATTTTCTTAAACTGTTTTTTTTTTGTTATATAAAATTCTTGTAACCCTGTGTGAGACCGATCCCCAGGGTATTTTTCTTCATCTTTTTATGCTAGAAGGTCGCACCGAATTACGACAATCGACGCGGGATTACAATGAGTTTAAGTTGTCAACCTGGATAATAGGATTTGTTTAACGACAAAATTTTTAAAGTGTTTTTCCTTTCGGCGTGATTTTTAATTCAATTGAGAGTCTCAACTTGAGACCTTTGATATAATTATTTTCTCTTTAAATACATATTAAAAATATATTACTGTGCAATTTTGTTACTTGGTATACCGGTTGTCCCACCAGGTTCTTGTCAAGCTATGTCTCCGTTATTAAAAAAAAATGCATTAAATGGAAGCCTTTGAAGTTTTTATTGACGTATCCAAAACTACCCCTTGCTTACCCACCCCCTTGAAACCACCCGCGACTTCTATTTTTCAAATAGCACCCCCCCCCTATTTTTATCAAAGAATATAAAAGTATATTTCAAAAAGTCCAAACCATGTACTATCTAATACAGTATTATAACAAGAGTACCTGTTTATGTATTTTGACCTGAGGAATTATACTCCAGAAATAAGATTACAAAATGTTATACAGAAAAGTTAAATTAAAAAAACTGATAAGGCCCTCCCATTTTGCACACCCCTGGTTAAAATAAGTACATCAAAATAACATGCGAAGATAAGCCCTATTAAGTTTAGTTCACGTTTACTTCTAAACCACCAGATATGCAGAAAATTAAAGGTGCTGTGAACTTGTAAGGTTATAAATTTACTGACTGAAATTTATGTATTTATTTATTTATTTATTTATTTATTTTAGATCGTAGTGATTGCTGATCTCGGCTGGCCGCCTCGATCAGTAAATTCCACGCTCAAGCAGAAATCAGTCATTTTAAAATCTTAATACAAAAATAACTATTTCAAACTACACGGAAAGAAATTAGTGGGCTCTGCGCTATACATTATAAGATATTTGGTAACAGTGGCAAATTATAGTGATTTCAGCTATAGATTATAAGGGACACAATAACTAATAATGTTAAAAATAAATTGGAAACGATTATATATATTACAGACACGATTATATTTATTACAGGCACTATTATAAATTTACAGAAATTTTATTATATTATAAAAATTATTAGCACGGACAATAATTAAATCTATTTAAGCTATAAATGCCATACTATTTGTTATATTTTATTATTCACTAAACAATTAAAGTATTTCATATAAATTTTTACACTGACTGCCATAATTGTAAGAGAAAGCCTTGTATTTATATAATAAGCGATTATAATTTGCTTGGTATGTGTGTTATAGCGCTCCTAGCTATAATTTTTTTTTCCGTGTACATATACTACTACTATAATATACAGAAAAATGTTTGGAACAAAAAACTAATAAGCCCCCCCCCCTCCCCGTTTTGCACACCCCTGCTTAAAATAAGTAGATGAAAATAACATGTGAAGATGGGCCTTCTTAAGATTAATTTACTTACAAAACCTCGTTACTATAACTCAAAGGCGTCCTGAGTTATTAATTAAAAACCGAATTTTTAGCTACTTTCAAAGGGGCTTAGCTCCCTTACGACGTCTTTTTAGATATATGTTTATAGGAACTTTTTTTCATATTTTATGATGTAGAATTACCCGTTAAAATTTCGGACCCTGTTTCAAATACACCGAGTATGTTAAATTTGTAAATGTTTATTATTATATGTACAAAAATCGAAGTTTTGAAGATACGAGGTTGAAGAACTAACACGACTGTATGTTAAATTTTAAAATGTTTATTTAGATTCAGATTCATGAATATGAGTTTATATTTTATTACTAGTGAAAGGAATTCCAATATAACATATAACCTATAACCTATAACAGGTACGCACTTAGGAAAACAAACATTTATTAATTAAAACGCAATTTATAACTATGTTTTTATCATTGTTATTATGCTATAGAATATATATATATGGTAAAATAGTATTATACGTTAGTTTTGAATTTACAAAAAAAAAACCTTCTAGACAAAAAAATCTTGGATATAAATGTGTTTCATGAAAAAATAAAAAACTTTAAAATGTCCGTCCGATGTCACGTTTTTTGTTACGAACGAATTATCCAATCGACTCAAAATTTTCAAAATAAGTTCTATGAGGAGAAGATCTCTATTGTCTTTAAAAGTAATCCCCCAAAAGCAAAAAAACTTATGGGGGGTTAAACTAAAAAAATTGAAAAAAAACTATTATTTTCATTTTTTTATTTTTTTTTTCGTTTTTCGTAAAAACAAAAAAAAATCTATTCTTAAATTTTTGTTTTTTTTTTAAATTCGATTTTCGAGAAAAGATTTTCTTTTGAGAAAAAAAAAGTTATTTTTTTAAAAGTATTTGGGAAAATACAATACACCAATTACTGTGAATATTAACCCTGGAATCTGACTGTGGGGTCTCAAAAACCCCACTACCGCTTCTATTACAGTGGGCAGGTGTTGCATTGATTCAAAAAAAGCTTGTGCAAAACGTAAATATTAGTGGTGATATACAAATATTTAAATAAATCCTTTTAAAACACGTACAGAAAGAAGTTAAAACTAAACAAAAAATAAAAAAAAAAACATGTTTCTTAATTATTATTAATAATTTATTATTGGGGTTTGTGAAACCCCAGAGTTGCATTTGTGTATACATGAAATAAGTGTCAGGATCCAGGGTTAAATAATGGTATGCGTAGCATTATATATCTTTACGGCTTGTTTAGGTATACCTATAGCTACAGCTAAACAAAAACCTTATCAGTGTATACAAGTTTGCGACTTTTTTGTCGATTGTTTTCAAGTGAAGCGAATACTCGTAAATTCTAATAAAAAATCGGTGTTGTTACTAGGTATTTATTCGCGAATAAAATATCAGGATTAAATAAAGAGTTTAGAAGGAAGTATAGGGGTAACACTCCGTAAAAAAAACAAATATTGGAGCGAAACTATGGTTTTCAAATTATGAAGGAAATATTTGCAATAATAAAAAGACAAAAACTATACCTATGGGTAGAAGACACACCAATAAATTTATTTTTTTATGCACCATTGACATCTGTTGACGTGGAAAGATCATTTTCATTGCACAAAAGGATTTTTAATACAAAAAAAATTAGATTTTTTTTTTGATAATTTACTTCGAAAATAAAATGAGTTAGAATGACCCTTAAAGTGAGTTTTATTTA
The DNA here is from genome assembly GCA_958510825.1 of Brachypterus glaber. NCBI lineage: Eukaryota > Metazoa > Arthropoda > Insecta > Coleoptera > Kateretidae > Brachypterus > Brachypterus glaber. The sequence continues at coordinate 24,498,053 of OY294045.1, read as the reverse complement.
CTATTCTTTAATTCTTTATGTAACAAACAAATATTCTTTAATTATATTATATAACAAAATCGATAAACATACAAGCCTGTTGCGATATATTAATATGTTTATATTTATAAAATAAATCACACGTTCCTTAATGCGGTCCTGTTAAAGCATTGTAATTCCTAACAGTGTTTATTACACAAAATATGAATTTATATTTTATGATTATTTGTAAATTCAACCTTCAGAAGCATCCAGATTTATTATTCACATTTTGCCTGACAAACAAACAAAAAATGTTCCGAGTTTTAAAACGCTTATTTTTTGTCGGCTTTTTCGCTTGCATCGCATGCACCGCAAACCCGATTACGATTCACCTTACGTCGGCTAATTCCATTTATTTTCTCACTATCATTGTTTATATGTGACGCGCGCCGACGTCACGACACTATGGGCCATTTGCATTTAAAACCCGGAGAATAGTTATTCATGATACGAGGGAGGAAACTAGGATTTTGTCCATTTGAAAATTAAACCACGAGGCTGGGGCAGAGTGGGTTAAATTTAAAGAGGGTAATATTAGTTTACTTAGGAATGATATACAAAGTTTTATTCAATAAATAGCTTAGAAATTCATATTTTTATTAAAAATTTAAATAAAATTTACAAAAAAGTGATTGGACAGGTGACAATTAAGCGGGTAAAATAGTTTTCCAATCTGTAAAGTAAAAAACCACGTGTGGTGATTAATAAGTCTTCCTACGACCTAGTTAGTAGTTAGTTTCCACCCGTTGCCTTGACAGCGATTGGAAAGTGCCAATCGGCTGCCAGGGAATGAGTAAACATCAAACACAAAACGTCAAAATAATTTTAGCACAAATTTTGGGTTTTTTAATGTTTAGGTGTTAGGTCGTAGGAAAAATAGTATACGCACCTCGACGCAAACTTATTAAAGCAAATTGTACTTTCAGACATTATTAATTTCGATATCTAGTTCATCTCTCATCCAAAATCTAATCTTATTTAAAATTAAATTTATAAACTTAAGTAATTTTCTTTTTTTATACATATAAGATTTACATTATTATATCAATTACTATAACTTACAGCACAAGCATTTATGCTTAGGTAAGTGTATAGTATAACCAAACTAACGTATCTGTATTAACAATTAAATAAAGATTATTATTATTATTATTATTATTATTTTAGTGCTCTTTGAGTACTTCAAGTACTCGTGCACTGAAAACTAGGTTCGCGTACTATTTTTATTTAAAATAAAGCAATAATTGTCTTTTTACCTGTACGTATTGGATAAAAGTAGTTTAATAAAGCAAATATTAATAGTTTATTAACTAGGTACGTGAGTAGAATTTTTCTAGCAAGTAAAAATATTTAGCATGAGTCGTAATCCTCCACTCGGTAAGTTTACCTATACTATTTTTTCTACGAAAGTAAAACGTAAAACTTTCTCCATTTAAATCATTTTTTTATCTTTTAATTCTGTCTTAACATGTTAGCTACCGTGGCGGTCCGTAGGGACTGCTTGTGATATTTACGCCAGGACCACGGCGGTCCCTAGGGACCGCTTTAGATATTTTATGTTTTAATTTTTCCGGAGCACGGGACCGACAAAACCATTGAATTTAACATTTAGGTGGGCCGCTAGGACGTGCTGTAATAGATTAACATAGTAATTTTTGTCTTCTTAAATTTTTAGTTTTTTTTTTTAAATTTATATGGACCCGAGTTTGGAGCGATTTTTTTTGTATTTTTGCAAAAAAAAAGAAATTGTGCAATTTTTAGGCTTCTTTTGAAATTTTAATATATCGAGCAAGTTACGCTTTCTGAAATTTAGATTTAGATCGACTGACAAGAAAACTTATATAGAGGTGGTAGCTAACGGGTTAAAAATAAGTTTGTATAGGATATCGAGATGATATTATCAAAGTTGTGTATGATTTTTATTTTGTGAAAATTGTATTTATTTAATTTTAAAAGAACATTATTCTTTTGTATTATAAATTTATAAATTATTGTTACAACCACATTTCTGTGTTTGTATTTATTTTTAAATTTGGGTTTTATTATACATAATTTCATTTAATTTCTTTACTTAGTTATAATTCAAAAATAATATTTTGTTTTAAATTAATTGTATTTTTGTAAGTAACGCGCTGAAAACCTCCTAGCTTTTCTGCGCGAGTTCGAGGAGGTTGCCTTCCGCACCAGTCGCAATTGGACGCTCGAGAACGATCGATGCGTGTCAAAAAAATATACTCAAATCAGCTGACGAATATACCACGCCGCGGGCATTTCGTTAGAATTTACCATATTTTACGGCTGCAAACTATAGAAATAAGTTCCATATACACATATGTATTTAAATAATTGGTAGTGTATACCTACACTGGTCAAACAAACTTTAATTCGCGTACATCAGTTTCCAATTATGTGGTGTCTCCTGTGAAGAAATGGCGGTCATGACCTGTCGTGCTGAATGCTGTAACTAAGGTAGGATTACCATATATATTATTGGAACTGTCGTTTTGTCTTTAATATTCTTTTCAATCATTAATACCTATTCGCAGTCCACTTAATTAATATCATAAAGGCGATGTTACGGAGGCAATCCCATATCACCGAATGGGACCTTTCGACGTCACACAACAATTATGTTGAGATTGAATACTTTATAGGGTAGGATCACCGGTTTTAGCCACTGCACCGGTTTTAGCCAGTCAGAGTAGTTTTTTGGGTATAGCTAAGAAATAGGAGACTTTAGATCAAAATTATCGTTTAAATCCGATTTGAATGATAAAAGTTGGGACAACAAATATGTTAAATAAGTTTTAACTGTAGCGAAATGAATACAGCGCCTATTTAAAATTTTGATTTTGAAAAAAATGTAATTTCTTATGACTTTTCTTAAGAAACCACCTGAAAAATAATTTTAAATATCTAATTCAGGTAAAATTAAATTCGTAAAACATTTATATCAAGTTAAAGGTAAGTCATTAAATATTTACTTTATTAATATTTTAATACATATTTTGCAGAATTTATTCTTAAATTTGCATGGCGATAACTGGGACACTAATATGCTTCTCTTTCTAGCTATAGCCACAGAATTGGCTAAAACTGGAACCTAAGTAGTACCAGTTATAGCCAATGTCAAAAAATATCAATATGTCAAAATTACTGTACAAATAATAAAGATTTTAGCTAAAACCACCTTTAAATATTAGCCAATAATACATTTAAATTAAAAAAGGAGGAGTATTATACAAAATATAGTTGAGAACGGGCCATCAAAATGACTCAAATGATTCAAGACTTTTGAAGCTGAAAACTAAATATGTCACAATGTGAAATTGTAACATACATGTAAATTTTTTTGTAAAACTTATAGTGTCGAATATGGTATAAACCACCAGCTGGTTCAGATCCCAAAAAGACTCTAAACAAATAAATAAAAAATAAATAAAATTAATAAATATTTATAATTATCGGATAATTATCCAAGAAAAGAAGTATGTAAGAAAAAAATGTAATAAAAAACGAAATCATTTTAAATATTGATTAAGAAGTATATATTTTTAAAAAACTATAAATTTTAAATGTTCTAAAACTGTTACAAAAATATAAATAATTTATTTTTAACATCTTTTTAGTTTTTTTAATGGTGGCTATATCTGGTGAATTTTTATGGCTAAAACCGGTGCTTGGGTGGCTAAAACTAGAGAATTAGTATTATTTTGTTTGTTTTTTATTTTATAACATATCAGCTGAAGTTAATTGTTTAAACATTTATTTTATAGTAGAGATATATTGTAAGTTTCAGAAAAACCAAAACTTGCAACCTTAACATTATAATGGAACATAATAAAAAGAAATAAAAACAGAATTTTCCTTAAGGTGGCTATAACTGGGCTATCTACCCTACTAAATATAATTCTTATGCAGTACAGCATATTTTAAAGAAAAGGGACACAAATTCATATTCAAGTCACAAAGCGCTTTAGGTCAAATTTACTATATATGGCGTATATTACATGAACATGGTAAAGACGATTTTTGCGTTCTTTCGCTGGGTATGTATTCTCGGGCTCTTTGAGAACTTTACTTTTACTACTCGGGAGCGTGAGAAGCGAGCGTTCACGGAAATTTTGACATATAAGTTAGTCGCGCGCTTTCGAACATAACCCAATTTTGTGTTGTTAATTTGAATACAGTTTTATTTTATAATATTTAATAAAAGAAGCTTTTTTGTATTTAGAAATTACTATACATATTATAATAATAATATAACGATGGACGATTTGGAAATTGTGGGGGCTGTTGCCGTTTTGAGAGATCTGCAAATTGCGGAACACCAAATGGAGAAAGAAGAACGGGAAGTGTTGCCTAGGACCGACCCTTTCCAACTTTTCAACAAAAAATTTATAGTTTCATGACTAAAAAGCCCACTATTGACAAGAGGGTTGTTCTAAATAAAATTTAAAAGCATTATTTTTTTTTGTTGGCTGCTGGTGGGCGCAGATCCGTTGAATAGGTGCCATGTAGAATTCTATATGTTGTTATTAAGTGGCCTCTGGCCAGCCTGTCTAGTTGGGAAGGAAGATTCCACATTCGTAATCTATCATTGTATTCGGGTCGGACTCTTCCATAGGGTAGTCTAGTAGCACTTCTCTGCACAGCCTCAATCTGATTTTTATTTCTTGCAAGAATAGGAAACCATACCGAACTACAATATTCTAAATTTCGGCGAATATATGTTTTATAAAGGCACAAAGCAGTTTCATTAGATGGCCTAGAAAAAACTTTTTTAAACAAAAAAAACTTTCTTTTAGCACTATTAGAGATATTAGTTATGTGGTCCGACCAAGTTAGATCACTGTTAATAGTAACACCTAAGTCAGTTTGCTTATCTACTTTTTTTAAAGTTATATTATTTAATAATCCTTTTCTGGATTGTTTTTCCCGATGTTGAGGACAGAACACTATATATAGTAGTTGTTACATAGTGCGTAACTTATAATATTTGAATGGCAACTTTAGAGGCATACTTCTGAGTCTGATTCTCTCTTAAAAGTTATATCTTCAAAGTTGGAATAAAGAACAAACTTTATGTGTTTTTCCTGTTAAAAACTAGGTTTTTATTCTACGAAAATATTATTTTCTACAGGTCGTTTTTTCCGACTTAATGTATAAATCTTTTATAAAAACTTACTTTTTGTAACATTGTATGTTTACAAAAACATAGTATGCATCATTCGCATTAAAACTTCGCACAATGTAATATTTAAAATGACGGATCTGCGCGGATACAAATGATGCACAAACCGGACTTGAGCGGGTGAATTTTATTTGCTCAATTCGGATTTGCACACCATTTGTATCCGTACTGACCCGTCATTTTCAATAGAGCAGAGATATGTGATTCTGATTCTCTCTTAAAAGTTATATCTTCAAAGTTGAAATAAAGAACAAACTATATGTGTTAAAAACTAGGTTTTTATTCTACGAAAATAGTATTTTCTACAGGTCGTTTTTTTCGACTTAATGTATAAATCTTTTATAAAAACTTACTTTTTGTAACATTGTATGTTTACGAAAACATAGTATGCACCATTCGCATCAAAACTGCGCACAATGTAACCAAAACCAAACTAGATACTCAAGAAAAAAAAAAGGAAAAAACTCAATAAAGGGCAAGAGAGCGCTAGCTCTGACCCGGTGCGCCCCGATTTATGACGATGGACGGACGGTGCCCAGAGTTTTGACTTTTTTTTGAATTTTAAAGGTCTTACCCCCCAAATTTGTTCATTGGGGTGAGTAGATTACCACGCTATTTTTTCAGAATTTTTAAAAAATATTTAGAGGTGGCGCACAGCCGTTTTTTGCAAAAATAATCGTTTCTCTAGATTAAATTTTTTTTAGGGCCTATTAAAGATAAATAAAAATGCTTTTTGCACAGTACGGAGATTGTAACGTTCCAATTTACCTCTCGTTACAATAAAAGTATTTAATTTAATTTTCTTCAAGATTTAGGAAATAGAATAAATCAGGCAACCTTGCTTTGGAAAGGTAGAATTTATTTTCTCTCTTCCTCTAGCGCTTTTTTTTCTTTTTGTGCTCGGCGTTGGTGCAGACATTTTGCAAAAGCCGATTATGTTTGAATATAAAACATAATTTAATAAATGTAGAATATGTTCCTACAATATGGATTTCTATAGATATATTTCTAAGCACATGGTAACCATAACCATAGATATTCATGTATCTGTGAAAAACTCCAATTCTAAATAGAAAATAGTCTTGGAGTTTTTTTTCTCTCCCTGGAGTTTCTCTCCCTGGCGATTCTGGGAACCTCCGTTTTCCTTTTCTAAGAAGTTCTTGCTTATGAAGATTTTCATGCAGAGCTCTTGTGAGGCCAGAGGGTCTTTATCGAGTCTACCTTACCTACACGAGTTCTATCGAGGAACATCCATGAATTGAAGACGTATCTCAACTGTACCTATGAAGCTGATAACCCGATAAGTATCTTTTCTCTAGGAATAAAACAAAACTATCTGAAATCCCTGAACTTTTATTTTATTTTGATATTTAATGCAACTGAGTATAGAATCACATTTAATTATTTTCCTTTTTCGACACACTGTAAAATGGCCATTCGCGAATTTAAAATTCATTATTTAGTTTCAGATTTATTTAACTCAGTTAAATAAAACAATCATGTAAATATATGTGGGAATAAAATTTAGAATTAGACTAAATGCAAGCACATTTTATTTATAAATCCTCACAGTTTTGTTTAAGAATCTTTATAATCACTTTAAATCTCTTTAACATCATTTGGTTATGTCTCATATACAAAACCTGGCTCCCCTGTTGAATTTTCTTAGATAAAATTGTCTTTTGTCATTTTCTCTCAAACTCACGCCTTGCTCCCGACTGGAATACTAAATCTCAGAGCTGCCGTCTGTCTTAAGTGAGCAAGATGCTACAAAAATGGCTCCCAACTCGGTCTTTCTTCAATGCATAATGGTGCTCACAACATATCTTAATTTTTTTTTACAGTATTTTTTTCTTAATAACTTAAATATTTTTGTCTCGAACTTGCACATATGCTTGTTTTCCTTAGTACTGCAGTTGTGGGTGTCCATTATAGCAAAAATATCTTAATTTCTAGCTTTTATGAATGAAGTGCTTGTTTTTATTTGATTTGTTGACAGTTTTATTCTCATATTCATATTCTCTTATCTTATCGAGTTAACATAACCTCCCAGTTTTTGTGTTTTTGCAGGGCTTGTTGCCTTTTTGTTAATTTTTTCTTGCTGAGGGGGTGTAATTGGTTGCATTCCTGCTCCAATTGCATGTTATAACCTGCTTTTCTCAGTATTTTTTCAAAAAGGTTACAAAATTCTGTGATGACATATCTTTGGGGAAAGTTGTTTTTTTTTTTTTCTACTTAAATTTGCCTAGGCAGACCTAGAATAGTGAAAAAAACAGGGGCCTTTGTTTACATTTGTTTTTAACCTAGCTTGTGTGAGTTTTGTTCATAAATAGCATAAACCCTATACAAAATACGTTTCTACGTATCTAAAAAACGTATTTGTGCCCTTTTTACGTATTTTTTTTTAAATCTTTCTCCCAGAATCGTCATTTGTCAAAATATACATTTCTAAACTTCTTCTTCTTCTGATTTGTTTGTGGCCTCTAGCAAGGGACATTTAGCCAGTATCTCACATTTTCAAATTAAAATAATCAGTGTATAACCGCGGATGTATCCCGTATGGTATTTTGACTTGAGATCAAATATATTTTCATGTCTCAACCAATAAAAACTTGATAGGTTTTAAATATCTATTAAATAATTTTAAAATAGAGTTTATCTTTTCTGATTTTCATCTCCTTTTTTGGATTTTTTTTTAACTCGGATTAACTTGTAACTTTTACCTATAAATATATATTTTTTTTTTTTGCCTTACCTACATGTAGGGTATGTAAGGGCAATTTGACCCATGCGCATATCACCCCACCTTACCTTGTAATTAGTTAAAAAAAAAAGCTAATTATACCAAAAATTTTGATTTTTTTTCGTCGATTTTTATCTTTTATTTGTTTTTTCAAAATGGCTTTAAGAAAAATCTCGCCAAAAGATTTGGATGCGGAACCTATCGATTATGAACTGAGAATTCGCGGTGTAACGCTTTCTTCTGAAATATTGATTGACAAACGTAAAATCTTAACTCATTTATTGAAGCATTTTAAAGATTGCGATATTTTGGATCCGGATTTTGATTTCGAAACGGAACAAAGGGTCATTAAATCAGGCTATGAAGTTTTAAAACTGAGATTAGCAGAATTCGATGGCGATGAAAAAGATTCCCTTTTCAGAAAAATCAAATTCAGGATCAATCATTATGTCGAACGTTTGAAACGGATACCTATTGACCGCGAAATTCCAGATCAGAAAACATTTAAAGATAGTATGAGCTTAAAATTTTTAACTTTAGAAGCAGACTTATTTAATAAAGTTGATGAAAAGAAAGTACCTGTTGTCGAGGTACATGACCAGACCCTTAACGACTCTCTTAACAATTCCCTCTCTCATACCTGTATTTCTCAAAGATCTAGTGTGCATAAATTAGGCATTAAATTTGACGGTACAACTAGTGTTATAGACTTTCTTCAACAAATTGAAGAAATTTCTGCTTCAAGAGGTATAACTGAACAAAATTTATTTACCTCTTGTATCGAATTGTTCAGCAATAATGCCCTTTATTGGTTCCGTAGTGTTAAAAATAGTATAACTGACTGGCAAGACCTTAAAAGGCGTTTAAAAGCCGATTTTCTTCCCTTAAATTACAATGACAAGTTACTTGATCAGATTCGTAATAGAAAACAATTAAAAAACGAATCAATAAATATTTTTATCTCAATAATGCAGTCGTTTTTAGTAAATTAAATGAGCCCTTATCTGAAATGGACAAATTAAAGTACATTAAAAGGAATATTCACTCATATTATATTAGGCAAATGTCAGTTATTGAGATAGAAAATATAGGCCAGTTAGTGCAACTATGCAGACGCATTGACGAAGCATATCTTATCTCTAAAGGTTCCTCAAATAGTTCCTCAATCCCTGAACCGGAACTGGCTTTACCGGAAGTACTTAAAAATAGTTTTTATAATAAAAATAAATTACAGGTCTCTCAAATTTCTAATAATCAACCGGGGGTTAGCAGGGTTCCAGTGTGTTATAACTGTCGACAGACTGGACATTGTTATAGTGCTTGTCTTAAGGAGCGCACTATTTTCTGCTATGGCTGTGGCCATGGAAACGTGACTAAGAAGTCCTGCCTTACCTGCAATCCAAAAAACGGGGAACGGTCCTTTCCACCGCCGAAGAAGGACTAGGTAGACCAAATCGGCTTACCTTAGGTAAATATAACCACCTAACTCAAAATTTATCTGAAGAAAAATGTTCACAATTCCCTCCAAGATTTTCTAAAGATCTATCTCTTTCCTTGTCTCAAAATTTACCTTCGAAAATACCTCAAAACTTATCTCCAAAGGTATCTCGAAATTTACCTCAGAATGAATTTTCTGAAAATAAAATTTCGTATGCCATAGCCAAAAATTCTAAAGAATGGTCATGCTGGTTGTTAAATGTTAAAACTTTCTTTTCTTCTTTAAGAAATAAAGAATCCCTTTCTCTTTTTGCTGAAGTTCCTAATGATAATCGTCCCTATATCCCTATCTCAATTTTTTCCGATAACTATAATGCATTGGTTGATTCTGGATCAAATCTGAGCATTTTGGGAAAAAATGGCCTAAAGATTATTAACAAATTTAAAGTAAAACTTCATAAAGTTTCTAATACTTTTGTTAAAACTGCTGATGGCTCAAAGCAAAATATCTTAGGATATTCATATCTCCCTTTAAAAATAGATGGAAAAACTAAAATTTTTCAATTTATTTTAGTACCTAGTATTAGTCATAATGTGATATTAGGTGCCGATTTTCTAAAAAAAATTCAAATTAAATTAGATTATAGAAATGCTGAGTGGCAAATGTCTAGTGATTTAATAAATGTTTGTTCTATTTCTCTTACCCCTAATAGTACCTCAAACAATAATGTTGATTTACTTAACAAATTATCTCCTGAGGAACGCAAAATTGCTCAGCATGTTGTAGATTCATTTTCCGTTATAGCAGGTTCAAATGACCGCTTAGGTAGAACAAACAAGTATATACATCGCATAGAAACCACTGGCAAGCCTTTTTATAAGAAACAATTTCCATTTTCTCCTTACATGCTCGAACATTTAAATCGTGAATTAGACGAAATGTTAAAGCTGGATGTTGTAGAGCCTTTTCATCTGCCTATAACTCTAGAGTATTTCTTATCAAAAAGAAAGATGACTCTTATCGTTTTGTATTTGATGGACGTGACCTCAATGACCAAACTGTCCCAAATAGGTATCCCCTTCAAAATGTGGATAGGATCCTTAGAATGCTCAACAAACAACCCAAGTTTATGAGCTCGATAGATCTAAAATCCGCCTTTTGGCAGATTGGCCTTGATGAATCATCCAAGGACAAGGTTGCTTTCACGGTACCCGGTAGAGGTCAGTTCAGATTTAAAGTTCTACCTTTTGGGCTTTGCTGCGCAAGTCAAGCAATGCAAGCCTTAATGGACTCAATTTTTGGTAGTCAGTTTGAGCCTTATATCTTTGTCTATTGTGATGATATTATCATCGTTTCTAATTCCTTTGAAGAGCATGTCAAAATGCTTAATATCGTCCTTGAAAAATTAAAATCAGCTGGCATGACTGTAAATTTACAAAAATGTAAATTGTTTCGTGACCGTTTGGAGTATCTTGGCTTTGTACTGAACTCTGATGGCTTACACTGTGATCACAATAAAATTTCGGCAATGCTTAACTTTCCTATGCCTTCTACCTTTACCGAAATCAAGAGATGGGTTGGTTTAACCTCTTATTATCGCAGATTTATTCATAACTTTAGTGGCATTATGGCTCCACTAACTGATCTTCTAAAGGGTCATAAAAAAGGCCAGAAAATTGTGATAACCGAGGAAGCCAAGGCAGCTTTTGAAAGGTTGAAGGAATGTCTAGTTACTGCACCAGTATTAGCCACCCCCGACTTCTCTTTACCTTTCGTGATACAGTGTGACTCTTCAGATGTAGCTTTAGCTGCTTGTTTACTACAAAATCAAGATGGCGTCGATAAAGTTATCTATTATGCTTCACGTAGTCTTTCTGATAGGGAAAGGAGAGTATATACCGTGACTGAAAAAGAACTTTCTGCTGTTCTTTTTGGCTTTGACAAGTTCAGAGGGTATATTGAGGCGTGTCCTCTTAAAATTAAAGTCATAACTGACCATAAAGCATTGCTTTGGATCAACAATATGTCAGATCCTGTTGGCAGATTATGCCGCTGGGCCATAAAGTTACGACAACATAATTTTGAGGTCATTCATCGCCCAGGCCATCTGAATTTACTTGCTGATTATGTGTCACGTGTAAAACCTCCCGAAAATCCCTTAGAACCTGATCACTATGTGGACATTATTTCTTCTCAAAATACCTTGCCTTCTACCTTATCTAAAGTACCTAAATTTGTCGGTTCATCACTGTTAAATATTGGTGAAAAGAGTCCTGTTTCCCAAAATACCTTCGTTTGTGAAAATAGTAAATTTACGGGCTTAACAGACCTTTTTATAACCAACGAAATGTTAACTTTGGATGAACGTCATATTAAAACTTTCTCTAGAGATAAACTAGAAGAAAAATACCTTAACTTAATATCTTCGTATGATATTAACAGGGTTGTACCTATATCTCAGAATTGTTTTCCCGTAAAATCTTTAAATTCTGATAGACCTCAAATTTGTAAAGTCGATAATAGCTCTTTGGAAATCAAAGAAGCAGACTTAGATGATAGGTATATCAATTTAAGAGATAGAATCAGGAAAAATCCCTCTCTCTTCCCTTCTTTTCTAATTGCTGAAAATGACCTTATCTACAAACATGTCTCTAAAACTAGTAACTTTCCTCTTAATCTTTCTGATTGGAAACTTTTAATCCCTAAATCTCTAAGGCAAAAGTATATAGAGTATTGCCACTCTAATGTTTTGAGTGGGCACTTTGGTTTTTATAAGACTCATAAAAGGTTATTTGAAGACTATTACTTTCCTAAGATGAAATAAGGAAGAACCCTGATTTTTTCATCAACAAACGGCCTTGTTGTGACCTAGAAAAGTCAAAATTTTGATGTTATCCCTAATTTAGGGTGCTAGGAATAGCACATTCAATTTTTTCACCCCGGTCAAAATTTTTTTGGTAATACCTAAATGTGTCCTGACTTAAAAGCCATATATAAATATTTGATCCTATATACAGGGCGCACGAAAAAAAATGTTTTTTAACAAAATTACACAACTTTTCTAGATTCTAGATTTTTACACTTTTCGTTCCTTTAGGGCCCACATCGAACTAAGTATAGTACAACAAAGAATACATTTTTCAAATCTTTTAAATCTACTTTGAATGCCCCAGTAATAAAGTAGATTTTTTTGAATTTGGAAAATTTATTCTATGTTGTTCCATAACTTGCAACAGAAATTGTGTTTGATCCTCTTGATTTGTTAAAAGATTAAATTCTGAAAAAATAGCGTGGTAATCTACTCACCCCAATGAACAACTTTGGGGGGTAAGACCTTTAAAATTCAAAAAAAAAGTCAAAACTCTGGGCACCCTACTGTACGTGTTTACAAAAACATAAAAAAATGCATTCTTACCGAGAATTGTAGTTCTATCATCTTGGAAGTCTTTTTTTACGTAGCGCTGTGTATTATAGTCAGGGCCGTAGCGAAGAAGATTTCGTGGGGGAGGGAAAAGGTCAATAATGTCAACTTGTTTAGCCTAAAAATGCAACTTTTTTCTCCGACAAAAAAGTTAATGACTAAAAAAAAAGTCCCACCATTTCGTGAATTATGCAACTTTTGTAGGAATCTATGAAATATGCAACTTTTTTCTTTTTTTTCTTCGATACAAAAAAGTTAATGACTAAAAAAAAAGGTCGTTTCGACTTTGCAAATATGCAACTTTTTTATTTGAATCCATAAAATATGCAACTTTTTTCTCGTGAAATATGCAACTTTTGTATTTTGAATCCATGAAATATGCAACATTTTAGATTTTAAGATAAGTGGGAGGCTATCACCCATCCCCCCCCCCATAACTACGGCCCTGATTATAGTGTGTAACTATTATTACTGTGTAAATAATTTTTAACTATAATAGTTTGAAATAAGTACTCTTATTATACCATATTTTTTCTTGGCTTTCTTTGCATCTTTGACTATATATAGTATACGTAATCGTGGCTACATTTTTATAAAACTCTATAAAATATCTCATAAATCAACACAGTTTGCTTCACCTCCTACCGAGGTGCAAATTTAATTTGTTTCCTTTGTAATATTACTTTGTATTATTGCCATTCTGTTTAGTTTATACATTTAAGCTTTACTTTAATTTTCTCGAAAGGTCATTGATTTTAATTAAGGGATCATTCTGGTTTATAACTTTCAAAAAATCGATCGTTTTCTTTTACATTTTTTGAAAGTAAGACTTTTTCATAATTTTTGATTAAAAAAAACTTAAAACTCGTTTTTCTCAAAAGTATATGTTGACTTTTTCATAATTTTTCATTAAAAAAAAACTTTCACTCGTTTTTATCCAAACAACGTTTTTTCAATCGGCAGCTGTAATTTCTCCGGAACTACTGGACCGATCCTTATAAAACTTTAACCACATACACATGAATAGCTTCAGCGTATTCTACAACCGTATTAACCGTATTATTTTAATTTTAACAATTTTTTTTTTGTCAAAAACAGTGAAAAATACCTAATTTTTTGTTTTTATCTCCGCCATTTTATTACTTATCAATAAATATTAATATCCATAGAATACGCCGGAGCCAGTCATACTGAATCCAAATATTTTTGATTTTTTCGTTTTAGATGAGCCGTTATCAAGATATCACAGCCGCCAGCGACATATCTACTTTTCGAGGAGTTACGTTTGTCTGTTATTTTTTTTTGTATAAAAAGTGTTAAAAAAATATTGTTGTATGTATTTCGAGAGTGTATTTATTAAGCTTAACAAATTTTATATCAATATCTATAATGATACATTCTTAAAAAAATTACAAAACGAGAGTTTGAAGTAAGCAAGATTTGGTGATGAACCACCTGAAGAAATGTAATAGCACTAGTTTTTAAATTTATTTTGAAGTATTTTTTACTGATGTTGAAAAGAGCTTTTTAAGTATTTTTTACTTATTTTTTTTATTTCCAAAAATGCGCCTGTAAAAACTGAAAAAAAATTTAGTCCCCCTTTATCTCCAAAACTACACAACCAAAATTTTCAGAAAAAAACATTGGTTAAAGCCTTAATTAAAGTTAGCAACAACAAATACCTTTAATTAAAATGTTTTTTAGTCTAATGGGTAATATGATTAATAATTATAAGAAAAAGCTTTTCCTCTATTTTTATTTTTATTTCCCAATCAGCAATATAAATAAACATTTAAGAAAAGCTATTTCTTATAATTTTTAAGAGCCAAAACATCATATTTTCTTATATTAATACATATTATAATTTTAATACCAAAAACCAAAATATGTATTCAAATAAATATCATTTGTAGCTGTAAAACAACTATTGGGTCAAACTTCACTGTTAATAGAACAGAATTCAGCAATAATTTAACACAACTATTTCGTAAGGTTAACACACTCGTGCTTTAATTTAATAAAGACGCAGTTTAACTTAATAATACTTTCTTTGACTTAACTTATCTTTTTCTTTCTTTTTTTTTAATAGAAAACGAGCTTTTATCGAAAAAAAGTGGGACGCGAAAAGAAACCTGTAAGCAAATTTTTATTTTTCTTCAGTGGTGTAAATAAAGTTCTTATGATGTTGGTTAAAATAATTTGACAAGCAAGTCAATTTGACTTATAGTCCGGGAGCCCACGCCCAGTAGATTTTGTTTTATTACCTGTCCGTTTGGACTTGGTATATGTGTTCTTTATGTCTAGTCAAACAACTTCTTACATGAGAAAATTCTGGCTAGGGGGTAGGGCATCCTACAACGGTATTACCCGAAAATTTTTGTCGGACAATGTAACCACTTGATTTTATATATTTTTATTAAACTATCCAGAAAAATATTTGAAATCCAGTGGTAATCTTGTCCGAAAAAATTTTTCGGGCAATACCGTTGTCGGACGCTCTAAAGTTAAGGGTTGGTCCAAAAAAAAAAAAAACGCCCCGATACCGAGAATTTTCTTATGTAAGAAGTTTTTGACTAGACATGAAGGACACATATACAAAGTCTCAACGGTCAGGTAAAAAAATATTCTGCTGGGCGTGGGCTCCTGGGCTATTAGTAAAATAAATAATATTTGACATAAACATAAAAATTGACGAGTTTTCATCCAATTTAAACAAAAAACAATTTTAAGTTTCGAAAGAAGTGTACATATATTATCTATAAATCATCAACAGACATCGGATTTTAGCGAGTCGTGACGTCAAAATGCATCGCCGGGTATAATAAGTTAACAAATTCATATTAATTTTATCAAAATGTTTAATATGTTGCCAAACTATTACGTTACCAAAGAAAATTATATAAATATTATAAAAATCCCGTAACGTTTTATTTAAGTAAAAAAAATGTTAAAATTTAGTTGGGCTCTTTAATAATCCAAATTTAATTTTGTGGCATGGTGGCTGGGTATTACTTTTACCAAGTTAAAAAAATCTGCCTGGCGAATCGTTTTTATAAGGTCACGTGACGTTTATAACTTGTGATTAAAATTAATTTTGTATCTTTTTACTTACTTTAAATATTAAATTGTCCTTGCTCCTCATCTCCTTTATGGGTTTTTGTATTCACCTCTCTTAAAATATTAGTTTTTCTTTCCCAGACTTTTTTACAAAATGTGCAGTGTAAAATATTGCTGTCGAACTCTAGTTCTGGATCCCATTCTGGATAATCTTCAATCCACGATTTAGCCGTAGTAAGCAATGGTTTTACGAACATTTTATTAAGGGATTTAACTAATGAAATCAACGGTGATAAATGAATATTAGATTAGAATAGAATAGAATAGAATAGAATAGAATAGGTTTTATTGTCCATTAAGATTACAAAAAATATCGGACACGTCAGTTACATTATTAATAAATACTTTTTATATATAAATATAAATGATAATACGAGTAACATACATATATTATATTATAATAGAATAATTTTTTTTTTTGGCAAGATTTTTACAGTAAAAAAACAGAGTAATAACGTTAAACAATTAAAAATATTTAAAGTCAAATAAAATTAAAATTACACATGTATTAAAAAAATGGTATAAAAAAAACACAGTGAGACACAGCGAAAAAAATACCGAAAAATATACATATGTAGGGTTGTTCATAAACATAAGTTTATGCTGATGACGTTTCAAAAAAATCTTTTATGCTATAAAAACAATGAATTACTAAAAACTGCTTAAGTTGTTTTTTAAAAGAATTTAAATTTTTATTATTTTTTAAATGAATTGGTAAATGATTAAATATTTTCAGTCCTAAATAGTTGGGTAATTTTTTCCCAATTTCTAGCCTATGAAATTCTAGATGAAAATCTTCACATCTACGAGTACTGTAAGAGTGAAAATTTACATTTTTAAGAGAATTTTTATTGTTTTTAAAAGCATAGAGTGCTAAATCAAAAATTACTTGACAGGGTAGTGGGAGTATATTGTATTTTTTGAACAGAGGTTTACACGACTCGATATTTGAAATTCCTTCAATACTTCTTACAATTCTTTTTTGTGACACAAATACTTTTTCAGAATGTGGTGAAGGACCCCAAAAAATAAGACCATATGATATTCTTGAGTGTATATTAGCGTGGTAAAAAGACAATAATTGAGTTACATCTAGTACTTCTTTAAGATTTCTAATTAAATAAGTGTAACTGTTTATTTTTGAGATGACGTCATTACAGTGAGCCTCCCAGCTTAATGTTTCGTCCAAAGTAATGCCTAAGAATTTAATAGTACTGCTTCTTTGAAGATCGTTTACTTTAATATTTAAGTCCTTCCTTGTTTGATGTGTATGAAATATGACATAATTTGTTTTGCTAAGGTTTAGATATAACTTAATATTATTAAAAAAGGAATGGACATCTTTTAGAGCGGTTATTAGGAGGGCTTCCAATATACTAATATCCCTGTGTGCTACTAAAACAGAGCAATCATCGGCGTACAAGGTGATTAGATATTGAAAAAGATTTTTGGGCATTTCGTTGATAAAAAGTAAAAATAGTATCGGCCCCAAGATTGAACCTTGGGGCACGCCTATATTGATTCTTTTGGAGTCAGATTTAATCTTTGAGTTAAAGTTTTCATTATTTGTATAATTTATTTGTACATACTGCGAGCGATTTTCCAGATAAGAGCGAAACCAGTCGTGTTCTTTATTGCGAATCCCATATTTGTAGAGAATGTCCAGAAGGGCCCTAGGATCCACGCAATCAAAGGCCCTACTTAAGTCGCAAAAAAGACCAGCTGGTATCGTCCCATCTTCTATAGCAGCTACGATTCTAGATAAAAAATCATTTATAGCTGTAGTGGTGTTTTTCATTGATCTGAAACCGTGTTGATCTTTATTAAGAATTTTATTCGTCTGTAGGAAATCAGTTAGAAACTTTAACATGCTGTATTCAAAAATTTTTGATATGCAAGAACTTAAGGCGATTGGCCTATAATTTTCAGGCGATAATTTATCCTGTTTTTTATAGACTTTGAATTTTTTAATATTTCCGGAAATGTTCCTGTTTTGAAGGAAAGGTTAATTAGATAAGTAAGGGGAGAAACAATGTACTTCGAAATGCTTTTGAGGACCTTTGTAGGTATCTCATTTGGCCCACTAGAGTTTTTATTTTTTAATTTTGTTTTAATAATATTTAAAATTTCCGTTTCTGTGAAATTCTTTGTTTTCATCGTATTTGAGTTTTGGCTAACTTTAGGTGTATTATTGCAATTATTATTAGGAATGTTGTTAACTACTTTTAAGGGAGCTTCAACAAAGAAGGTGTTAAATTCGTTCGCTACTAGATTAGGATCCTCAATAATGACGTCACCAGATTTAATTTTAATATTAGGAGTAGATTTTCGTTTATTAGAGAGTTCTGATATTACTGACCATGCAGTTTTACAAGCATTGTCCGATGATTTAATTTTATTTTGATAATAGTCTTTTTTACTATTTTTAACAAATTGTGTGTGTTTGGTTTTGGCTTTTTGATAAACATTTTTCAATTCTGGAAATTTTCTTTGTAATTTAAATAAATCTTTGAGTTTATTGCTGGAAGATTTTATTTCATTATTCACCCAATTTTTTCTAACATTTTTAAATATTTTTTTCCTGATTGGAAAGTTGCTATTAAAATGCAACAATAACTTATTATGAAATTTATTATATTTTTCATTGAAATTTCCGTCTTCATAAACCTCTGTCCAATCCTCTAACTCGAGTATTGAAATAAAAATTTGCAAGTTATTTTTCGAGAAATTTCTACTGTAACATGAAGTTTTAATTAATTTATTACTAAGACTGGTGTTAAATAATATTGTTTCATGATCTGAAAATGTATTATGTTCGGCCCAAGCATTAGGGCATTTTTGAATATTAGTATAGATATGGTCTATAGAGCTCTCACTTTCCTGTGTGATTCTTGTTGGGGTGATAACTTTATTTACCATATTGTACGTTAAAAGCATATTTTTAAATGAATTATAGTTATTGTCATTTGATTTAAAAGAATTTTTATTAACGTCACCGCAAAGTATGATAGGGCGTTGTGGTTTATATAATTTTCCCACCACTTTGGATATATTTGTTAAAAAAGAATTAAAATCTCCATCAGGAGAACGATAACACACTATAACAATCACATTTTTATTTTTTCCGACTTTCCAGTTAATTCCACATAATTCAATGTCATTTTCTACACAAAATTCAGAAAGATCTAATTTTGTATACTGTATTAAACTTTTTGTAAAAATTCCTACACCCCCTCCCTTAGACTGTTTCCTAAAGAAGCTGGTTGCTAGATTAAATCCATTGATGTTCAAATTAGTTTGGTTATTTTCATTTTCCCATGTTTCGGTTACACAGATAAGGTTAACATCCGAGTAACTATAGTCAATACATAGTTGATTTGCCGTGTCAATATTTAGGCTTCTAGTATTTATTAAAACTAAGTCAGGTTTTTTCATATCGCTCATTAAATTACAATTTAATGATGAGTCATTGGGTTCAAAATTATTCAGTTTTTTGAATCCGAATCTGGTTTATTAGGTTTGAATTTAAATCTACGTACAGCAGCGCCAGGTGGCCATATTTCTGGGTTATATACATCGCCAACAAATTCAATGGGAAATGAAACTTTGTATGAGGACGTTTTTTCATTTCTGTTAAGATCTTCACATTAAAAATGTATTTTGGGAGCAGTCTCCTTTAGGCAAGATGTCAAATCTACCGCGGTAATTTCAGAGCTAATCCTGTACACATGTAAATATCCTTTCTTTGGAATGGTTTTAATTTTAGAATTTTTGCTACATCCTATTATTGGTTTGTATTTATTTTGATAGTTTTTATAAGGGGAACTCCGTCTGACGTCGGTGTTTGTTTGCAAATTTTTTTCATTGCTTGGTTTATCGAGTTTATCTGTTTGATAAGTTTTTTGCGTCTTTATCGAATTTAGTATGTTTTGTGTAGATTGATTTAATTTTAATTTAATTTTTAATTTAATTTAATTTAATTTAATTTAATTTTAATATAAATACATACAAGTGCCACCTTAAGGTGGATATACAAGTCAAAATAAATACATATCATACATAAAATTACGTTTACATAAAATTACGTTTACATTTTTGTTAAAAATTTTCATCCTCTAAAAACTCATTTAAGGCGTAGTATGCCCTTTCCAAAAGTAATTTTTTAATTTTGATGCTAAATTCGCGCAAGCTTATACATTTATAGCCGTCTGGTAGCTTATTGTAAAGTTTTATTCCAATATATGTTACAGATTTTTCATATCTAGCTGTTTTGTGGGCAGGAATGCACAGTGCATTGCAGCTCCTTGTGCTATAATTATGATTATCAGAATTTTTATTATAAAGAGAAATATTTTCACGAATAAACAGCAGACATCTATAAATGTATACGCATGGCATTGTCATTAATTTATATTTTTTAAAATATTCCTTACACGAATCCCTAAATTTGATATTAAATATTTTACGAATAATTCTTTTTTGGGCAATAAAAACCCTCTCCCAATTTACACCACTACCCCACAGGATTATATTATAATTTAGCTGACTGTAAACTAGACTATAATATACACTTAAGATACCCTTGAGGGGCAGTGTGGTTTTTAATTTGGAAATGGCATAGTACGCCTTATTTATTTTTTTTGAGATGAAGTCTATTTGATCTGCCCATCGTAGACTGCGGTCTAAATATATTCCCAGAAATTTTGTGCTGCGCGCCGGGAGGATTATTTTTTCATTTATTCTTATTTCGAGTGAATCTACATTTGTGTTATTAAAATATAATAGTTCTGTTTTTTCCAAATTCAGGATAAGATTGTTGTCATTACACCATTTTAGGAATAAAGATATTATTTCATTAATTTTTATTTTTAGGTCTTCAAGGGTCTGTGCTGAGACCGCGAAAGACGTATCATCCGCGAACATGGCGATAGTTTCAGCGATTATATGACTGGGCATGTCGTTAACATAAAGTAAAAATATGAGGGGTCCCAGCACAGACCCCTGAGGTACGCCTATGTCAATCTTGAAAAGTTTTGACATAGCCCTACCTACTCTTACAAATATTTCCCTATTTTTTAAAAAATCTATAAGCCATAGAAGTATATTATTTCGGATTCCTAAATTAAAGAGTTTTTCTTTTGTAAATGGTATATTTAGACAATCGAATGCTCGGGACAAGTCAAAAAAGAGCCCGGCCACATGTAATCCCTCATCCAACTTTTTATAGATATATTTTGTGAAGGCATGGGCCGCACTCTCTGTCGACCTGCCCCTTCTAAATCCATGTTGATATTCTGTTAATATATTGTGCTTATCTAAATAATCCACCAGGCGCACATACACTGCTCTTTCAAAAACCTTTGAGATCACATTCAAAATGGCGACAGGTCTGTAGTTGACCTTATCCTTGGTGTCGTTTTTTTTGTATACTGGGATTATAGAGGCTGTCTTTAACAACGATGGAAATTTACCCCTTTCTACCGAAAAATTTATAAGGTGCGCCAATGGTTTAGATATTTGCTCTGTTATGGATTTAAGAATTTTTGTAGATATACTGTCTGGTCCAACGCTTTTTGTATTTTTAAGATTTTTTATTATTTTTGAGATTTCCTCACTACTAACTGGATCAAATTTAAATAGACTGTCTACACTTTCTGAGACAGTACATTTACTAGACATTTTGTTACCAAAGTGGTTTTCGAGGCTATTTTTTGTGGCGCTAGAAAAATAATTACCAAAAATTTGTGCAACAGTATCTGGGTCTGATATTTCTTTATTATTTTCATTGATTATTAGATTGTCTGATTTTTTAACCCGCCCTAGTGTCTTATTAGTGAGTTGCCAAATGCTTTTTTGTTTATTATTAAATTTTTCGATCAATTCATGGTAATATTTTTGCTTAGTGTTTTTTATTAGTACATTATGTTTCTTTTTAGCGTTTTGATATTGCAGAAGTGAAATACCATCATTTAGACTTTTTGCTAGCCAAAAAATATTTTTAAGGTTTCTACTAGATAGTATAACTTCTTGGGTAACCCAATTTTTGTTTTGTATGGGGCTGTTGTTTTTTTTGTTTGTTTTTGGGCAACAGATGTCGATAGCACCTATTAGTAAATTCATAAAGTTATCAAAGACAGCATCAACATCACCGAAACTAGAATAGATGCTTTCAAAACTACTTAATTCTAGAAATGCTTTTAGGTTTTCTAGATTTTCACTAGATATATTTCTACGTACTTGGTTAAGAGTTTTGTTTTTGTTTGAGTTTTTAGAGGTTATGTTTATTTTGCAGCTAAGTTCTAAAACTAGGTGATCCCCAAAATGGGGAGGGAATACCCTAGTTTCACAAGTTAAATCTACACTAGCTAATATATAGTCAATCTTAGAATAAGAAATTGTTCCATTTTTATTTGCATATACTCTGGTGTAATCTGTCATATTTGTACATTTTAAATTAAAGCACTCTACTAGGTCTATAAATACCTGCAATTCTATTGTGTTTTCAAAGTAGTGTATGTTTAGGTCTCCACACAAAAATATATCCAAGTTGAACTGTGCACAGTGTACAAGTGCTGCTGTTATCCTTCCCACGAAGGTCTCAAAGTTGCCATTAGGCGACCTGTATACGCTTAGAATGCAACATTTATATTCACCCACTTTTAGTTTCATCGCACTTATTTCACAGTGGATTTCCTCACTAAACTCAGACATATTTATTATTGTACAGCTTTTATTCCAGTTTTCTTTCACAAACAAGGCACTACCACCATGTATATGTTGAGTTCTAAAATAGGATGTTACTGGATTGTATCCGTCCAACACCATATATTCAATATTATCTTTAGTTGCCCAGTGCTCTACCAGACTAACTACATCTGGACTGTTTTGGTACAGTAGTGACTCTATGTTATCCACTTTATTGAAATATGACTGGCAGTTTATCTGCATTATTTTAAGAGTTAGATTATCGTTTTGCTTTAATTTATTCAGGTTATCACTGCATTTATCCTGAGACATGCAGTTGGATTATTGGAATTACTACTACTACTAGGCCCAATAGGTCTATTAAAAACGAAAAAGTTAGAGCAAAAAAAGAAATTAATTCGCATTGTTAAAATAAGTCAAACGAAATGACTCAATTTACTTGCAATAAAAACCTTGTTTCCGCATGCGCGTGATTCTAACCAATAAAATAACGTACATGGTACACGCTTGATCTTACATCTCACTTATTTCGTCGCACGCATACGAAAACAAGTATAGGGCTTTTAGATCTCTGCATAGTACATGCTTATAACGAGTTCAAATAGATTTCACATTCCAGTCACCTCTTCACAAATTGAATAAAACACAAAAAGATTTTGTCGGAAGTTTGTTTTTTCTACAAATACTATACAGTGCGTGCATTAAGTCTGGAATCACCCGAATAACTTTTTAGTTACAAGTAAAATACAAAAATCCTCGGACAGGTCGATTTATATTTTTAATTCTGCAAATTTTGGTCTAAAAAAAGTTATCAAAATTGGCACCCCCTTGCACCCTCATCCCCCAACTTTTTTTTTTCAAATAGCAACCTACCCCTTGTGATACATCATTGGAAAGGTAATAAGCTTTCCAGCAGTGTATGATAAAGCCTAATTTGTCATAAAAAAACGCATGTTTTATTTAAACATTGTTTGTGTGAAATAGTACGCATAATATGGTAATTGTTGCCCTATTTCCTACTTGGCACCTTCCTGAGAATCTAAATAAGGTTGTTTTAAACTTATTGTAATATTTTATACCCTGTTGAAAAATGCAATTTTTTTTCTTTTTATTGACCAATTTTATGTTTACTATTTAATCGATTTTAATCCCGTTTTTTTACTGTCCACTATCAAAGAGCTGAAGGACATCAATTTGAACATTTATGGTGAACTAAAGTTATTCTTTACATGTCTTTATAATAAACTAAATTGTGCATTTTATCATTAGCCCTTTACCAAATTAGGCTTTATTATACACCGTTGGAAAGCTTATTAAATTACCTTTCCAACGAAGTATTACAAGGGGTAGGTTGCTATTTGAAAAAAAAAAGTTGGGGGGTAAGGGTGCAAGGAGTTGCAAATTTTAATAACTTTTATTACACCATAATTTGCAAAATTAAAAATAAAAATCGACCTATCCGAGGGTTTTTGTGTTTTACTTGTAACTAAAAAGTTAATCGGGTGATTCCAAACTTAATTCACGCACTGTATGTTCTAGTTGTGTTATTCTGTATTTTATTTATGATATGAGAAACAAAAGATTTGAGTAAAAATAATAATTTCAAAGAACTTTTTAAAAACATAAGTTATAAACGTCACGTGAGCTGTTATTGCGAATATTAAACGATTGGTCAGACAGATTTTTTTGGACTTGATAAAATTAATACCCAGCCACCGTGTTACTATACTATTAAATAAAATTTGGATTATTTAAAAGTCCAACTAAATCATAATTTTCGGATCTGTTATGTTTTTTTTAATTTTCTTTTACTTAAAAAAAATGTTGGGGGATTTTCATAATATTTATATACTTTTCTTTGTAAATGTAGTAGTTAATAGCTTATATAAAACACTTTTATAAAATTATTATTAATTTGTTGTACCCGGCTATGGATTTTGTACGTCAAGAAAATTCGATCTCTAATCATCAACAAGAAAACTATCTTATAAAAAAACTTCATATTTTCTTATAAGGAAAATTTTTGCCATACTAAACATAATTTTTTTAATGGAACAAAATATGTCCAAATAAATAATTTTTGTTTAATTAAGATATTTTTTTTGTGTGTACATTGTAGGTAGACTAATGCATGGGTTTGGACTTTATATCATAACATTTTATGATATTAAAAAAAAAAGTCCAATCAAATAATAAATGTTAATTGCAGTAAATGTACACGGGCTGATAGTTTAAAAGGTAGTAGTTGATGGTAACAGAACACTCCTGTTAGTTTTTCACCGGGTGATTTGCGTAAGAGGTGTGCTATCTTGAATTTTGAGGGTGAGTTGCTTAATATGCATCTTACGATTTAAATGCAATGAAAATGTAAAAGTCCAAACCAATTTTGTTAAGGAGGCAATTTCCAACAATTTTTGTTTGGATCATTCTTTTAGTATATTAATAACAATCGAGTTAATTCAAAAATAGCCATGTTGGAGGTGAAATTGGTTTTTGCATTTTTCAGCCAAATTATTCATTGGACGATAAAAGTAGTTATAAGCAAACTTATAGCTCTTCAAATTCTCTATACGTTTCATATATTATAAATTTTAATAGGTATTTTGGTACGGTTAC
Source organism: Brachypterus glaber (assembly GCA_958510825.1). NCBI lineage: Eukaryota > Metazoa > Arthropoda > Insecta > Coleoptera > Kateretidae > Brachypterus > Brachypterus glaber. The sequence goes on along the minus strand of OY294045.1, from coordinate 24,472,798 downwards.
AGAGGTCGAAACTTTTTAGCGCCCACTGTAACCGTAACAAGTACTTATGAAAATGCATAATATATAACGCTTATAGAGAATTTCAAAATCTACAAGTTTGCTTATAACCACTTTTATCCTCCTATGAATAATTTGGCTGAAATATCGAAAAAACCAATTCCACCCCCAATATGGCCATTTTTGAATATTTATAACTCGATTGTTATTATTATATTAAAAAATGATCCAAACAAAAATTGTTGAAATTATTTTTCTTAACAAAATTTGTTATATGCGTTTTTATTGTAAGATGCATATTTAGCAAAATTCAAGATAGCGAAGACCCCTTACGCAAATCACCCGGTGAAAAACCGAGTGCTCTGTTACTATCCACGACCACCCTTTAGCCCGTGTACATTTATTGCAATTTAATATAAAAATTTCTCGTTATTTGACTGGACTACTCCGCTTTTATTTAAATAAAATATAGCATAGGTATTCATACTAACTTTTTTTAAAAAAAGTCGACTGATAAAATATTCGGTTTAATTCTGCATAAAAGTTCGTCATCATTATTGGTTCCAAGATTGGTATGCGCTGTTTTAAACTGAAATTTTCAATATTTACATTTCATTTAAATAAAATATAAGAATTTAATTGTAATTTTAATTAAAAATCGTTGAAAGCATCGATGACACTTGAAATCCGCAAAATTAAATTGTAAAATTATATTATTTTACATTTGGTATTGAAGTTAAAATTAGCAATATAATTAAAAAGTTTTAATTAAAATGTATTTAAATAAAATTTAAATAATTATAATAATAGATTTTAATATATAATATATTAGGGTTAAAAGGGGGGGGGGTTGTCGAACTGCATCATTAAAAGGGATATAAAAACCTGGCTTAATCAAAGTTTTATCCAACACTGGTCCGACCAGCAAGTTCAAACAAAACTACTCACCAAAGAGCCCTCATTTTCTAACACAAAAACGCTTATCCAATTAAACAAGAAAAAACTGTTACCAGTTTTCTAACTGGTCATGGTACCTTTAACAATCTGCTTTATAAAATAAACATATTCGAGAGTAAACGCTGTGGATTTTGCGATGATTATAAAGAAACTACATCCCACATTTTGGAAAAATGCAATGTCCTGTCTTCTCACAGAAAAGACTTCGATTTTTAAGTTCACCATCCAATTAAACAAGAAAAAACTCGGTTTGGATTTGCCAGTTTTCTAACTGGTCATGGTACCTTTAACAATCTTCTTCATAAAATCTTTTAGAGTAAACGCTGTAGATTTTTCGATTATAATAAAGAATCTGCATCCCACATTTTGGGGCATTGCAATGTCCTGTCTTCTCATCAGTGCAACCTAGCGATTTAGTCGATCTTTCATTGGAGCAGATCATCGTCTTTAGATGCCTGCCCCATGGAATATCATCCTAATCAAATTATGTGTCATCCTAGATGATTACGGCATGCACAATGGATCTTAGGTCTGAGTGCCGTGGCTATTACTTGTTATTACCATACTGCTTCTGATGATGATAATGATGAAGGGGAAATAGCGTGCCCCAAAGAAAAAAGCTTCGTAAAAAAATAATATAATGCAATATAGTTAATATTACTTATAATGAATCTCACATATGTTTAATATAATTTGATGCTATCCTATCCTAAATGAAAACGGAAAAGATGTATTCCCGCGTAATTCCCCCGTATAGCTAGTAATGATGCGCAGCTTGTGTGGAAATGCCGCGCAGGTGTACTATTATAAGGCTTAACAATTATGGACTCAAAAAACACAAAAACTTTATTAAATTTTAATACATAGGTACTTGCATAAAATTGCATAAATTAAATAGCGTTAAGTGTGTAAAAAACGAAAGTTAACTATTTGTAAAACATAAACCAAAAACTAAAAAAAAATAGGTATTCTAAAAAGTACTCAAAACTTCATAAATGAATTCATGTTTCTTCCAGTTCTTCAGATACTAAACAAATGTTGAGTTCAATATCATCTTATTCATCATCTGGACACTTTACGTCTTTACGCACGACTTTCCCTGAAGAACACGACTAACCTTATTTAAAAAATTCACCAAATAAAAATATGATATAGTGTAGATACCCCAGTTATAGCCACCTTAAGAAAAATTCTGTTTTTATTTCTTTTTATTATGTTCCATTATAATGTTAAGGTTGCAAGTTTTGGTTTTTCTGAAACTTACAATATATCTCTATTATAAAATAAATGTTTAAACAATATAACTTCAGCTGATATGTTATAAAATAAAAAACAAACAAAATAATACTAATTCTCTAGTTTTAGCCACCCAAGCACCGGTTTTGGCCATAAAAATTCACCAGATATAGCCACCATTGAAAAAAACTAAAAAGATGTTAAAAATAAATTATTTATATTTTTGTAACAGTTTTAGAACATTTAAAATTTATAGTTTTTTAAAAATATATACTTCTTAATCAATATTTAAAATGATTTCGTTTTTTATTACATTTTTTTCTTACATACATCTTTTCTCGGATAATTATCCGATAATTATAAATATTTATTAATTTTATTTATTTTTTATTTATTTGTTTAGAGTCTTTTTGGGATCTGAACCAGCTGGTGGTTTATACCATATTCGACACTATAAGTTTTACAAAAAAATTTACATGTATGTTACAATTTCACATTGTGACATGTTTAGTTTTCAGCTTCAAAAGTCTTGAATCATTAGTCATTTTGATGGCCCGTTCTCAACTATATTTTGTATTATACTCCTCCTTTTTTAATTTAAATGTATTATTGGCTAATATTTAAAGGTGGTTTTAGCTAAAATCTTTATTATTTGTACATATTGATATTTTTTGACATTGGCTATAACTGGTACTACTTAGGTTCCAGTTTTAGCCAATTCTGTGGCTATAGCTAGAAAGAGAAGCATATTAGTGTCCCAGTTATCGCCATGCAAATTTAAGAATAAATTCTGCAAAATATGTAATATGTAATAAAGTAAATATTTAATGACTTACCTTTAACTTGATATAAATGTTTTACGAATTTAATTTTACCTGAATTAGATATTAAAAATTATTTTTCTGGCGGTTTCTTAAGAAAAGTCATAAGAAATTACATTTTTTTCAAAATCAAAATTTTAAATAGGCGCTGTATTCATTTCGCTACAGTTAAAACTTATTTAACATATTTGTTGTCCCAACTTTTATCATTCAAATTAAATTTAAACGATAATTTTGATCTAAAGTCTCCTATTTCTTAGCTATAAAAAAACTACTCTTAGCTATAAAAAAACTACTCTTAGCTATAAAAAAACTACTCTGACTGGCTAAAACCGGTGCAGTGGCTAAAACCGGTGATCCTACCCTATATTAATTAAAATACAAACAACACTAGTTTGGATATAACAAGAAAAAAATTGATGTGAAAAGTTAAGCAAAAAGTTAACATCTAATTAAACGAATTAGATTCACGCACGGTGAAAAAAAGCAAGCTAAAATCCAACGCAGGTTAAAATCCAACGCAGGTTAAAATCCCAACTAAAAGGCGGACGGTTGTTCACAGTTGTATTACGATATTTCGCAACCGGTTTGTTTTTTAAAATAACTTTTAATATTTTGGATGTTTAAACGCACGAATGGAATTTCCCCCTTTTCTCTATAGAATTCTAAAAGGGTCAATGTCAATAACAGCGTTTTCACGTCAACTCTGATGTAATATTTTGAAAACGCTGCTATTGGCAAAGTGTCATTCTTTGTTTGGTTGTTTTAGAACCAAGCCACATAATTGTTTTTATATTTGAAACCATATTTTTACAGGTTTGGTAAATACAGAGTTAGGGTTGGGTGGAAGAAACCAGTGTGGTTTAAACCGGTTTAGACCGGTCTGGTCAAAATTAAACTTTTTGGTTTCAACCACTAAAGTGGTCGAAGTCAAAATATTTTAAATGAAAATAAATAGAAATATAAAAAAATATACTGCTGCCAACAAAATAATACTTTCCCATGTAGCCCTAAGTTCATTAAAACCATAAACAAAAATAAAATTAAAAAAAATATTTATTTTTTCAAAAAAGTTTTAAAATTTTACATACGATAGGTTGCCATTAACTTGCTAGTAGTTTCCAATTTAGGGCGGTTACGAAATTTTGATTTCGACCAGTTTTGACTGGTTTAAACCAGTTTCTACCGGTTTAAACCATGTTTTGACCTGTGGCCTGGTCTTTTCTAAAAAAAAGTGTTTTTTTGCCAACCCTGTACAGAGTATACATTTTTCCTACGATCCCCTATGAAAATGACATTTAACACACTCTCTTGTTCTTTAGAAAACGCCTTATATCACCCTTCGATATTTTCATACCACTCTAGTTTGATATATATGTATGTAGGTTTGCCTAATTTTGTTTAGATATTTACGTTCTAAATTCTACGAATTTTACTCACCTTTATATATATATGCCATTTTCCACCTTTCATTGCAGACTTTTTTGATGTCTTTTATGTTTTTCAATCCAAATATTTCTGTTTTTCATGTCAAAAATAAAAACTATAGTTATAACCTTACTATTTTGACCCAGGTCAATATAACTTAAAATATTTTAATAATGTCTAGATTTTATAAAAATGACTTAATTTGTGATTTAGCTACCTTACATTTTATAAAATACATCAATATTTCCTCATGAAATGTAAAACTTTGTAGAATTTTAGTCTTATATGGTAGCATATCCACAGAAATAAAATTTAATTAGTAAACTCTCAAATTTTCCTTGATTTAAAAGATGCTTGCGGTTAGGCAACCCATTAAACAGTGTTGAGCTTCTATAATATGTTGTATTAAATATAAAACCTTCTTAAAAATTCAAGGAATACGTAATAAAAATTAGAAAATATTAAATGAAGAATTCTTAAAGTTTAAACTTTATATTTTTTTGGGATCGTGGGAAAAATAGTGTACATAACTCGTTGGAAAGTGTATTTCTTACACTCGTGTGGTTTTCTCACTCGCCTGACAGCTCGTTCATAAAGCTTCACACTCGCGTGGAATATGTCACTTTCCACACTAGTTATGTAAGTTAAGTTCGCAATTAAATCAAACTTCATATAACAGGTGATAAAGAAATTTAATTAAAATTACGTAAAAATTACCATTTCTTAAAAAAAGCAATCAAATATTATTGTCATAAGAGTATACCTGAACAATTATTGTATAGTAATAGTATAGTAGTAGTGATATTCATATTTAGAAGGGAATTGGTTAATTTAAATAAGACGTATTCAAAGAAATATTAATATTTAGTTTTTTTTTATTTTCAGTAGTAATAGAAAGTGCATGTTGAATTATCGATAATTTTTTTACTGTGTTAAAAAAATATTCTGCTTGGCAATTGTTTGAGTACATTTTTCGTGTTACAAAATTCCGAGACTGCAGGTCGAGGAATTTTGACGATAAATGCACGAAAACAATTTCCTTAAGCAAAATATTTTTTTTATATACTTACAGTAAAAAAATTATGTATAATTCAACATGAACGAATGGTATTTTGAAAGACTATTTCACAAACAAAATAAGGAAGTATATAATTTTACAATGTTTTATGTTGTTTCATAATGAAATTAAAAATTTAAGAACTAAACAATAATATTACTTTACAACTATAATTAAAATTTTAAATCTCAAATTTGTCGGGCTTTTTAAATCCACGATATTTACTTATTCGCGAATGTTGACAAGTCTAAACTTTGCTAGAGGGATATTTTATGCTTGAGATTATTCCAACAAAATAGTTGTTATCACATATATTAGCATTTAAATAAAGATCATTGCTGTTTTTGTTTAAAAAGTTTAGTTTTCAACTGAAAAGAAATAAAAAAAACAATTTCCTATCGGTTTCTAATAAACTTTGTCAACGCTGTACTGGTAACAGCGCAGTCATTTGATGTTTTGATTTCCGTAATTATTTTCTGCAAATATATTTTTAATATATAAGTGTTTAAATTAGTTTTTAGTGGCCTGTTTTTAATACCAAGATTCAATTATATAAATTAAAATTTATGAATATCAGTGATTTAAAGCTTTTAAGATGGAAAGGAAATATAATATATTATCTGAAATTAATTAGGGTTTATACCTAGGATGTTTTGATAATAAAATAAAAATTTATATTGCTTATCAATAAAAATAAATCAACTAAAGGTAAGCTTCACAAATTAAAAACACATTTTGCAAAAATATAACATTTATTAAGATGTCAGTAACTGCCAGTCTCTTGTTTCCATAGTAATCAAGTGATAATTGCATTGTACAAAAATTATCAGATTCATTTTGATCTGATTGTTGATGAAACTAAAAATGCAAGGTTTTGATTGGCCTATATATTGTTTGTAAAATAGTCAATGACAATTTCTTATTGAGCCTTGTAAAAAGAAGTATATTCAAGGTAGTTATGACTATAACTTATAACAATGTTAATATAACTTATGACTATAACTTAGTAATGTTAATATAACATATTAGAATAGGTTTAATGAACTTATTTAAAAAAATTTTGGCAGGTTAGATCGCAATATATCTCGATGTTTCTGTTCTGATATAAATATATCCAGTTATACAGAGCGGTCCAAAAGTCACCCCCCCTCTTAACTTTTGAACCAGTAGAGATATCGACTTCAAATTTGGAACTTTTAAATAAGACAACTTAAACTATCTTTTAGCATATATTTAATACTTTCAGCTCTTAAAATGTGGGCAGGGGGGCATGGGGGCACATTTTTTTAAATGGAAAGGGGGGTCGTGTAATACATCATTTTAAATCTTATAAAATTTTACATTTAACTCCATATTTTTAAATTAAAAAAAAAAAAATTTTTGGGTTTAAAATGGGGTTGAAAATGGGTATTAATGTCAAAATTCCTCTAAAAAAAACAAATAATTTTTTAAAAATGCCTAATTTCATCATAAAAAAATGTTAATTATACTTTTAAACTAATTTCAGTTGACATAATAAAAATTTATAAAAAAAAAACACTTAAAAAATCGAATGTTTTAGCACAAAAAATTAAAAAATCAAAACCTTAAAAAACAGTTTTAAAAAATTTAAAAATGTAAGTTTAAATAGAGAATTTTATAAGCTTTAAAATGATGTATCCCACGACCCCCCTTTCCATTAAAACAAATGTCCCCCATGCCGCCCTGCCTACATTTAAGAGCTGAAAATATCAAATATATGCTAAAAGATAGTTTAAGTTGTCTTATTTAAGAGTTCTTCTCTCGACTTCAACGATATCTCAACTGGTTCAAAAGTTAGGAGGGGGGGGTGACTTTTGGACCGCACTGTATATTTCTTATCAAGTTCTGAATAATTGTACTTTCCTACATGGCTTGCAGTGGTTGCAATAATTGTAATAATTATTTTTGTAAAATCATTATAATGAAAAAATTGGTAAAATTTCAGGAAATATTTTGATGTCGTGTGAAGTTTACAAATTTGGTGGATTTTTCCAAATTCTTTTGTGCCTACAGAGTTAAGCATAAGCGGATTATACCCGAGTTCTGATACATGCTGTATAATGATAACATAACATAACATAACTTTATTGTATCTAAAGAATAAATTCTTATTACAAGAAGTTTGATTGAAAAAAAAAAAAATAATAATAATGAATTAAACCTAATATAAGTGTAGAGCATAATTATATGTATTACAAAAGGAGGAAAAAAAAAAGGAAAAAAGCGCGTAATGAAAATATGATATAATAAGTTACTCGTTCAAGATAAATGAGCGAATTTTAAGACAATTTCTAACAAAACCGCAAATCATTTTAATTTCAAGAGCATTTAAATTGTTTAGGGCAAAAACAATACCATCAAGATCTATAAGACTATCTATGTAAGGTTCCCTCAAGGGTTTGTAAATTGGCCATTTAAAAAATACGTGTTCCAAAGGCTCAAATTGGTTTAAATTACATATGATGCACCGATCATTTGGATTGTTTTTATAAAATAAACCATTGTAGGAAAAAGTAAAGCTAAATGAGGTGGCCATTCTTATTTGCATTATTATTCGCAAGTTGCCAATATTTTCGCAGGAACGTAGGTATTTTTGTGGTTCTCTGGAGACAAAAAAGTTTTGATAAATTGTTGCGTTAGTCGAGTTAATTAAAGACTTTATTATATAAATATTCTTTAAATTTATTTAGTAAAATCGGTCTGTAATTTTTTAATTTTCTTACAGAAATTTCATTTAAAAAAGTAGGTTCATTTATACAGTCAAGTATTGATTGAAACTGCGCCACCCAATTATATTTCGAGTTACCGTTATTAAAATAAACAAGTCTGTCAAAGCATAGTCTAGGATATCTATGAGAAGGTATTCTAAGAAGTTTTTCTAGCCATGAGAGGCACATTTTGAATATTAAAAAGGATATTTTAAGGGTGCCAGTCTCTAGCCTAACCATATAGTCTGGCGTGTTACGAGGTAGTAAAAACAGCATGTTAAAAAATCCTAGTTGGACGCGTTCTAGCTGCTCGATATTTCGCAGAGCCCAAATGAAAGAGCTATGGAAATGATACTCGTTAAGGGTTTAAAAAATACACTAATTCACTGGTACATATTTTAAAAGAGAATATAAAAAGGGATTTGCATTTATAACTCTTATCGGCTTATAAAAAACGGCCACTTTCGAGAAAAACTAAGTGTTTTAGATAAGTTTTTTTCGCTTTTTTTTATTTACTTTGAAACTTTCCTTTGTTCCAGTTTCCGGATTCGTAAAAAATGTTATAATTAATAAAATGATAATAAGGAAAGTTTAGTTAAAGACTTGTCTCGAATAAAAACTTTTTAATGCTTTAATCTCAACGCATTAAGTTAAGTAGGTATATGGTGGGTAATATTATATGACGCACCAACGCAAAGTGGGCCTGATATAAAAAAAGTTGACATAACTCTGAATTTTTGTGTACTTATATTTTTGATACCGCTGATTTCGAATATCATAGCGAAAAAATCTTAAAAAAAAAACTTGCGCGTCATTATTTTATTTTATATTTTCGATTTCGCTGACATTTGTTATGGTTGCTTCATTCATATGAATCAATACTACTAAAAGTTTAAAATTCAATATAGGGGAAAAGTTAGGGTGGTTCGACTTTTAAGATGTTGTCGTAGTTATTCTAAATTAGGTTTCATACTTAAGTGTATATTATTTGTTACTAAAATCTATTCATAATTAAGCCTCTGAATATGATAAAGCTCATACAAATGTTAAAAATAATAAAATAGGTAAATTCTTGTAACAATTTAAGTTCAAAGTTCATGCGCCATATTGCGACAAACACTAATTTTCTAGATGAAAATAGTGGCTTGTTTTATTCCCCTGTATGCTCAAAATCAATATATTTTATTTTTAAAAACCGAAAGTGACTTATATTATTATTTTATTTATTTATTTATTTATTTGATTAATTTTACATTGTCGTGAAGAGCTCCAAATAAGCTTCAATTTTTTCACTAATTTTGATAAAACTAAAAATTTCAAAAAGTATGTCTTTTCTCCAAAAATTTTGCTACCACACAGTCTATTGTAGATTTTCAACATTTTTTGTTAACAATGTCAATTGTATGGCTTGTACTTTTTATGTTAAAATTTTATGGCAATAAGAGACGTTTTAAATTTGAAATCTCTAACTTTTAAGAATACATAAAAGAAGGGGTGTACCATGTTTGTGTTATACCCGCTACTCAAAATTGTTTGGTATTTATTGTTAAATCAAAAAATATTTTTTTTTACGATCTAATAGAAAAGTTAACATTTCTACAAAAACAAATGAAGTTTTCAGACTTCAAAATAACCTACTTCTTAGTATTTTACTTTTCTGCTCGTTACTATGACAGCAAGCAGAAAATTGATTTTTTTCGCGCGCACAGTATAGGCAACCGGCATGTCAATCGTAAAACAGCTGTCAGCGGCGAGATATTGGTCCGCCATTTTTTTAATATGAAATTATTATTTATTTTAAATCATATCTCAATTTCGTATGCTAAATATTTGTGTGCTATATATTTGTTGTTACGAAGGAATTATGGAGAGTTACTGTGATTAGGATTTTACTTTTACACCAAACGATTTGCAGAAAATTGTACTCAGGTGCCGCGACCTTGTAAGGTTACTTACTGTCTGAAATTTATTTATTTTAGATAGTAGAAAAAATTTTGTTTGTAATATGAACGCAAAATGTGATTTCTGCTTTCGCGTGATTTCTGTTTTCGAGTGATGTATTACTTAGTAGGTATTTTTTTGGGATTTTCCTGCTTGTACCTTTATGTCCTACAAATAAATAAACAAATAAACAAAGTGCACTAAGCAAATCTTAGTCCCTATAAGATAAAGCACTTAATGCGCTGGAGAAAAAACGGAATGCAATGTATACATTTTACTAACTGGCACCAGGGCCGGACAGAGCCAGCCCGGGCCCCGGGGAACCTTTTTCCCGGACACCCCATTTTTGCTAAAATAAAAGTTTTCGCTACTGGAAAAAGCTGTGCCCCTATCGATGCCGGGTCCCCCTGGGAGTCCCAGGCCCTGGGGAATCTTCTCCCCTCCCCCTCCCTGAATCCGGGCCTGACTGGCATCTATGAGATGAGGCAAGGGGAAGAGAAGAGGTAAAATTTTGTGTGTAGAAAAGGGGACCTTGAATTTTTTACATACCTGCCAGGTGCCAGTCGATAAAATTTACATATGTATCAATTTTTATTTATTTTTCCCCTATTTACGAATGTAGTATTAAAGGACCACACGCTAATTCTACATGAAAAGTGGTTTCAGTAGAATTGGATGGAAATTTAGTATAATGCAACTGATGTTGTCCAGATTAAAAGTTCTTATAGAGTGGGCCCAAAAAAATTGACAGTTTTCGAGATATAGTCACAAATGTAGTATTATCGAAAAAACTTAAATTATAATGTTATGTTTTACGCTAATTTGCGTTCAACGTAAAATCAAATCATAATCTAAGTTACCTAATTCATTAACACCAGTTTTACCAAAACTGTTTTGACCTATTATATCTCGTTATGATCATTTTAAACCATTTTTCCTATTCAAACAATTGATTATAATCAATCAAAAAACTTCGATGTTATAACACAGCGTTTCTAAGTTTATTCAACACAAATTTTTGGAAACCTCTTTTGAAGGGTGCGCCCCTCAATAGGGGTAGTCCCGTTACAAGCCGTTTTTGGACATATGTTTACTGGTACATTTTTCATACTTTTTTATGTAGAATCATAAGAAAGGAGTGTAGCTATTTAAAAACCATCCTATATAAATTTACAGAAGGATATTTCTAAATTGAATTTTATACAATTTTACTATTTTGACTAAAAATTAGTTTCGAGCAGTCAAATGCATGGTGCTAAATTAGCTATAAATTTTATAAATTTAATTTTCACAAAATTGCATTTTATTATCAAAGAATTTATTCATCTGGAAATATATAATTGAAACTAATTGGACACTAATTAAGTTACCTTTAATTACCATAAACTATAGTCCGTCCAATTATGCAAGATAGTAGTTTAAAATTCCCACGATTTTTAAGCTACATCATTGCTTAAAAACTCTTACCTTATCACATATGAAATATTGTGACATTTTTTGTCTATGACAATGATTGACGGTCTTCAAAGCTAATAAAAGAAGAGAAAGTTACATAAAAAAATGGTTATACTTAATGTTATTTTGTATGGTATTGAAAAAGGTACTTTTTTGGTTTATTCTTCATACACTCACACTAAATTAGCATATTCTACATATTGTACAAACGTAAACTATATTAAACACGAGGAAAACGTAAAATTTTTAGGTTACAATTACAACTTAAGGCCTATCCAGAGGCGCGCATAACAACCATTACAAGATACATGACGACACAATAAGCCAATCCTGGCACTATGCTGGTTATGCGAGTCTTTGGATGAGCCCTTTCCAGGAAAACAGTACCGACATCTGTTAAATTTTTGATACACTACGATTTATGCATAATTATGCTATTTATGCGCTCTGTGGTGTAAAACAGGCCGCGTCCCTTACTATCTTGCATAATTAGAAAATAAAATAATAGAAAATTACATAGAAAAAAAAAATGTTTAATTATAAATATATATACCATATCATAGTCCCTTTAGTGGATATAATATTGCGCTTTTTTCTCGATATACTTCCCAAAATATAATTTCTGTGAGCTTGTGGGCTCAGGTTATTTTTACTTTATTTAAAAGTACATTCTAATAAAAATACTGCTGACGACAAAATAATACTTTCCCCTCTAGGCCTAGTTTTTCAAAAAAAAAAACATTTGTTTTTTTCAAAAACCGTTTCTTTTTTCGTAAAACTAAAATTAAATTAAAAAAGAAAATGTTTTTGAAAAAAATTGTTTTTACCCCAATCCTATTTTTACCAAAAACAATCCCAGCCTAGGACTTTAATTAATTAATTAACCTGTGGGACAAATTTAAAGTCTTTAGCCCGAAGCGTTCTTGAGTTATCGTGGTTACAAATTTCCCGGACACACAGACCGACAGACAGATTTTTTTTTTACGGAAATCATATGTTTTGGATTAAAACGTCCAGAAACGTAAAAAAAGCAATAAACAATTTTCGATTTTTTTGTACTAACGACTTTCCTTAAGGAAAGTGAAAAATTTTCTAAAAAAAGTTTTGATCCCGGGTAATTTTTTTGAAATACATAGATTCATAAAGTTTTTTTTAACGGTGTTAAAAAAGTATTGAAAATGGGAATTTTCGTAAAAATTTCTTAAAAAAATAAAAAATAAACTATTTAATGATTGATTTCATGACGCAAAATGTAAATTATATTTCTATACCAATTTTAAATAATATAAATAGAAATTTAAAAATAATAATCTAAGAAAATCGTATTTTTTAGAAAAAAAAATCACAACTTATTTTTTTTTAAGTATTAAACATACACTGATAAAACAGTTTATTTGTGTCAACTAAATATTTGGTTGGATATGGCCAATTAAATTATTTTATTGTGACAAATAAATTCTATTTTTGTCAAATAAACTATTGTGTTCCCATTAATAAATCATTTTGAAATTTAAATATTTGTTTACATGAACTAAGTATTTATTTGACTCAAATGAAATTTGTTACAACCAAATAATTTAATTGGCCTTATCCAAATAAATCCTTTTTATCAGTGTAATTCGGTAAAATTACAAAAAAAATACACAGAAAAAAGTTTAGAGCAAAAAAGTGATAAGGCCCCCCTGTTTCGCACGCCAGGGTTAAAATAAGTACATGATAATAACATACGAAGATGGGCCTTTTTAAGTTTAGTTTAGTTGCAAAACCTCGTAGCTCTATTTCAAAGGATACCAGAGTTATTAATAAAAAACATTACTTTTATTACAATTTTAAAGAGTCGTAACTCCCTTAGGGTTAGTTTCCGGACCTATGTTCCTTTAGTGGGTTTTCCTGTTTTTTTATGTAAATAAAGTTTTTTTCTTAGTTTTTGACGTACATTCGCCCAGCATAATTGAAATTTTGGTTTTCAACATTTTAGTATTAAATTTTCAGTCCTCGAACCTTAAAATTAATTTTTCTCGAAAATAATTCTACATTATTACAATAAGAGTATCTTTTTTATGTATTTTGACCTGAAGAATCATGTTCCAATAATAAAATTACAAAAAAAATAAACAGAAAAAAGTTTAGAGCAAAAAAGCCCCCCTGTTTCGCACGCCAGGGTTAAAATAAGTACATAAAAATAACATACGAAGATGGATCTTAAAAGTTAGTTTACTTGCAAAACCTCGTAGCTCTATTTCAAAGGGTACCAAAGTTATTAATTAAAAACATTATTTTTGTTACAATTTTAAAGGGTCGTAACTCCCTTACGGTTAGTTTCCGGACCTATGTTCCTAAAGTGGTTTCTCCTATTTTTTGATAGAATCATCTGTATGTATGTATATGCATTAAATTTTACAAAAATAATAAAAGATTAAATTTTAAATAAATTCTAATGCATTTATGCGTTTACAAACGCTATATAGTTAATACTATAATATTTTATGATTGCAATTTAGTGTTTTATTAGTATCTAGAATTTGTTAAAAATTTAACATTGAAACAAATTAAATTTAGATTTAGAATTAATGCAACGAATTTTAAAATAAAATGCTTATTTAGAACCAGTGATTTGCAGATGTAGGGGAACCTGTTGTAGCTAGACCCTATTTTTACATTTTGCTATAAGAAAAATAGGCAAATGGAATGAACTTTTTAAAATATAGCCTATTACTTTTTCCTGTGTTTTAGGCTTGATAGTTATATTTTTAAATTTTCCTAAATTGCTTTTTTTATATTTTTTAACACACTTGAAAAAAAAATTGTTTTTAGGATCAAGGTACAACAGGGGCTTTGTACCTAGGGCCGCCAGGGGTTGTACCTCGGGCCCAGATATTTTAGTTAAAACATATGTACAACTTGATTATTTAACATTAGCTCTACTGCACTTCTTAGTTTTTCTTTGCTTTTTTTTTACCATGCTTACTCCGTGAGATCTTAAGACAACTAAAAAAATATTTACTTTTTAATATAAAATATTAATTAGCGGAATAATACACACACGCCTGCCGACAATGTTTTCGAATAAACTGAAAATAACCATCTATCCTTTGACTAATAAACTACCACTGTTGATTTGGAGAAATTATACCCGGAAATTTGAAATTAAAGTGTAGGTTCTAGGTACAAATACGTCCAAGGTACAACTGTTTCCCCTATATAAAAAATAAAAATAAATATATTTGCTTTACTAATTTAGGATTATAATACTTAACTTGAAAGCAATTAGTGTCCTGGGAAAGCAGATGTCAAAATTTTGTTAAAATAAATTATTTTTGAATAAAAAATATATATTTTTTTATTTTATAATAGGTAAGTGCTTTCAAAAATTTAAATATATAATTTTATATAAAACACATTTAAAATGCGGTTCTGCTTTTTTAAGGGACGTTCTCAATAAAGGATTATTTACGTAGTATAACATTTTTACGCACAAAACCTTTTTCATAAATTTTATTCTATATAAAAATCTTTTGAAAACTAATAAAACCCTCGATTTTTTGTCATATGCTTTTCCCCATATCAGACGTAATATAATTTTTTTTTATACTAACAATATAAACTCTTGTTATTGACCGCTACGATATAAAGTCATATTAAAATTGGTATTGAAAAATGTTTAATATTAAAAAAAAAAAACGAATGAAAAAGTCTTATGTGTAAAAAAAGTCAAGTAATTAATATAATAACAGTATCTGCTGTTATTATATGAAGCTGGAAGAAATGGAAAACTAGCAAATATAGAGGTTCCAGATCTGTAAAAGCATGAAGTCTCTCCAAGATGGTTATTTTTTATGTTAAGGCCTAAACCTCGTTAATATATCTCAAAGGGTTCCTGAGTTATTAAATAAAAACCGATTTTTTAGCCACTTTCAAAAGGGGCGTAGCTCCCTTATGACGCATTTTTAGACATATGTTTATAGGAACTTTTTGTCATATTTTATCATATTTTATCATGTAGAATCACCTGTTAAAATTTCCTACGCTATTTCAAATACACCCTGTATTAGTAAAAAAAATCGATTTAGTAATTTTTTTCCAGGTTGGTACCACGAAAATAACTATAAATCTTGCATGAAAATCGTCGAAAAATAGAACTTGTTCTAATAATTTGATGGCTCGAAAATAGCATCAAATTTGCCTGAAGGCATGCTCAGTGACTGAATCATTCTTGCAACAACATTGCATAGCACCAAACTTGCGTACAAATTGCTCCGTGAAAAGGCGCCTTTACAAGATACATGACGGCACATCAAGCCAATCACGGCATCGCATTATTATGTTTTATGTTCTTATGCAAGCCTGTGAATAGGCATATTCCTATATTTTTTAAATAATGGTGAGCCCCTAAAGCTTATTTGGATGTTCTCCATGAATCTGTATATTAAATAACTGAATGAATAAATAAATAAAAATAAATAAATTATTACTCAGATTGTTTGAGATAAACGGGATTATAAAAAAATGGAATTTGTGATCCTATACAAAATTTGTATTGTATAAAATAGCATATTTAATATGCTATTTTTGTTAAAAACAATATAGTTCTAAAGTTACGTACTTTAATATTTAAGGACAGAAATTTCGTGTTTTTAACAAAAATTAAAGTATAATTGTATCGGATAATAAATTCCGATTTCTTATCCATTTGTAAATAAATATTCAGTGTACTTTTTAGAGTCTACGTATTCAGTTTGAATCAAGCAAAATATTCGATTTGATTTAACTTGATTGAAGATATACACACTTTTGATCTAAATACTACGTACTTGTTTTTAGTAATCATTTATCTGTGTGTGGGTAAAAATTTGTTCAATAAAAACTCCAGTTGTATTAAATTGAAATTATAATTAATAACTAATTATTTATGAATATCTGTTTGATTTTGCATTAAAATTAACATTAAACTAACATTTTAACCACATAGGTACAATATTTAATTTAAATTAATTAAACAAATGAATTTACATAAATAACACTGCTCTACAAAAAAAGATTTTTATTTGCCGGAGAGCTTTTAGTTGCGTCTGGCTATATTTGATGCGCTGATTTCGGAACTTTTTTCCGTTTTTCTCGATCATCTCGTTTTTTTGAGATATAGCAAACAGTGTTTTTTGTCTATAATTGTAGTGAAAAAAAAAATATTTTTTTCCGTTTTTCTCGATCATCTCGTTTTTTTGAGATATAGCGCACAGTGTTTTTTGTCTATAATTGTAGTGAAAAAAAAAATAGTTTAGGTCTAATTATTTTTTTTTTCGCCGTGGATTGATTCTTTATTAATGGGACTCTAAGCCAAAAAAAGCGGATTTAAAATATCTTTATTCGTTTGTTTTTTAATAGGCTTCTAAATTCAAAAAATTAGTTTTTTTCGCTTTTTTTCAATATATTTTGATAATTTCTTTTATATAAATACTAAAGATACAACTCTAATTTTTATACGCAATACTAACACAAATGTCCGGTTTATAAAAATAAAAACAGTTTTAGATTTAATTTAGTGACGGACATTTTACCGGGGCTTATCGAAACAAAAAAAAAAACAAAATTTTGAAATATTTTATTTATTTTTTGGAGAGCAACACAATAAATTAAATTTTAATAACTCCCCGTAAAATCTCCGTTACTGGATTCAATTTAGGACTTTTTTTATTTTTTCAAATCTCACATGTGTGTTAGTGTTGCCTATAAAAATCAGAGCCATATCTATAGTATCTGTATAAAATTTTCATGAAAATATACCGAAAAAATGTAATTTTTTGAATTTAGAAGCCTATAAAAAACAAGCGAATAAAGATATTTGAAATTCGCTTTTTTTGGCTAGAGCCCTATTAATAGAGAATCAATCCACCGCAAAAAATTAATTACACCTTAACTATTTTTTTTACTATAACTATAAGCAAAAAAACTACTGTTACTGTTATATCTCAAAAAAATGAGCTGATCGAGAAAAACGAAAAAAGGTTCCGAAATTAGCGCATTAAATATATTTAGATCGAACTAAAATGGTGTCGGCAAATTTTTGAGTGTTGAGCAGTGTAATTATTAAATAATATTTAACAAAATTTAAAAGGGTCAATATGGTTTCGCTTTGTTTTTGAAAAACTGTTATTATAAGGTGGAGTGGGGCAAGTGTAACTGCAAAAATGCTTAGTTCGTTTTTAAAAATTAGCCGTGACTAAATAAGCATTAGCAGGGCATATCATATTTTTATCTCTCATAGCAAAAAAGATATAAACTTTATTGTAGATAATACCATTTCACTTCAATTTAAAATATGAAACAAAAGAAAACCTATAGAAAACCTATACTAAACTAAACTAAAAAACTTATAAAAACCTATACCCAAGTTATTTAAAATCGCAGTTACACTTACCGCAGGGCCAACAGATACACTTGCCTCTTCTATGGATTTAGGAGGCCCAAGTGTAACCAGTAATTTAAAATTTTAGGGCTTGGTCCTGGACAATTTTTTATTCCAAATATAGAGTTCTGGTCAAAAACAACCCAATATGACACAAAATATTTTAAATAAACCCTAATAATAACGCTTATAAAAAATCAATAAAACTAAAGGCCTCACTTGATATTTTAATTAAAACGCATGCGCGACGAAAAAAAAGTTATTTCTTTCTGTTTGCTCATACCTGCTAAAAGAACATGAATTAGTAAAGAAAAACCTTAAATCTACCGGAATATTGCTAAAAACACATTTTTTCTTGAACATGAAAAAAAAATGTCGGTGGTTACACTTACCCCGCTATTAAACTTACCCCACTCCACCTTAGTATTCACAGCGCCTGCGCTAGAATAGTATTATACGGTAGTTTCATAATGTACAAAATTATCAAAAATTGTCCTAGACAAAAAATTCTTGGATACAAAGGAGGGTATCGTATTTTGGGCTAAATCGCCTGCAACTGTAAGAGCATGTAAAGCTTATAGATACAGAAAAAATAAATACTTTTCCAAAATTTCAGCCCTTTTTACACCCCCGAACATACTTTAATTAATTATTCTTATTACGAATTTTGACATATGTCAATGCACGATTTGGCAATTTTTTCGTTAGAAACTTTAAGTGTCAAGTGTCATGTCGTCAAAATAAAAAATAACTTTGCACATTGACTACTACAGTGGGGCCAAAGGGAAGGACCTGTGTTTACTGCTCTTGACTAACAAATTAAAATATTTTGTTGTGTTTTATTAGTTTTTACGGATTTAACATGCTGTAACACAATGTGTAATTAGGCTGGACTGTTGTGACTAGTTTCTTAAGTTTCAGTATGATTATAGAGTTATTTTTGACGTATATATATACTATAATAACATTGTAAGAGTAAAATTATTTAAGAACAGCCACACTTGACATCGACCCCCTCCGATTTGGCTGATTTTTGGTGGGCATGTTACCCACCCAGAGAGTAGTCAAAAGCCAAAATATTAGGTCCCGCAAAAATTAATTGGCTAAACTGTAGCCATTTTTCTTTTTTTTTTCAAATTTTTGACTTAAATTTGGGTATTTTTGATTACGCAGGTGTTTTTTCTACTAAAAGGCTGAAATTTGGGTTTCTAGTGTAAAATTGACCAAGGAACAATAATATGGTCTCAGATTTGATCTACGACAAATATCTCCAAAAATATGGGTCAAAAACACTCAAAATTTACCAAAAAAGTCCCAAATCTTGGGGAAATGGTCAAAAAATATTTTCTTTTGCTATTCGAGTCAGGTATCTTGTAGAGAAAAAATCAACGAATCCAATGAACATTCGCACATATTTTTAAGACGAACCGTTTAGAAACTGCGCGGCTTCAAAGTTTGAGGTTTTTGTTTTTTTTTCAAAAATCTCAATTTTTGCTTAAGCAAACCAGCACCTTCAACGATAACTCAAAGCATGCAGTTCCCGCAGACAAGTAATTTAATGTGGCTTTCAACGTGTCAAATAAGTTTATTTCCATGGTGTGATTTAAAACTAAAATATAAAAAAGTTATACATAGACTTTTAACTAAAATAAATATATTTAATTAATATTGTACAGCGTTTGTATTATACATTCTACCTAAAGTTATAAACGAACTTGTAGTTCTTGAAATTCTCTATAAGTTTTATATATTATGCATTTTCATAAGTATTTGGTTACGGTTAGTGTGCGCTGAAAGCCGAGTTGGGCCCTCTGTAACCGTACCAAAGTACCTATGAAAATTTATAATAAATAAAACATAGATAATTTAAAGAGTTACAAGTTTGCTCATAACTTTTATCGTTCGATTAATAATTTGTCTGAAAAATGGAAAAAACCAATTTCACCTCCAACATGGCTATTTGAATTAACTCGGTTGTTATTAGTATATTAAAAAAATGATCCAAACAAATATTGTTGGAAATTTCCTCATAAACAATTGGTTATATGCATTTTTATCGTAAGACATATTAAGCAACTCACCCCTAAAATTCAAGATAGAGGACACCCATTACGCGAATCACCCGGTGAAAAACTAACAGTAGTTTTCTTATACCATCCACTACTACCCTTTAAAATATCAGCACAACTCATATAAAACAACTTGTGTAGTATTTAATTAACCCTCCAATACCCGTACCTTTTTATCGACGTTAGTACTCGCACTGAACCTCTCAGATGCATTAAGCAATAAATGTTTTTTTTTAATGCTTAAATCTAAAATATATTATCAAAAAAATGTATCTTTTTGTAATTTTTAGAATTTAATTTTTTAAATAGAAAGGGGGCTGTGTGATAAATTTTCTACTTGACCATATATCTTTTTATTTTTTCAGCAGTTTTTTTAAATTGTTGAAAGTGGGAATTTTTCTCAAAATTTCTTAAAAATTCAAACAACTTTTCTATAATGACTGATTTCATAATACTTTTAAACTATTTTTAAATGAAATAAATAAAAATTTCGAATAAAAAATCAAGGAAAATGTGGAAAAAGTTAAATAAGCTTTAAAATGATTTATCACAAGAAAAATTGCCCCCCCCCCCTTGCCCCCTGCCTCCACTGTGCATCCTAAAATATCAATTATATAAGTGTTTCATATTTTAAGTTGATATCTTAAGTAGTTCAAAATTTATCTGTTATTTATGTATCTGTTACTCGCAGAGTTATAATGTGTTATTTTATCTTTAAGGCCAGTTAACTGGCTAATACAATTAATTGTCACATTTATTTGGTCTAAATCCAGCTTATAGCACCTTAAATGTTACCATATAACTGGAAGTAAATAAATTAAAAGGCTCTCAGACAAACCGTAACACTTAAAAACTAAAGGTTTAATTTTCTACACTAGGTAGCTTAAAAAGATATTTAATAAAGCTTTAAACAGTGTTTAATTAAATTATATATTTATAAAGGTTTTAATTAAATAAACGATTTATATAAACGCAATGCATTTTATAAGTGTTTTCCTCTATATATAATATTTTCTTTGGAATTATAATGCGTAATGAGGTCATGCAGATATAACTTTAAAAGAGAACAGAGAAAATTTAAGTAAAAATAACTATATAAAAAAATAATTATAACAATGTTTTTGCTTATAAAATTCAAAACACGAAAAAAAATCATGGAAAAAGTATGCTGGCTAGCAGATAGATGTTCTCACTCAAAAATTGAGTATTTTATTTTTTATTGCACTATCCAAATATGATGCAATTTCATAGATTCATCCTAAAAATTTTAGAGATAAAATCTATCAAGACCAACTGTATACAGCGCCTTCGCCAAAATTATAAATACAACAAATTTAAATTCAAATATACAGTTTGATCCATTTATTTTGGAAACACCTCCATAAAAGGAGTAGGTATTGATGGATAAGATAAACCTTTGTTTTAATGTGAGGACAAAAAAACTCTACAAGATAAGGCCCAAAATAATTTTGTTTTGCAAAAACCGGCTAACTACACAACTTTTTTTTTAAGAAAATATACCAGCGATTTTTTTACAACAAAAATTTTATCGTAAGTGTATTTGCAATTGCTTAAAATGGGTCTATACCAAATTTGGTCAAGAACCATCAATCGGTTAATATTTGAGAAATAAAAATGTTTTGCATAAAACTATGCGATTTTTTTAAAATACTTTAGTCAAGTAGACATTAATTGTCTACATGAACAATGAATTACCCGTTATTTTTCTGACACTTAATTGTCAATTTTTTTTTTATTTTAAAAATGTCTTTATCTTTACAAGATAAAATAGAAATTGTTAGAATTTCTGGAGAGAAACAGCTCAGATTTTCAACGACCGAAAATTTGGATGTTAGGAGTCAGCCACAGCACTGTTTTTAAGATTAACAAATTATTTAACGAATCAGGTGCTGTTTCAAAAGTAATTTTAAAAAGGCCGAAAATTTTAAAAATAAGTAACCATTGGTTACTAACCATCGAATAATAGAAAACCATTTTCAAGAAAATATTAATTATTTGATTAAAATATACAAAAATGTATTAATTTCTTATCACCAGTTTCTTGTGGGTGATAAAACAGTTAATACTGTCTACTAGAGTATCTATACCATTTAGTTTAGTGTCTTGAGAATTTAAAAAAACACACAATTTTACGCAATATATTGTTTATTTCTAAAATATTAACTAATATTTTTTAACGAAATTTGGTATAGACCCGTTTTAAGCAATTGCAAATAGACCCACGAAAAAATTTTTGTTGTAAAAAAATCGCTAGTATGTTTGCTTTAAATAACCTATTATAAAATTAAGTGTAGTTAGCCGGTTTTTGCAAAACAAAATTATTTTTGGAGCTTTTCTTCCTCACATTTAAAAAAAAGGTTCATAAAAATTATTGTATTGTCCCACCAAAATTTGGGCCCCGAAATATTTCATCTTTCTTTACAGTTTTTTGCTTGAAGTTAAAAATGCATGTCTGCAAATCATTACTTTTTTAAAATGAATATATATTACACTGCGTTTAAAAAAAAAATATGTAAACTTCTTGTTGGCAACTTGTAAAAACACTGTAATAGTTATCGTAAATATGTGAAATATTTGTAATAATAATGTGTAGAATTACAAATAAGTTGTTTATTTAAGCAATAAATTTACAATATTTTTGTAAATATAATATGACGGAAATTAAAACTGCTATTATAAATGCAACAACGATTTGGTAATTTTACCCGTCTCTTATGAATTTTAAGTATTTTTTTGTAATATTATTAATACTATTGTGATAATTTTAGCAAATGTTTTGTAATTTTAGAAAATAATTTAGTACGTACATAACTAATAGTAAAAATATATTACGCTAATAAATTTACTTTGGTAGTGTTTGGCAAAAAATAACCCGCGATAGTTATAGTAATTTTACAAAATAATTTTTTCAGTGCAGACTAGCAGACCATAAGTGCAGTAAGATATAAATAAAGAGTGGTAGACCATCATCAAAGTGCTTTTATCCACTGTCTTTTTTAGGTTTCTAATTAGAAATATGCTAGAGTGGAGCTTCTTAGAAAGGTTTAAGATATGAACTTTTCATGTTAAATAAGGGTAAGGGCCAATCCTAGGTACTTTATTGATGGCGGATTTATTAAATTATGAGTTTTAGAAGAAAAATCCATTTTCAGTTTTTGTTATCAAAAAAATCCATCTATATGAGAAACAAAGGCTGAATGAGATCTAAAAGACAGATGGAGTGCATTTTATTCAATCACTTGAAAAACGTTCCACTTACATAGCTGGTTTCCAAACTGACAGTCCAAATAAACAACGGGGCTTAGGCTTCAAACAGACTTGACAAAACGGATTCTATAGAAGCCGTACTTACGTTACACAGCGTGTTGTTTTATTGTATTAATGCTTAAAATTCGTTGCCTTTATGAATAAATTCATTATACCAACGAAATTTCATTAGCTAAATAATATCAACTTTATTGTAATAAATGATTTAATGAAACATTCTTTGTTACAATAAAAAACATTTATTGGCTTAAAATAAATATATTTTTTATTGATCCTACGTACAGTTTTGGTTCAATTTATTAACCAATTTGTCCAATAATTTAATGCATTACACTACGGCCAAATACAGAAAATTGCAGTCGGCCAAAGAAAGTACGCACCTAATAGGCGCTTAATCATGTGACAAAATGTTGGAGTCACAGCGTGGCCTTTATAAGGCACGGGTGTGACCGCTTTGGCGGATTTACTCCAACTTCAGCATTGCAATCATTGATATGCACAGGACTTGATTAATTTTATTTTTGTATATATAATATATAATTTTATGTAATGTCGTGAAAGGGTTCGTTTAATTGTAAAGTTTTAAGTGAGTCGTGATTATTAATATGTGATTAAATTAAATTAAAATTTAATTTATTTAGTTGTACACGTGGATAACTTTTTATGAATTTCAAAGATGTTTTATAAGTTGGCACCTGCGCAAACATCACTACAAAGTGAGACGGTTTTGTGTAGGCCGTAAATAATAGTAGATCGAGCTGGCAAACTATCCTATAGGAAAATGCCATTATTGGAATTGGATTTGATTGGATTGGAACATGCTGTTGCTTTAATATACTTGACCGAATATTCTTAGGGGTCTTCCATAAAATACGACACGCAAATTGACCAAAATTCATACACTTCATACCCCGTTTCTCGCGTTCATAAAGGATGTAGAGATTTCATATTTTGGCTACCCCCACCCAATAGGGAGGGTGTTAGGGGGGTAGCCAAAATATAAAATCTCTAATCTCTTTTTTATATAAAATTGTATTATCAACCCAGTTAAGCATGTCTACCACATTTTAGCTTTCTAAGTGTATTCTAAGTGGGTAAAACAGAAAGAGGGTTAACTTAGCCTTATTCGCGTATGGTGGGTAATGGGGTGACGAGGGGGGACATAAAATTTATTGCAAACATTTTATTATCACTTAATGAGTTTGTAACCTAATTTTAGTTGTAAATTATCTCATGTGGGTAAAACAAGGATTTTTTTTTTAATTTAGGGGCGGAGGGCTGGGAGGGGTGGCGGGGGTGCTAAATGTTATATAAAATTGTATTGTCAACCGAGTTAATTATGTGTACCAAATTTTAGCTTTCTAAGTTTATTCTAAGTGGGTGAAAAGTCCTTTGGCAGATTTGAGGACAAATAATAATATAATAATTGAAAATGAATAATATTTATGGTTTTTTGACCACCTGTTCTTTTTTTATAAACATAGTGCTTTAATTGGTACTTGTTAATGAATTTATAAACAAAAAATAAACCATGAACAAAATTTATAAGTAACCTTTTTTGTATCATAAATTGGCTTCATCCGTCAATTTTTACTATGTTTTTTCATGTAAAAGGGTATTTTTTTTGAATATTCCCTTATTATTTAGAAATAATAACCTTTTCTAAAATAACCTTTTTATATTTAAATATAAATAAAAAGGCTTAACATGTTTTCCCTCTCAAAAAACCGCCTAAACATTTTTTTAAAAATCTAAAAAAAAATTGAGGGTTGGTTTTTGACCTAAATGAACATTTCTAGGGGGCGGTACCCTAAAAAAAATTTTCAAAATTTTGGACTCCCAGCCTCCCCCCCCCCCCGTAACGCTATTTTCCTATATCATTAACGTGGGCGTAACACTTTAATTCCAAAGGATTATATATGTCATCAAAGAAAAAAATCGAACTTACCCTCCAAAATAACAAAACTGTACATTGTGCGTTATAACATCAATAAATAATATTACTACTCGTATCCAAGGGTCTATTTGCTTTTAATCATTTGAAAATATAAGATCTAGTAAATTGTAGATATACCATATAAAACGATTTTTTTTTTGAATGTCTTGAGATATACCATCTGCAAGTGTTTTTTTTTTTAGAATTTGTAAACAATGCCGATTTCTTTCCAATTAAATTAATTTATTCACTTAAGAAAGTTTTACATTTAAAGCGTTTTTAATATTTTTATTTATTTTTAATAAAGTTTTAGATAAGTAAAATATTAATTTTAACTATTTTTGTTCCATTTTTGTGATATTTTTTTGATACTTAGTATACACCGTGTATTTGAAATAGCGTCGGAAAAAAAATACACGAATAGCTCATGGTATAACTAACATTTTCCGTGAAAATTAAAAAAATATGTGCAGCAGTTTCAGAATGGGATTTTTTTGAAAAAAATGTACCTTTTAGCCGTACGTCAATGTCACGCTGTGAAATTCTCTAAATTAATGGTGACCTTGTAGCAAATATGTATGAAATCTTCCCAACGTTGCCAGATTCACTCGATGAGAAAAGTTTTTTTAAACTTACCTACCGTAGTAAAATAGGGGCATGTTTTCATGAAGTAAACATATCATTATCACCTAGGTAATAATAATATTTTAGGTATCCGCTGGATGCCATCGAACTATTTCCCCAACCCTTGTTTTTTATCTTAACAAGAAGTTTTCACTGATTTTTTTAAATTATCAACCACAGCGATTGAATCACTATAAGATTTACTAAATAATAAAGTAAAAAAATGTACACAACACTTTGAAACACTTTTTTGCATTAGAATGGTCGGGATAGGTATTAAACTTGAAATATTAAACAAAATTTGTCTAATCACTACAGGAAAATAACGCACATAAACCACTGCAATGATTATTAACTATTTATTATTGACACTACGATTTATTGCAAAAAATACTGGTCAAAATAATTTTCTGAGAATCGAATTAGAAAAGTCGTAGCTCTCTCTCTCTCTCACTTCAGATCTGTAGTTTGAGCTGCCAGGGCTATCCAACCAGTCCTCGTCGGTTACACTTAAACGAAATGGACTGTCTGGTTTGTACCATGCATTTCCGTCTGTTGCCACGAAGTTATCCTCTTACTGTGAAAAGTCTTCCCTGATGATTTCTTTCTTTTAAAACACAATCACAATATACTTTTTATAGTCACTAAAGTTTAATGTTTGATTTATTAAAAAAAAGTCGTATCTTCATAAACCAAAGCCAGTTTTTATATTTCTACAGTTGGCTACACTTTGTTTGGTATTTTTAGGTTAGATCATTTATTTTTTCGTATTGTTTTGACTGTAGCAAATCTGTTGTTTTCCCTTAAAATTTCTATAATTTTTGGTCGTTATACATCTGGCTCTCACTACTCCTAGTTACTGATGTAACCACCATGCAACCCGATGGCTGAAATGTAAAATACAAAGCCAAAAATCGAAGAAGAAGAAGAAAACTGTTGTTTACATCCCATCAGGGGGCTATTTTTACGTGCAATGGGAAATTTGGATTTGTGCTGTATAAAATACTGATCAAAATGTGAAGTGAATCGCCCAAGGATTTTCAACAAATTTAAAGTTAAATATCTCCGAAAACTTTACACTACTTACTTTACACTACTAGTGATATGGTATTTTTTCTACTAAAAAATCTGCAAGTGTGAGTTAAAGTTGTGTGATTGAAAGTTAACCCGTTAAGTTTCAGCATCTGTTAAAAACAACATTTGTTAAATAGTTTGTAGGTGAAGATTATGAATATGGCAAGTATATCTTTGGTTATTATTTTAACATTTTTTACGGTACTTTATATATAACTATTGTTGATAAAATTCTATGATGATTAAAAGACGATAAAAGTTATTTTGTCAATCAGTAAATACGGAATCGACAAAATCTGACAACGTTGCATTTTGCAAATTTGAAACGCGATGATAAAGCTTACAGATGCGTCGTCTGTAGGCTGGATTTAAGGTTTTCTAAAGAATTTTTTTAGATTTTTTTTCCAATTTTTTTCTTTCTGAATCGATTTTTGGGGTCACAAAGATGATCTGTTTTTTTTTTCCGACGCTATTTCAAATACACCGTGTATAACTTTTTAAAATTATTTTGTGATTCTATGTCGTATTTTTGCCCAATTAATATAATTTAGCGGATCCCAACTACACCAATTTAGCTTTTGATTTGCGTGGACTTGTCATTATTAACGCGTTAATGCGTTAATAACGCTAGTGCAAGTGCCAAATTATTGCGTTGAGTTTTAACTAAAATTAAATACTAAGTTATAAATGAATAGGAAATCGGAAGTTATTATTTACAATTGTACTTTAATTTTTATAAGAACACGCAAAAGTTCATGCCCTACTGAATACTAAAGTACATGACTCAAAACTATAGCGTTTTTAACAAAAATTAAAGTATATTTGTATAGGCTTATAACTTCCAATCCATTTTTAACTGTATATTTAGCTACAAATGGATAAGAAGTTATTATCCATATAATACATAATTTAATTTTTATTAAAAACACGCAACATGTCCGTCAATGACGGACTATCCCGAATATTAAATATTAAAGGAACAAAACTTTATATCAAAAGAGATTGGCAAAACTGGAGCAAAGAAAACACTTATCTTGACAGATGAAACAGGTCGAAGTATAAGTAGACAATTGTCTTACACATTGGATAATAATCACAAAGTTGAAACCATTATTAAACCAGGTGCAAAAATCGATCAAGTAATTGAGAATATCCAGCCTCTGACAAAGTATCTTAGCAAGGAAGACCATGTGATCATAATTGCAGGCGCAAATAATTTTAATAGTGGAAAAACCAGGTTTTATTTTGAAAATTTTGCAAGAAAAATAGAAGAAATAAGAAATACAAATATTATTCTGACTTCTGTACCCTACACGAATAATAATAAAATAAATTTGCATATATATAACTACAATCAAAAATTGTTTAATCTTACCAGATATAGCCAAAATAATATTAAGTTCGTAGACATCAACAACAACAATGGAAAAAAAGTTCAAACTAATTATCTAGTCAGTGTAATAAAGGAGACAATTTCAAACAAAACTATTCAAATTGCTAAAAACCTTGTCTTTATTAAACCCTCTGTACGTAATATTGACAACGAACCGATTTACATAAACGACTCAAGAAGCCAAAATTCTTTTTTAGACGAAACGCTGTAGATAAAAACACGGAGAGCAACAGCAAACTGACAAAATATTCTATTGTCTCGCAAAACTTGCAATCTATTGGAAATAAATTAGATACACTTCAAAACATTCTCAATGAAGAAAAAACTTGTATTTGCCTTTGTATCCAGGAACATTGGAAGAGTGAAAGTCAGATTCAGGAATATAACTTACTTAACTTTAACTTAAAATCAAGCTTCTGCCGCAGAGAAAGTGAGCATGGTGGAGTTGCAATCTACGCCAGGAGTGACATCAAGTGTAAGCGAAGAGAAGATTTAGAAAAAATGTCAGTGTATGGTATAATTGAAGTTGCAGCTGTAGAGTTAGTTTTAAATAATAAAGTATACATAGTTTTATCAATCTATAATAACGAAAAAGTTACCAATCAAAAACCAATCCAATATCACCGAGTACCATAGTAAGTAGTTTAGATACCAATGTAACAATACAGAATACGAATGTAAGTAATTTTTTGACTGTGTTTGAGAAAATTATTGACAGAGTTTCCGAGCAGAATTCTAATTTGTTTATAGCTGGGGATTTTAATATAGATCTATTGGTAAATAAGGGTGATACTTTAGAATTTTTAAATATTTTAAATACTCGTGGCTTGCAACCTAGTCATAATGAAGTAACAAGAATAGACAAAAGAACCAACTGTCATGCAAAAACATGCATAGACAATATTTGTACAAATATTAGTGAATATCGGACTGATGTTGTAGAGATGCACATATCGGACCATAAAATGGTAAAGCTCACTTTTATTGTTGAAAAAACTGTAAAAAACAACTACAAGTTCATTCGAAACTTTAATGAACATAACAAAAATAATTTTAGGGAAAATCTCAAAGCACAAAATTGGGATGATATCTTCTCATGTTCCGATGAAAATGTTGATGAACAATGGCGAATTTTTATGAATATCTTAATGCCGCTATTTAATGAAAGTTTTCCGAAAAAAAGAGTTAAAATTAAAAAAAAGGTAGTGATCTTTACAATAATGATCCGATAGTGCGTTACTACAAGAATCAGGTAGATATATTTTATGTACTGAGTAAATATGACCCCAATTATAATTACATATACAATAATATAAAAAAGTCATACAACGAAGCGTTAATTCACGCCAGAAAAATGTCATACACGA
Source organism: Brachypterus glaber (assembly GCA_958510825.1). Classification (NCBI taxonomy): domain Eukaryota; kingdom Metazoa; phylum Arthropoda; class Insecta; order Coleoptera; family Kateretidae; genus Brachypterus; species Brachypterus glaber. The sequence goes on along the minus strand of OY294045.1, from coordinate 24,443,023 downwards.
ATAAATTATTGTTTTCGGAAAATAAGTCAAAAACAGTGTGGGATATTGTAAAGAGTATACGCAAAGATAATAAGCAAAACAAAAACAGTATTTCTTGTGTAGGCGAACCTCAGAATATTGCTTCTGATTTTAATGTTTTTATTGCTAAATCTGTATATGAGTTACTTCCAAAAGTTGGAAATACCACTTATGAGTGTAAAATTCCATACAACAGCAACTCATTATTTTTGGAACCGGTAACAGAGGCTGAATGTCTAAGTTTTTTTAACGAACTTAAAAGTAAATTAAGCTCTGGTAATGACGAGATCTCTACAAGCATGCTTAAGTATTGTAAAAATGAACTTTGTAAACCTTTAACCCACATCATCAACAACTCCCTTACGCATGGTATCTTTCCTGACAGTCTCAAATCAGCCATTATAACACCCATTTTTAAAAAAGGAGACCCAGCCTCGATGAAAAATTATAGGCCCATTAGTCTTTTGCCGTCTTTATCTAAATTGTTTGAGATGGCGATGAGCCGAAGAATTTTAAATTTTATGAACAGGTTTAACTTGTTCACCACAACACAGCATGCGTATTTGAGGGGCAGTTCCGTGGAGACCGCAGTTCACGACTTTATAAAAAGTATTTTAGAAGGCTTCGAAAATAAACAAGAAATCTTAGCCATCTTAATAGATCTAACTAAGGCTTTTGATTGTCTAGACAATAATATATTATTTCAAAAATTAGAAAGGTATGGCATAAGGGGACCTGCTCTGCGGTGGCTAAGATCCTACCTCTCAAATCGCACTCAACAGGTTCAAGTCTTTCAGGAATTTGTTAGGTTTCTTTCTGATATAATTAACATCGAGGTTGGGATTCCCCAAGGTAGCATTCTGGGTCCGCTATTGTTTATCATTTTCGTAAATGACTTATATGTGACGCTCCAAAATAAAAATCAAACTTTAGTTAGCTTTGCAGACGATTCAAATTTTTTAGTAAAATCAGACAATCAAAATATAATATCCGAAGCAGAAACCGTCCTTACGACAGTAAAAAATTGGTTAGAACAGAACAAACTCATTATTAATGATGAGAAAACCAATTATATGCTTTTAAAGATAAAAAACCAGCCAGTCGAAACAATAACCATAAATAATGAGCTCAAAATTCTATCAAAGACTGTTAAATTTTTAGGACTGCATGTAGATGAAAATCTTAACTGGAGCACACACGTGAGTCATTTGCGAAAGCGATTAAGCCAGGTAACATATTCCCTGTTTGTGTTGAGGAAGTATGTTGATGTTTATACTTTGAAGACCGTATACTTCTCTAACTTTCATAGCATTTTAAGTTATGGAATAATTTTCTGGGGTAAATGCAAGGACATAGAAACTATCTTTGTCTGTCAAAAACGAGCTCTACGTACAGTTTTTGGTCTGCACTACGATGCATCTTGTAGAGGTCTCTTCAGAACCAACCGAATACTTACAGTCGTCGGTTTATATGTATTCAAGTCAATTTTGTTTTTGATAAAACATAAACAACTTTTTAGAGATTTAGAACCTAACTCCAGTAGAATCATGAATTACAGCATTCCAATACATAGATTAGCAACATATGAAAAAGGTTCTTATTACTCTTCCGTTAGTCTTTATAATAGCCTTCCCATGCATTTAAAAACCATAAAAAATTTAAAAACTTTCAAAAGCACTTTACTTAACTATCTTTGTGAAATTGAGCCCTATTCCCTTAATGAATATGAGCTTTATATAGTAAATCACAGCTTCAGATTTCAAAGTGAATTTTAAATGTATTGTATAATAATAGGTAAATTTTATTTTTTAAATTTAAAAAAAATTAAGTTGACTTTCTTTTCTCTCTCTCTCCGTCTTTTATTATGATATAATTTTAAATGTCTGTTTTAAACGTTAATTTTTTTCGATTTTTTTTTTTATAGTGTATTTATTTAGCTAATATATTGTATTTTATATTGACAAATTTCCAATTAATGTATTTATCTACAGCTTTAAAAGGATGTATTTAGATCATTTCTTGAAATAAAGATTTATTTATTTATTTATTTATTTGTTATTTAAATTTTAATTATAATTATTATAGAAATATACATAGTAACTTAAAAAAAATTAATTAACAATCAAGAAAAATAATGGTAACAAATAAGTAAAAAAAGGGAAATAAAATAAACTCTTCAAATATATGATTTTTGACCTTGTTCGTAAAATAATATGTAAGCATCCCCTGATACGATGGATGTTGGTGAAATTGAAGATTTGTATTCGTACCACGTGTAATTATAGGGATGTTTAATATTAAATTAATATTAAAGCTAAAGTTTTAAGGTCACGTACTTTAATATTCAGTATTGGGCATAAAATGTTGCCTGTTTTAAAAAAAGTACAAATGTATGAGATAATAAATTCCTATCCACTTGTAAATTAATATTCAGTTTTGCTTTTTACAGTGTGTGTCCATTTTATTTAAATGCAATACAACCTACAATGTAGGTCCTACAATTTAGGACCTACATGTAGGTTAATTTAAGAAATTAAGAAAAATATTTTCAATAAAAATAGGATCCTAGCAACAACGTGGTTTGGGAAATTAATCAGTTCCAGTCCTGATTAATGTTTCCAATATATTTCCACATAAGAGTGGTTTACCATTTAAAACCATTAAGCTTATATTTTTTAAGGATGGTTTCTAATTTACGGTTCTTACTCAACTGTTTTTAGTTAGCTTAAACTGAGCTAACAGAAACTAGGCAACACTCTTTAAATCGTACAAGAACACCTGTTATATAGCCTGTTTAACATATAATCACTAATGAAATAATATTTAGTTATAGTATATTCAACTTCAAGATTCAGTAGAGGTAAATAAAACAATCGGGCACGCGCAGCTGGCTCGTGGTTTCATTGGTTAAAACACTCGAATGTTGCGAGAGTGGGGATGTAGAAAATTAAACAGGTCAGTACGTGAGTACTTTCAATGAAGCGTACAATGCATTGCAATGGACCGTTATGTAGAAATATTTTGTTTTGAGTCATACCCTGTCACTAAATCCGTTGTTGTTACGTGCGTTTGTTTACACTTACTGCATTTTGAAATTGAATATACTATAGTTTATTTTAAAGTTTAGTTTATTTTTAAAGTCTTTCTCGGACCACCTAATAGGTGGTATTTTATACGATATTCGACTGACAATAATACAGTAATTTAGAATAGATACCCTTCGCCGTTAAGAAGAAATGTTCAATACACAAATTTCGACACCATCATCTTCCCCATCTTTCTTCAATTCTGCAGCCTTCTTACATCCCTCCAAATCATCCAAACCAAATTTTATATTTAAAACAGCTTCCAAACCATTAATTTTGAAAAATAATATATATTATATATTATACTGTGTTTATGAGTGGCCAACCTTAAAGCACTTATAATTTATCTTCTTAAAAAAATCTCTTCTTTAGATAGAATCCTGCCGATATATTTTTTCGTGCGCTTTTACGAATTATAAGAAAGACGCTATAAATAAGGGCTATATTTCAATTGAATTCGTATTTTATATGTATTATATCCCAACAATAAAGAATATAATACGGATGATTTGTCATAGTAAAATCTTTAACCCGGTTTTAGAACGAGAGCTGCATTTATTATCCACATTATTTTGTGCCAAAAAAGAAAATATATCGTCGGTGATAGTGCAATATGTGTTATGCGAAAACTGTTGTGCTGTTTTCTATTAGAGCACTGAATTGGAAGGTTGCTAGGTGGATTAGTGAGCCAGAAAATCTCAATTTTTTTCGCTTAGCATTATCACCTTGGATATAGCAAGGGGGGTTAAAGCTATTTATTATTTATTACTATTTATTTATTTATAAAATGCTGACAATAGTCATTTTAAGAAACCTTATGGTTGTTTATCGTAAACCTTTAATACTTTAGGTAACGTGGCCAACTGGCGAAACTTTCACTCTGGCGATATTGTATTCACTTACCTTACATATTGATATTTTGAAAATAAATAATACATTTTAACAGTTTAACAAACATTTAATTAAACTTGCTAAATTAGTATATTTGGCTATTTTAATTAAATAAATATTGTTATTTTCACAAAGTTAATTAAAATTTGTTTTAAAATATGTTTTTACTCTTGATTTTTGTTTCAGGTATGATGACATTTTCCAATATTTAATTGTGAGTATTTAAATAGTGAATATAATTAAAATTATAATTATAGTACTTACAATTATGATTATAACTATGTAAAATAAATTGTAGTAATTTCTGTTAAAAAAAGTAAAACAGAAAATTTGAATACCTTAAAAACAAGGTGGAGGCGTATAGAAATATTTTTTTTCTTCAAGCGTATTAAAATGTTTATATTTTATAACTGAACACACTAATTAGAAGTGATCTATTTTTTTACAGTAAAAAAATTAGTTTATTGTTGTACGCCGTAAATAAAGTTAGTTACCAAAACTAACACTGGCGGCAGCACTCTTTGACTTTGATGACAGCCATTCTTCAGACTTGTTTGTTTATTATGTAAACAGGTGGTTGACTCGAGATTCTGTGTAAAAAAAATTTAAAATGAGCTAAGGAAGGTTTAAGTTTATTTTGAAAGGGTTTTATTGGCATATTTTAATAAAAAAACATACTTTATTACTGAATAAATTAAATTCAAAAATTAATATTTAAAAAAATATATAGGATGCTTGAAGAAAAAATAGTATGTTTTACTCCGAGGAAAAGTGCTTTTTTACTCGTCTGTAGTTTCCGGACTCCGCTTCGCGTCGTCCGTAAATTCTACAGACTAGTAAAAAAAGCTTCACTTTTCCTCTTAGAAAAGCAATATACTAATTCTGTTCTAAAAATTTTTAAGTATCTAGTTTTCCTGATATGCTATAACATAACGTTGTGTTAAATGTTAAAATAAAAGTTTTATTTCTAATTGCCTTGTTATTTCTCTGAAGGATTAATAAAGAATTATTATTATTATTATTATTATTATTATAAAAAACACCAAAAAAAGCGTGTTTTTCGAACTTTAAAAAGAAGGGTGTGTTTTTTCACTTATATCCCGGGTCAGAACATTTCAATCTCAAATCCGATTTTACAGAATTAATGAGAATTAAAAAAACGAACAAATTGAGCTACAAAACAAATTAAAATCTTTAGTAATAACTTAGAAATAGGCATTTAAGAAATGTTTAACTTTTTTAAGTTTTTTTTTAACTTTTCTCGAACCGTCAAAGAATCAAAAAAACAAAATATTTTTAAAATGTGCGTAAAAAACTGTATAATGTTCCTTAAAAAACATTTAGGGCTGAAAAGAACGATACTTTTTTTTTCAAAGAAGCAGTAGCATTTATCTAGATATCTCAGAATCCTGAACCAAAGTGAACAAATGGAGGTGTTTAGCCTCAAAAAGTACATTGAAAATGATATATCTGAGAAAATGGAAAGATATGCTTTTTTTGTCGACCAGTGTTATAGTATATAACGCACCGAGTACGCGAACCTAGTTTTTAGTGCACGAGAGTGTACTGAAATGGTTTGCGCCGAGTTGCGTATACTAAACACCTAAACATCAAAAAAACGCAAAAATTATCTTAAAATTACTGACTTTTACTAATTTTCTGACAGCAGATATGTAAAATCAGCTGATCGTCACTTCCCATCCGTTGTCATAGGCAACGGATGGGAAATACGCACTAACTACTAAGTAGGTCTTAGGAAAAATTAAAAGCAATGTCGCCATTATACTTTTTTATATTATAAAAAAAAACTTCTTGGAGAGATAGTCTCATCTTTAGTTTATTTAGAATAAGTATTATAAATTTTTTAAATAAATTAAGATTATGCAAAATTTAGTTTTTTTAGCTGAAATTTGGCACAGATTTTTTTTTGTATTTTTACGGACATAAAATTTAGAAAAAAATGTGTTTTATTAAATAACCTACTAAAAATTTCTGGTTTGTTTTTTTATATATAAAAGTAAGAATGTTTGTTAATTCCTGTTGGATATCGATTAACAAACTAGTTTAAATATTTATTGTAAAATAATAGACATGAACACTTTTCAGAAACTTGTTAAAACAAATTTTAAGTTTCGGGACCAAAACTGGTCTCGGGACCGAAGCCTCTGGTCTTGGGACCATAAAAATCTCTCTGGCCCCAAGAATTCCTAGGAGCAAAGTCGCGCTACTCCATGAGCTAGTATTCGCGCCAAGTTAATTTCAATGCTTGTTTAGTTGACAAACAATAAAACGAATTATAGTTCTCCGCATGAAAGAAAGTCTCCAGCGTAAGGGGGAGGAATCATTCACGCTCTCTTCTTTCCGTCAAGAGCGTTATAAGCCGTGCGTGCCTACATCGGGCCTCCCACTTGCACACATATTCCAAACACATTTCCCGTAGCCACAGATCCGTGCGTCAAACTATAACTCATTTATTATTATCCGTTGTTAAGTATTGTTTATTGACAACAATTTCTAAATGAATGAAATAATAATGAAAAAAATGTAAACAGCTAGTAGCTTATTTGTCAAATTGTGAAAATAATATTTAAAATTATTTTTAATTTTATTTTTTAACTAATCAATTTTTTAGACTCGAATATATCCACCAAAATATTCACGAACAAAATCAAAATTAATTGAAATCTTATATTAATATAATATTATCTATGTAAATACACACAGAGAAATGGTTACTCAAAATATGTACGTAATATTCAGACCAAGTTGCTCAAAAGTTTGTGTATCAGACACACTGTCTCCGCAAGAATGTTAATTACTTAGATCAGATGTTTGGATTAACTAAAGTTGAATACGTATGTTACTTAGACTAAAAGGCTAATACTTGCTTTAAGTAAAAGTACTTGGTTTAAATAATAAAATTGTAGTGAGTTTAAAGAAATTATAATGCAATATGGCAAGTACATATTTTTCCTACGATCATCTATGAAAATGACATTTAGAACACTCTTTTGTTCTTTAGAAAACGCCTCATATCGCACTAGTTTGATATTTTTATATCACACTCGTGTGATATTTATTTATGGAGGTTTGCCTAATTTTATTTAGATATTTACCTCGTAGATTATACGAATTTTCTTCACCTTGTTTTATAAACCATTTTCCACCTTTCACCACGGCCTTTTATATCTTTTAAGTGTTTTAATCCAATATTTCTGTTTTTCATGTAGAAAAAAAATAAATAGGAACTATAGTTATAACGTTACTATTTTGACCATTACTGTCTAGTCTAGACAGTCTAGATCTTATAAAAATTACTTAATTTTTTATTTAGTTACCTTACATAACATAAAAAACATCAAAATACACAGTATTTTTCTTATGAAATGTAAAACAGTACAATTTTACTGTCTTATATGGCAGCATAACCACAGAAATCTAATTTAATAAGTAACTCAAGTTTGCATTTATTTAGGAATAGGCAACCCATTAAACGGCTATGTATGGTATTAAATATAAAACCAAGAAAACTAAATCTAAATGAAAATCATATTTCCTGTTTGACATACCCACATATATAAATTTGTATGCTCTTTATAATTATTTTGTGCTTTGCTTTTCGTAAAAATTAATAAAAATTAGAAAAATTTAAAATAAGAAACTTCATATTTTTTCGGGATCGTAGGAAAAATAGTGTAGATAACTCGTTGGAAAGTGTATTTCATACACTCGTGGGGTTTCCTCAGTCGCCTAGCGACTCGTTAGTAAACCTTCCCACTCGCGTGAAATATGTCACTTTCCACACTAGTTATGTATATACTACGTACTAATAATTATAACACAGGCCCACAAAAAACAAATATTTTTCTGAGACTTGGATTCCAATATAATATTCCTATGTATTTTTTCCCGCTGAAACTGAATCCACAATCCGTTTAACCCCTACACGTCAGGATTTTGACATAACCTCAAAAAACACCCGAAAAACTACTGAAACCGCTAAAATTATCTATGCCATACCACTGTCACCCTCCTGTCCCCAAATTACTAATTCTATAACCCCAGAACACCATAATCCCCTATCCTCATAATACCATAGCCGCATAACCTCAAAACCCATTATGTGCTTCTGCGAAGCCATTGCTCGCAAAAGGCTACAATATCTAGAACAGACCCAAGACCTGCAGATATATCCCAAGTAGCCCCCAAAAAACTCTTAGGCTTCTTTAAAAGCCTAAAGTGTGATGTGGACTAAATTGCAAAGGGGATTCACAATAGATTTCATTGGTCGCAGTGATTTGAAAGGCAGTACCATGCCTCACAACCCCACTTATATTGTATTGTATTGTAACCTCAAAACCCCGTAAGCTCATTAAGTATCATAGAAAAATATAGTTTGGGAAAACAGAACGAATTCTTTAGTTTTTTTTGTGGAACATAGTCCTAGGTAGGTAACTCTATAACCCCGAAATCCCCTAACACCATAACCTCAAAATCCCTTCACTTCGTAATCCCATATACTATATCACCTTAATCCCGTTATCCTATTCTGTGGAGAAGTCCGGTTAAAAAAATAATGAAGTAGACCTTGATTCATGACTTTACTCACAAAACTCTTATGATTTCGAGAACCGGACTTCTCCACAGAATAGGATGATGGGGTTTAGAGGTTATAATATATGGGGTTACGGAGTAAAGGGGTTAGGAGGTGTGATGGGATTTTAGGGTTATACAGTTGCTTATTCATAACTATGTTCTACAAGAAAGAAGAAGTTCCCAAACCAGATTTTTCTACTTAATGAAGTTATGGGATTTTGAGGAAATGGAGTAATGGTATTCCGAGGTTAGGGGATTATGGGGTTACGAAATTACGAATTTGGAGGAAGGGAGTGAAAGTGGTATGGAGTAGATGATTTTAGCGGTTTCAGTAGTTTTTCGACGGTTTTTTGAGGTTATGTCAAAATCCTGACGTGTAAGGGTTAAACGGGTTACGAATTCGGTTTCGGCGGGAAAAAATACATAGGACTTTTTAGAATTAGTTAAAAAAAATTATATTAAGTATTTTTATACTTGCAATAAGTATCTAAAACAAGTATCACAAACATTTCATATTATAATATTTTTTCTTTGTGTATACAATATGCTTATTAAAAATTACTGAAAATATGTTCTATAAAAACTCAATATCGATACCGGATGTTGTAAAGTAATACGTTAATATTAAACGACGGAAAATTTTAAATTCGGTTTACGCATTTTAACACTTTTAGGGTTTCGTACCTTAGTAACGAAAAATAAACACTTTATAGGATCACTCGGTGGTTTGATTGTCCGTCTGTGCCAACGAACTAATAACTCTTCTCTCTAGAATAGGCATTTCATTCGTTAAAACTGACAAAAACGTCGGCAACATAAACATTCGTCTGTCTTACTCGCACATCTTTGTTCTAACAGAGACAACAATACCAGTTACTGGTAACTGTTATTGTTCAGTCCTGAATATACATACTATTTGTTTACAAACAAACCGAGATGTTGGCGATACTTTATTTTAACGTATCGTATTCTAGAAAGAAGAGTTATTAGTTTGTTGGTCTGTGCTTCCCTCTTTCACCTACGTTTATTTTGTACATGCTGTGTATGAAATTTTTATTTAGTAACTTTAACAAGGGACGTGTAAAGAAGGAAAGACCCCAGATGTTTCGTCTGTAGTTTTTTGACATTTTATCAAGAAAAAAATATTACTTAGTTAAAAATAAATAAAAATGATACTCTTTATAGAACACAGTGGGGTCAACCGTTAAAAAACAATTGCAGTTAAAGAAATAATTTTACTTTCTGGAATACTATATATTTTACTTCTGAAATAATAGAATATAAATAATTTTACTTCTGCAATATTATTCCAGGAATAGGAATAAAAAGTGTGCTAATTACTATTTTAATAATGCAGTGTGAGTCTACATCAAGAACCTAAAAATTCAATAAAATAGGCACAAAACTGCGAAGACTAAAATAGCGCAATAAAAATAACTTAATAACAAAAAACACAATAAATATCCCAGGGAAAGAACGGTGCTATACACAAATTATGCTTTCAAACACAGCGCCAGGTAAAAATCGCGCATAAATTACGGCGTTATAAATAAATCGGGCAGAAATTTTTAGCGCGTTTATCAAAATAAATCAAAGCGTAATCAACCAAATCGACCAGTTGGTTTGCAACTTTATAGAATTTTTTAATAAATATATATATATTAAAAAATTATATAAACAATACATTTTGAAACATTTTAATTATTTGAATTTTATAAATTTATTTATTTTAAGGAACAGAAATTTTTTAATTTTAAACAAAATAATAAAAATATTATTTAAATATTCTATCAATCTATTTTCGTATCGCTAATCGAGAAAACATTCAAATAAATGAGTAGTTGTCTACATCTAGCAATAAATGGCGCACAAGTATACATCAATCTCATGATCTTATTTATTTCGTGAATAATACTCCTTTTTACTCTTGCGCTAAAATATACCTGCTCTTTTTTTATTTGCGCCATTTTTGTCGCGCTAATTTTCTATGCGCTAATTTTTTTTAGTTCAAAACAACGTGTCCCGTACGGAACCTCCAATAAGGGAGTATAATTCGGGCTTGACCATTTTTTAAATTGATTTTTCAGCAGCATGCTGTTAAATTTATGTCCAGATTTAACTGCAAAATTCCATAAATCCGATTGTATTTCACCATGATGCACGGACTCGTGATTCTATTGAAGCCACAGCTTAAAATAGCTTTAGCCTCAATGAGAAGCCTAAATCACCGATGAAAAAAGCCAAAATTGTAATTAAATTCCAATATTAGTTTTGACGCTAAATAGTTAAAGGTCATGACTTCAATATTCTGGAAATTCCTGTATATTCAAAAATAGCCATGTTGGAGGTAAAATTGGACTTTCGATTTTTTAGCCAAATTATTCATCGGAGCATAAAAGTTATCTTTAAGTTTCATATTTTACTAATTTTTATAGGAATTTTGGTACGGTTATAAAGGGTGCAACTGACCCTCTGTAACCGTACCAAAATACTTATAGAAATTCATAATAACTTATACAAAATTTCAAGAACTACTATGGGAGAATTAGCTCAGCGGTCTAAGGCATCGATATAGCATTGACACTGAGCTAATGATAGTGAGTTCAAACCTCACTGGCGCCGATTACCTTTTTTAGTTAATTAATATTTGAAATTTTGCGAAGCCGTACTCCCTAGATATATTGGTTCGAACGTCAATTAAAGCCGTTGGTTCCCTCTACTTCTAGCCCACACAAGTCCTGGACTTAGGGGATGCTTAATTAAGTAGAATAGTACGAGGTTAAAAAACAAACAAACAACAAAAAACTAGTTTGCTCATAACCAATTTTATCCTCCGATGAATAAATTGGCTAAAAAATCGAAAAAAACAATTTCACCCCCAACATGGCCATATTTATAGTATATTAAAGTACTCACTAGTACTTTAGAAAACTTGCCGCAAGCGGCTCGTTTTCTAAACTGGTACTCGTGCGCTAAAAATGCATGTTATGAAACGAGTGGTTTATACAGTGTTTTCTATTTTGCTGTAAAATTTAAAAAATCCTACATTTAAATTGATGACTGATTTAGGGATTTTTGTTTTGGGTTGGCTTTACGGTTTACACCATGTTTAAAATTCTAAGAACAAATTATATTTTGATATATTTTAAAGTCATCTCTTCTCTTTTTCATTGCAATTAACCAAGCCACAAGTTTAACACGACAATAAAATTTGCAAGGAAAACATCAAGCGATAGGCTTTGATCTGTTGCCAACCCAAAAAAAAAAGTACAGACCAAATGCATGTGATTATGAGATTATAAGAGTCGCAGAATAGAAAATATATTTATAACTCGATTGTTATTAATATAATAAAAAAATTATCTCTACAATAACTTTTGGAAATTTCCTTCTTAACAAAATTAGTTTTATGCATTTTTATCGTAAGATGCATATTTAGCGAGATAACCGCAGTCGCGCCTAAAATTCAAGATAGCTGACACCCCTTACGTAAATCACGCAGTGAAAAACTAGAAGTATTCTGTTACTATCCACTACTACCCTTTAGAATAATAGCCCGTGTACATTTATTGCAATTTAACATAGGAATTTTTCGTTATTTGACTGGACTAAAACACAAAATTGCTATTAAATTCTAAAAATAACTATTATTATCACTAAAACTAATAACAATTAACCTATAATGTCATTTGATAACAAAAAAAAATAGCTAGGTTAGTTTTTTTTACATAGAATTTACTTTAAATAATTTTACCATGTTTTATCAAATCAATATCAAATATTAGTTTGTTTTTAAACAACTCACCCCTTTAAAATATTGGCCCATGTGCATTTATTGCGATTTCACATAGGAATTTCTCGTTATTTGACTGGACTAAATTGTTATTCCACTTTTATTATCGTGCACTTTAGTGCTTTTAAGCTTTAATCGTAAACTAATTTCACGATAACAGAGTGGTCACCCTGTATATATTGAGTATTTATATTTTTATTTTTATGGTTATTAAACGTGACAAAGTATTGTTCTTAACGGGCGGTTTGTTGTTTGTTTTTCCAGATGCTAATATTATTAGTACTTGGGAAGCTTGCATTTTGTGTAATTGAGGCGTTTACATGAAAAGGGTGTACATTTTTATTAGACTAATTAATTGGTTAATTCGGTTTTCTTAATTATTAAATATGGGAATATCTTTAATGATGTTGTTTTAGATACTGGCAATTATTAGCGACTTTTTGTAAAAATGTTTTTTTCTACTTCGAAGCAATGTCATGAAAATCAATATCAATCAATAAGTAGAAGTAGTTTTTTTAATCATTTCTCTTAATTAAATTTAAATTTATTTTCAGAAATTTAAAGTAATTTTTCAGTAAACTCTTCAGATATGTTTACGTTAATAGTTTTATGACTCGTATATCGGCATCTTTGGAAAGGGACATTTTGCCTGTTTTTAGTGATGGTCAAAAAGGGGATTCGGAAGTATGCAGTCGTCAAGTAAAGTTGGTCTTAGGGAAATTTTAGAATTAACGTAAAATGTGAAAATTTAAAGTCGCGAGTATAGAAATATCTGAAGGGTAAAAATACTATTTTAAGTTTAACATTTCAAATTAAAATATTTTGTTGTTTTTTATTTGTTTTTTTAACTTTTCATTTTTCTTTCATTAAATTCTTTCATTGTGTTTAATCCTTTTGTTTTATTGGCAAGATATATTTTAATTAATTTAAAATATATTTGAAGTTTTTTACCTTTCGCATATCTACAGTTTGTGTTATAAGAAGAAGTCTTCGCTGGAATAAGAAAGTCAGATAAGTATTAAGTAGTAATTAGATTCTTATATTAACATTTGTAATCGTATGATATATGATATTGTGGTAATATTATGTAATATTATTACTGGTGGCACGCTACCCAAATAGCAACTATACAGCTATTTGTATTTGATACGTCTCCAAATAATAGTGTGTGGTTCTAAATTAATGTCTTAGATAATTAATATTTTTGGCTTTAATTGGGACCAACGCGCTATTACAATATACTATTTTAGACTAGACTAATTTTGTAGAGTATACCAAAGAATGCGAAGCACTACATTCTTCATGACTTGTAAAATATTTGTGCAGTTAATTTTCTATTACAAGAAGCCCGCACGCGAATGTATAATAGTCTAATTAAATTGCTTTCAATCTAATTTCACTTGGAAAATATAAACCAAAAAGAGAATTTTCTTGTTTGATTTTCCTCCAATATCTTTATCGTAAATGTCTTATTCATTGAAAATTCTGAAAGAGATTCACTACACTGGGGTTGCAGAGATTAAAATCATGAAACATCAACGTTATTTATTCATGGGATATCAAGAACTTATAACAGTCAGGGAGCTGGTAAAAAATTTTAACAACTTATTTTCTCCTGGCGGTATTTTACATAAACTCAGCATGCTGAGCAGTTATAGTGGTCCACCATTATATCATATATCCCCTCTTTCTAGATGCGCCTTGAGTTCACGCCAAACCGAAATGTTTACAGTGCCACATTTAGGTAGACTTCACCTTCCCGCCATCTCGCCGCTATAGTGGTTTGTTTACAATTAGCTTTATAAATGTTATACTGAAAACAAATCAACATTAATGCCATATATAAACCAAATTTTATTATCTTAACTATAACATACTACTATGGCTTGAAGAGTGTAGTTGGTAAAGTAAAAGTAAAATCTTTTTCGAGGTTAAAAAGTTGATTAAGTTGTTTATTTTGCGATATTTAAAATTGAGAACCAAAAATGAGGTCTACAAGGAAAAAATTAGGCTTGCCAAACTTTGCAAGAACATTTTTGCATAAAGCTTATAAATTAGTTACTTTTATTTAACTTTATCCACGAATGATATGTGACGATTATTTAAAATTTTAATCCGTTTGGACTTTTTATTATTTCAGTTTAATCCGTTGTTGCAAAAAAAAAGTGCCTGGCAAAACAATCTTACAAATATTTTTGACGTCTGGCTTACCCAAAAAAATTATACCTAACCTATTTTTTCCTCTTCTTCTTCCAAAAAAATATGATTTGGAGTGAACAGAAATATAATAGAAAAGGATAGAAATACTATATGAGCAAACAACCTAGGGTACGTGGTTACTACGAATAGTTAGTGTGACGTCATTGTTTGTTGTGGTTAAGTAATAAAATGTGTGTAGTATGCTATGTCATAGCATAGCTATGCTTCATACTAGTATGTTATAGTTACGATAATAAAATTTGGCTATAGAGAGGGATAAATGATCTAATGATTCACCCAAAAAAATTATATAATGTCAAATTTAAATATTTGGAAAACTACTAAAAGGATTTGGATTTTACACCGGCCCACACAAAAAAAAATTCAATTATATTAACTAAACTACATTTTTATAACGTATTTTTGAGCGCTAAAAACGAATATAAATATTAAAAGCCTGCTGACCCCCAAAGTACCTCGTTCCTTCTTGTGTAAAAGCGGTTTTAGTGGGATATGTCTAAACTTGTTTAGTTCTGAATTTTCTAATCAAAAGTGTCCCAAAATTCAATAGTTTTTGTACTGAACTTTGAAGATCTCGTTCTAGTTTGTCCAGTAATTCTTTTTTGCAGTTTTTAAAAATTTATGGGGTCAGCAAGCTTCTTCACTGTCAAATTCGTTTTCAGCAGGAAACATGGAGTCACCAAGTAACACGAGTAGCTATACAGTGTCTCTTACTAGTTCTCCGTAGTCAAAATAAAGCCATCTTCGCTGTAACATCTTTCTATTATATCGTTTATAAAAATGCATAAAAATTTAAATTGGCTAATTTTTTAATACATACAACTGCGACCCACATAACATATTGCCTTGAAAATTTCGAAACATCGTATCTGAAAAATTACCACTTGAAAGGTACAAATTATCCTTTTTTAAACAATTAATAAGGTATTTATTTGGAACTTTATTAATTACATATAAACAAGAAAAAAGTTCTTATTCATATAAATTAGTTAATTATTAAATTACTACCCTACCAATTCCATAAAAAAGAATAATTTCTAGTCTCTGGAAAGTTCCCATTTTTCACATACGATGTTTCGGAATTTACAAGGCGATATATAATTTAAGTGACTGAATCCGAATTCGGTTTATAAGATATGCAGGGCTAAAATGCAAAAAACTGGCTATTTTCTGGACTTTTTAGACCCAATTATTAAAAAAAAAAAATGATGTGATGTGTTATAGGAATGTGAAATTGTAAGTTATATTTAATTTAACTACTTAATAAAAATATATATTAATATATTTTTGTTATTTCATATAAATACAGGTAAATATTTTTAATATAAATAACTACTAAGTGTAATGAAATTCTTGTGTACCGTAATTTTTAAATGCACAAGAATGTTTGTTATTTTGCTGCGGAAAACAATAGAGGCTTAATGAGTTTTCCTGACATATAAGTTGCACGCTGGGTTTAATTACATCACTGCCAAAACTATTCTTTTATTTATATGTTTTAATAACGTAATTAAAATAATATTATTAAAACATTTCGACAAATTACTCCTCGAAACGCCTGTCTCCAACTTTTGCCGAAATTGAGATTTATTTTTTAAACTTTGCGGACGAAGCCATCGATATATTATTTAACTTTCGATGGTTTTAATCATGTTTTTTAAAACTATTAATTCGTTTTATAACTATGAGGTAGTAATAATACATCAGAAGCCGCGATTTTTTTTTACCTTCGAACGACCTCATGAAAATGAAAGTTATAGCGAGAAAAAAGTTTACCAGATTTTGATATATTTTATCTATTTTAATTTCTAATAATAATAATAATAATAATAATAATAATAATAATAATAATAATAATAATAATTTTATTGCTTTTCGAATAAATTACGATTTGTATAGCAATAGTTCAGTGTTAAGGTCTATTCATTCAGAAAATCTGATTTTTTGTTGTCCGTCCGTCGCTCCGTCCGTACACTTTGACACATCAAGACCAAACTTTAAACTTATAGTTTTTATGAAAATGACCAAGGGATTGTCTGAACCTTGTCTACCCTCTCAAATAAGGGTTATAGTTAGTTTACTAATAAGAAAAATTTAAAAATTCGATTTTGTTTAAATTTTTAGAATAGTAAATAATTTGATATAAAATTTTTTAGATGTATGTTAAAGGATAAAAATACGTTCATAAGATCTAGGACTAGTGCAATAACTTATATTAGCCCTAGTAGAAAAGTAACGTTGCATTAACGTTTTCGCAAGGTTGAATTATTGTTTAAAATCATGTATAATTGTTCCGATTCACAACGATGGATACTAACGTTATACTCTAACGTTGCCACAACGTTGTATTTTAACATTTGTGAAAATATAATGTTAGAATATTGTTTATATTACGTTACATTGACAGGTAACGTTAAAATATAATGTTGAAATATTGTTGATTTCAACGTTACTATACAACGTTGAAAATCACTGAAAATTATAGCATAACACAACGCTGCGTAAAGTTGTATTTTAGTGATTTTTACCAGGGAGTTATACAAGTGGAATTTTTTTGTATGGTTGGTTTTGTAACCTATATCAAAGTGACATTAGTAATATAATGAAGGCCTATCTATGTCTTTAATGTTATTGAATTTTCTTATAAAAAATTTCTGATAAAATACCACCTATAATTAATCTACTTCTCATATTATTACAAGTAACAAATTATATCGGACAAACTACAGTTATAAATTAGTTACTAATAATAATTTGGTAACCAAATTTCGGTTGAAAAAATATAAAACCAATAAATTATAGGCAGAACTTTATTCAATTCCACATTATAAAAATGCTCGTTTTAAATTACTTATGTATAGATTTTTTATCGTTTAGTCCAAGGAAAAACTTCAAAATATTATCCAGCACAAACAGTTATTAAATTACCACAATACAGAAAATAGTATGTCATTACAGATTTTTTATTTCACCACTTATTGTAAAGACCTACAATTTTTTTTATGAATTATTTATAATCTTCAATCTAAAGTCTATCCTTTTTTAGATTATTATTTTATTTAATATTATTAGAATTATAAACAAGCCTTGAAGATATATACTGCATTTTATAGTATATTCTCCATAGTTAATTCTATGTGTTGTTTAAAAATTTGCAAAATATGACTATAAACTGTTATTTCGCCAGGTAAAAGTTAGTAAAATATGACCTTCAACTGTCATTTTGACATATGTGTAGATTCGTCTTTTTGCAAAGAGCCCACATACAAATTTTCATGTTTCTGTGTTGAGGCGTTTAAAAGCTAGTTAAATTTGACTTTGAAATGTTAGTTAGCAAATCTGCCACTGGCGGCAGTAGTCTTTGATTTGGATGACAGCCATACTTCATATGTAAACAGGTCGTCGACTCGAGATTCTGTGCAAAAACTTTGTGTGAAATTAATTAAAAATTAAGAAGAATATAATATAATGGATTAAACACCTACTAAATCTCTCCAAAGTTTCAAATGCTACATTAGGAAAATTACCATCAAAATATCGAAAAGCGTACGATTCAGCCTAAAAAAAATTTTAAATGGGCTAAGGAATGTTTAAGTTTATACCGAGTATTGTATTGACCTATTTTATTAAAGAAACATACTTTATTATTGAATAAATTAAATGCAAAAATTAATATAATAAATAACATTTAGGACGCTTGAAGAAAAAATAGTATGTTTCACTTCGAGGAAATGTGCTCTTTTTTACTCATTTGTAGTTTCCGGACTCCGCTTCGCGTCGTCTGGAAATTCTACATACTAGTAAAAAAAAGCTTAATTTTTCAACTTAGTAAATCCATATACTATTGTTTTTGAATGAATTTCATCTATTTTTTACAGTTTTTTTTGGAAATTTGCACCACCTATAAGTTTTTTAGGTTTAAATTGACGTTTTTTATAAACATTAGGGTTCTTTCTCTTGCAGAACTTGGTTTTTCCTAAAAATTTCATATACTTAGGTCGGAATCCGGTCGGATATTCAGGTCTTAGTTATCGTGCGCAAAAAACGTCGTGAAATATGGAAGGACTTGCGAATGGACGGACATACGGACAGACAGACAAACAGACGGATGGTTTCAATGTTGTTCAGAATTCGATAAAAAACATTTTCTCACTAACAACTAGGTTAGTTGACATTCCTTAATGAAAAAGTCGACAGTAATGGAAAGTAGTATATCGAGCACACTTAGTGATAGATTAAATCAATACACACAAAACCGTAAATAAAGACAGAAAAAACGGAAGGGCACTTACCGCAGGGGGACATTAAGACACAAGACTACTATTTTTAATTTTACAAAGTGATTCGATAAAAAATGATTTGTTGAGTTGTGACACATATAAATGTCATAAATATTATTAATAAAATAAGATTTTAACCCCTTGGTAGTGAGAAAAACATAATACTCGTAGGTAAGTTTATGGACCTGAGCTCCGCTTCCACAAAATACGACCTCAAACAGTAAAATTTACATACCTCAAGCGCAAATAACTATTCTGCAAAAAAATGATTTAGGGTAATTCCCTGATAGCACAAAAGCCTTCTAAGAAGATTCTTAAAATAAATATCCGGAAGGACAGCCTGCTTCTTAGAAGCATATCTATTTTGCTCAGGATATTCTAAGAACGATTAAAGAAATGCAAAGGATACCGTTTTAATCATGCTGGGAGTTCCTAAGAAGCTTCTTATAAGCTTCTGTATCAAATAAGAATGTTTTAAGAAGCATGTTAAGAATGTTCTTAAAAGTAGGTACATGTACTTTTAAGAATATTCTTGGCCTGCTTCTTAAAATATTCTTATTTGATGCATTTAAGTAATAATATTAAATATAGCTCATGCGCAAACAAAGTAGGTAGGCGTTTCAGATTTCTACATTAATGTAGTTTTTCTCTTTCTTTCAAACATATTTTATGATACTCGGTCCTTTTTATGGAGTGATATCATAAATTTGGACATGTCGAAAAAATTTTTGTGATAAACCTAATAATTAAAGTATATAAAAATCTTTAGATATAGCATCCATCAGGTAAGATTCATATGCGATATGCAGTTTTACTGCGAAAACAAACTTTCTACCAGACATACAAATCATGCGCCACACAAAAATCCAATGTTTAGAGAAAAAAATAGTAAATAATTATCATTTCAAAAAATAATAATTTTAATTTTTTGTCTAAAACTATATAAAATCACTTTATGTCTAAAAATACATCAATTTCTACTACTTAAGGGTAAAACTTATGTTATTAACAGTAATTTTAAAAATATTTGTAATTCTAACCTAATAAAATTAATATAATATAGACGCCATATTACTATTCTAAAAACATTCCCGTTAGAATATTTTAAGAATATGTATTTGGGAATATTCTTAGCAAAATACTCTAATCATGCTTAGCATGTGCACTATAGCATTATTCTAAAAATATTCCCATTAGAATATTTTAAGAATATGTTTTGAGAATATCCTTAGCAAAATACTTTAATCATGCTAAGAATGTTTAGAGTAGAAGCACTTATGCTACTACAGTAGGGCACCTTTTAAGAACATGCTTAGCATGTTTACAGTATTATTGTTTGTTTGTTAGTTTTTAACCTCGTACTATTCTACTTAATTAAGCATCCCTTAAGTCCAGGACTTGTGTGGACTAGTAGTAGAGGGAACCACCGGCTTTAATTGACTTTCGAGCCAATATATCTAGGGAGTACGCCTTCGCCAAATTTCAATTATTAATTAACTGAAAAAGGCAATCGGCGCCAGTGAGGTTTGAACTCACGATCATTAGATCAGTGTCAGGCTATATCGATGCCATTGACCACTGAGCTAAATCTCCCATAAAATTATGCTAAGAACCTTTTCAAGGGAACGATTAAAAAACATTCTTAGGATAAAGTGTTTTATCAGGGTTACGAGGACTTTGGAAAAAATCGATCTAGGGTATTTTTTGAAGATTTTGTAAATTTGAAAACTATCGTATATTACTCTTCAAACACTGCGTGCCGTGAAGAGTATAATAAAGCGTTACTAAAATATACATTCACTTTGTATTTTACATAATGCGGAAAAAATATTTGATTAGGTACCGTACATAGTGATTTAACCTATTATGTAGATTTTTATTTCAGGAAATTGTATTTAAAATATTAGTTTTACGAAAAATGGGAGAAGTTGACATACTAAAATTCAAATAAATTTTTTTAATCTAATATTTTGTATGTAGAGATTTCTCGTAGAAATAACCATACTTAAAATTTTTGTTAACATATAGCAGCCGGTTTGTAATTTTATAAATTTGCACATCTGCATTAGGGTGCCCAGGCAAAATTTAAAAATGGACTTTTTTAGGGCCCCACCCCCTATAAATGTTTAATTAGTTCATAAATCAACCCTCAATTTTGTTTAAAAAAAAAATATTTAGAGGTCGCGCCCGGCGGTTTTTTGAGAGAGAAAACATTTTAAGTCTTTTTATTATTATTTAAATGTAAAAACGTTGAGATCAGGCGATTTTGGAAAGGGAAATTATTTTTGAATAATAAGAGAATATTAAAAAAAAATACCCTTATACATGAAAAATTGGCTTTAATAGGCTATAAAAATGGTAAAATTTGACGTACAAAGGTAATTTATGCTACAAAAAAGGTTACTTAGAAATATTTCTCATGGGTATTTTTTTTTAAGAAACCATAAGTACCAATTAACGCCCCACATTTTACTTTACCCAAGCAAAGTCTTGTGTTAGTTAAAAAATTTCGAAAAAAAATTATTGCTTTTTTACGTTTCTGGACGTTTTATATCCAAAAAATATGATTTCTGTAAAAAAATAAATTTCTGTCTATCGGTCGCTCTGTCGGTCTGTGTGTCCGGAAAATTTGTGACCACGATAACTCAAGAACGCTTCGGGCTAAAGACTTCAAATTTGTACCACAGGTTGATTATCCAAAGTTCTAGGCTGGGATTATTTTTCGTAAAAATCGGGTGGGGGTAAAAACGAATTTTTTCAAAAACATATTTTTTCCAATCTATTTTTCGTTTAAAAAAAGAAACTTAAAAAAAAATTGAAAAACTTTTTAAATTTTTTTTAATTTTTTTTTGTTTTTGATTTTAATAAGTCTAGGCATGTATGGGAAAGTATTATTTTGTTGGCAGCAGTATTTTTATTAAAAAAAAGAATAGGATGTCCCAAAAAAAAATCGCGAATTCCATAAAATGTAAAAAAATCACTGTATTCCGATAAAAGAGATGATATTTAGCCAAAAAGTATAATATGTATAAATTTGTGTTTATTTATATAACTGGGTGTTGCGGATTTTTTTTCAGATTTAAAAAAATTAAAATTAAGGATTCGCGCCCTACACTTTTTTTTGAAAAATAACTTTATTTAATGTTTCATTACATAATATAACATATTATAAGGCATTCTGAAAACATTTTGTATTAATTTGCTACAAAATCGATATTTTATTGCAAATTAATCCATTTTTTTAAGTTTTATTAATATATTTAATTATTTTTTGGACAACCTTTAATTTTTTCAAAAAAGTAAATATAACCCCTGAATTCGGACATACTGAAACATATCCCAAAAAAGGACACTGGAAAAAAATTTATATGCATTTTTTTCTAGCCTTTATTAACCTCATTAATATTGACAAATTTTGTCAATTTTTATCATTTTTACCCCATATGGGGTATGGCCATAATTATTTTTATAGAAGCCATAAAAAAAAAACAATTTTATTTTTGTAGAGGCTAATCTTTTATTGTCCAGAAACACTTTTTTGTTCAATAAATGTCCAATATTAATGTTTTTATATCTCTAAAAAAATAAAAACCCTTCCAATAATTTTGTATCCAAAAAAGCGCCGGGCGTGACCTCAAATATCTTTTTAAAAATCTAAAAAAATCAGGGTTGTTTTTTCACCTAAAGGAACAATTTTGACTCAAATTTTTTTTGAGGGATGGGACCCAAAAATTTTCGTAGGTCCTGGGAACCCTAATCTGCATGTATGCATTTTTCAGTTTTGAATATAATTAGTAATTATTAATTACAGATCTAAAACATATATCCGAATTTAATGCCATTTGGCCATAGCAGCTATACACATTTGGTTTGGATTTATGTTTATATATTTGTGTATAAAAATATACTAAAAAACAATCTGGTAAGGGTAACAATACAACTTGTTGTGGTAACCAGAAACAAAACTACAACTAAATACCAGTTTTTCGCCAAAAAAAAGTTGTAAAAGGAATTAAAGTTACCAATTTATGGAAAAGTTGTCTATTTCACAAGAAAGTTATTTTTATTAATTAAAAATTAAAAATATAACAGTTGTCAATTAATAACCTTTTGGTTATTTATATATTTTTCAGTTTTATATTTCTAACCAATGAAATTTATTTTTTCTTGAAGCGTACTAAAATGTTCATATTTTATAACTGAATATACTAGTTAGAAGTGATCTATTTTTTTACAGTAAAAAAATGAGTTCATTTAGCAAAACCACCACTGGCGGCAGCACTCCTTGACTTTGATGACAGCCATACTTTTTTGTTTATTATGTAAACAGGTTGTTGACCTTGTGTGAAATTGATTAAAAATGATTGAAGAAGAATATATGGTTTATACACCTACAAATCTCTCCAAAATTGCAAATGCTACATTAGACAAGTAACCATCGAAATCGCGAAAAGTGTACGATTTAGCCTACGAAAAAAATTTAAAATGAGTTAAGGAAGGTTTAAGTTTATTTCGAAAGGGTTTTATTGGCCTATTTTAATGAAAAAAACATACTTTATTACTGAATAAATTAAATTAAAAAATTAATATTTAAAAAAAAATATATAGGATGCTTGAAGAAAAAATAGTATGTTTCACTCAAAGGAAAAGTGCTTTTTTTACTCGTCTGTAGTTTCCGGACTCCACTTCGCGTCGTCCGTAAATTCTACAGCTTCACTTTACCTCTTAGTAAAACAATATACTATTTTCTTTTTCAAGATAGGTGGGGAGCCTCCGCCCCCATTCCCACATGGCTACGGCCCTGACTATAAGTAAAAAGTATCAGATACTGTTGGATTGTATCAGAAATAAGTGGGAAACACTTAAATTGTTTTTTTAAATTGGTTATCTAAAAATTGTCGATTTGGATGTTTTTATGTCAAATATTATTAATTTTACTAGTATACCGGGTGTTACAAATCCAAGGTACATCCCATTAACTTCTGTATTTGTAAACATACAATTTTGAAATTTGGTACTCGTAATGAACTTAAAGAACCTCAAATTTTAACATATAAAACAACAGTTTGCTACTTCCGGTTTTACCGGAAGTGCTTCCAACTTTCACATTTTAAGTGCAACATCTAAATGTCTTACATTTTTAAAATCTGCACACTTTTTTGAAAACACTGATACCACATAAGTCGAATAACTACCAAATTTAATTTATAATTAACTGCATTTCGTATGCGATTAATTATTTCATTGTCTAGTGAAAAATTTGCGCTTATTGAACTGCCCAGATATTTAAAACTATTTGCGTATTCGAGTAGGGAACCAGATACCATTATATTAGATGGAGGTTGAGCATATATCCGAATTTAATGCCATTTGGCCATAGCAGCTATACACATTTGGTTTGGATTTATGTTTATATATTTGTGTATAAAAACACACTAAAAAACGATCTGGATGTGGCAACGAGAAATAGTTAAATATGGACTTTTTTTTCTGGTTGCTGTGACCAGAAATCTGGTAAGGGTAACAACACAACTTGTTGTGGTAACCAGAAACAAAACTACAACTAAAAACCTTATGAATACAAAAGTTGTAAATTTTACAACTTTTCCAAATAGTGAAATTAAACATTTTCAGTTTTTCGTCAAGAAAAAAATGTAAAACGAATTACAAATATTAAAGTTGACAATTTAGGGAAAAGTTGTATATTTCACAAGTTATTTTTATTAATTAAAAATATAAAATTTGTCAATTAATAACCTTTTGGTTAAGTTATTTATATATTTTTCAGTTTTATATTTCTTACCAATGGAATTTACTTTTTCTTTTTCAAGATATGTGGGGGGCGTCCGCCCCCATTCCCACATGGCTAAGACCCTGACTATAAGTAAAATATCAGATACTATTGGATTGTATCAGAAATAAGTGGGACACACTTAAATTGTTTTGTTTAAATTGGTTATCTACGAGGGGTTTATTTATTGGACAATCCTTGTACACCTATCCAACAATCTTTTACAATCCTTGACAATTTATTATTCCACAATCATCTACAATTCTCCATAATCCTCCACAATCATCTACAATCTTCCACAATCATCTGAAATCTTTCCACAATTTTTAAAAATCTTCATTAAAATTTTATACAATCTTTCACAATCTTTTTGACCATGTTTCACAATCTTTCACAATCCTTTAATCCTCACAATCCTTGTACACTTTTTTTCAATAAATAAACCCCTCGGTTATCTAAAAATTGTCGATTTGGATGTTTTTTTTATGTCAAATATTATTAATTTTATTAGTATACCGGGTGTTACAAATCCAAGGTACATCCCCTTAACTTCTGTATTTGTAAAGATACAATTTTGAAATTTGGTACCTGTAATGTACTTAAGGAACCTCAACTTTTGACATATAAAACAACAGTTTTCTACTTCCGGTTTTACCGGAAGTGCTTCCAACTTTCACATTTTAGGTGTAACATCTAAATGCCTTACATTTTTGACACCTGCACACTTTTATGAAAACACTGATAGCATATAAGTCGAGTAACTACCAAATTTAATTTATAATTAAAAATTAAAATTGTAATCAAAACGAGAAAATGTTAATAATAAAAAGTTAGCGCATGGTTCAATTCCACATTTCTTGCACTTTTAATTGTTACCTGGTACCATGGAATCGCTTAAAACTTCCTAATTTAAAGAATTGTACAAGTTAAGAGAAAATTATTATTTTTTATCCAATACATACAGATAATAAGACAATTACCAGCTTTATTTTAAATAGATAAACTCAATAATAACCCCCGCGTTTATTGAGTGGATAATTATTTATTTTACCCACTCAACTGTCACTTGTCAAATAATTTTTTCCTAAATGTCATTAAAATTTTTAATAAAAATATGAAGTCCTAAGCTATTTATTGGATAAAACCTTGTATGGCACTCATGGGTATACCGATATTGCCCTCTCGAAAATTAACCTGCTTGGCTGACGCCTCACAGGTTAATTTTCTCATGGGCATTATCTTACTTTACCCACTAGTACCATAAATAACTATTATCATTTCTGGTGGATGTCATGGCCCACCTAGTTATAAAAACTAAAACAAAATTAAAATAAAATTTGACACTTGAAATGTCAAATATCAGTGACACCCGGTACATCGGAAAAAGTATCTGTGGAAGTATACTAATTTATAGACTATTCTAAATTTTCTGTATTCTAACAGTCATTGAATGTTAGTGAAGTATGATACAATCAACCTTTAGGGTAATGTAAACAATATGTAAACAAATGTTTAGAAATTATTATTATAATTTTATTTCAAATTCTGCGCATATTTACCCAGGGTAATTGATATACAATATGTTAATTAATATAAGCAAATATACAATATGTATAATTATGTTTATTCAGTTTAACATGGTTATTGTTGTACAAATATATAAGTAAACATAACACCTAGACTGTGTCAATGAGTAATTGCTGCATTATTCCTGAATACCATGCTCTCTAGAGCTCTACTAAACAGTTGACGAAATTTCAATGCATAATGCATATAAGACTCAATCTAAATACAATTATTAACCAGTACCCGGCGTATTTCCAGTTATAGTCCAGTCTTCAAGTTAATAAAAGAGGCCTTACCTGGAAATAACTCAGGGAGTTTAGATTTTTGGTTTATTAGGTAGGGTTTAAGGCCGCAAATAAATAATTTTGCGACATTGAACTCGATTTGGAACTGTCATTTTTTTAACTTACATTTCACAAAAAACATACTTTTTAAAATATCTCAAGATCGGTGCATCCTAGAACAAAAAATTTTTGATATGAAAATAAAGATAACCAAATCTCCAACATTTTTTGTGTCATATATCTTTTTGTACGACTTATTGCTAATTCACGGCACCGCCTTAAACGTAACGTAATACTGTAGGGTTTTAGATTTTTCTTTATGACTCGGTTAGGAAGATTTTTTTTTTATGCTTAATACAATGGTGATTCAATCGAAAATCGGTTTACTCGAAATAATGGGGCACAAATGCGTGAATTATTAAAAAAAATATATTTTACGTAAATTAAAAAGAAAGATAGATTTTTTAAATTTTCGCCCAAATTGTTCTCAGGGGCATGCCTAACCGAAAATAAAGAACAATTTTGGTTTTTCGAAAAAAAAAAAACAATAAAAACCTAAAAACGTATAGTGTAACTAGTTAAAGAGATATTTTAAAAATCCATTTTTTGTGAAAAACATGTTGAAAAAAGGACAGTTCCAAATCGAGTTCAACTTCGCAAAATTGTTTTTTTATTTACGTCCATTAACCCTACCCAATAAACCGAAAATCAAAACTCCCTGAATTATATCCAGGTAAAGCCTCTTTTATTGACCTAAAGACTGGACTACAACTGAAAATACGCCGGCTACTGCCTATGTATCTTAGCATAAAAGTTATAAAATAAAAATCTTTGAAACAAAGTTTTCATGTATGCTTTCAGTGATCAAACTAAAGATATATTCGGAAGATGAACATAACTTTCGGTGTTTAGCCTAAGGAGAAGTTTTACCATAATGAACCGAACGTGTCTCTAAATTAACTTCTTTTTTTATTACATGTTTGTTTAACCTCGTACTATTCTACTTAATTAAGTATCCCCTAAGTCCAGGACTTCTGTGGGCTAGTAGTAGAGGGAACGACCGGCTTATACTGACTTCCAAACCAAGTTTCACTTATCGCCTTCGCCAAATTTCAATTATTAATTAACTGAAAAAGGCAAATCGGCGCCAGTGAGAATCGAACTCACGCTAGTTGGCTAGTAGACTTGTAATGTACAGACGCGGACCACTACACCAATCCTCCCATATGCTGCGTAGAGCCATATACATTACCTAAATGAGTTTTTTACGTACTAGTTTAGAATAGATTGTTGACCTCATCTGCCGTCTTTGAAGCTGGTTAGACACAATTCTCAAAGTGCTATCTTTTAGAATGTCCTCTGCTGCAGCTTTCAGATTATTTGAAAACCCTGGCAAAATTTCTCTAAATGTTCTTTTAAAAGTGCTTTTGTATGTTGTAACTGAATATTTCTTGGAAACGAAATTATATATTTATTTAATTTTAATAAAAATATCAAACTGAAAGTAATGAATGTCAAATAACTCGAGAACCCTTGATCCAATTTTCAAAAATGAAACACTGTTGAAAGTAAAATCAAAAAAACCAGAAGGTATAAAAACTCTGCGGAAGAATGACCATCCGTACTTCTATGAAGTATGTAAAAACTAAACGAAATAAGAAACCAATTAACTTGGTACAAAATATTAAATAAGATTAACTTACCTAAACACCAGGATATTATTTAGGTAATAATAAATAATATATCCCAGAGGATGTATAGAATAAACACAGATCACTAAAGCTGAACGGTTTTAAGAAATGTAAACAAAACAAAAATTGTGGTGAAATAAAGAGATTCACTACAAGTAAAAAGTATTTGATAGTTTATATACTGAGGAACTATGCTTTTATATCACACCCCTTTACGGTCGGCATTCCCCCAAAAAACATAACTTAACCTTAAAAAATACACCAAAATTTGGTGTATTTAATAAAAATATATTAATTAACAAGGAACATCAATCTGTATACAAAAAATAAAAACTTGATTTAAAAAAAAAGCTAACTACAATCCAACGCAGGTTGCAATCTAAACTAAACGGCGGACGATTGTTCACAGTTGTTTACGTTATCGATCAACCTGTTCGCTTTTTAAAATAAATTTTAATACATTAAATATTTAAATTTAAATGCACGGAATTACTTTCTGCGCGGAATTCCCCCCTTTCTCCTACTTAATAATTATGACCTATTTATCTTAGCATAAAAGTTATAAAATAAAAATCTTTGAAACAAAGTTTTCATGTATGCTTTCAGTGATGATACTAAAGATATATTCCAAAGATGAACATAACTTTCGGTGCAAGTGTATTTAGCCTAAGGAAAAGTTTTACCATAATGACCCGAACTTGTCTCTAAATTAACCGCTTTTTCTTTAATCTATTTTACATTTTAAACATGTTAAAAGTGTTCTAAAGGCCTAAAGTTGGAATCAGGGTTTATGCAGATATTGCTAGAGGTTTATAAAATATTAAAAGGATTTTTATTTTAAAACTTATAAATTTCTTTAAAATGTGCGGTTTTAAAAATTAAAAAAGAAAAAGTATTCCGCTTTTGCGTATTTGGCCTAATAATAGTATATTGTTTTACTAAGAGGAAAAGTGTAGCTTTTTTTACTAGTCTGTAGAATTTACGGACGACGCGAAGCGGAATCCGGAGACTACAGACGAGTAAAATAAAACACTTTTCCTCTGAGTGAAACATACTATTTTTTCTTCAAGCATCCTATAAATATTAATTTTTGCATTTAATTTATTCAGTAATAAAGTATGTTTTTTTATTAAAATAGTCCAACAAAACCCTTTCGAAATAAACTTAAACCTTCCTTAGCTCATTTTTAATTTTTTTCGTAGGCTAAATCGTACATTTTTCGCGATTTCGATGGTAACTTTCTAATGTAGCATTTGCAATTTCGGAGAGATTTGTAGGTGTTCAAACCATATATTCTTCTTCAATTATTTTTAATCAATTTCACACAAGGTTTTTGCACAGAATCTCGAGTCAACCACCTGTTTACATACTAAATAAACAAGTTTGAAGTATGGCTGTCATCAAAGTCAACGAGTGCTGCCGTCAGTTCAGTTATAAAATATGAACATTTTAGTACGCTTGAAGAAAAATAAAATTGTATGTTCCATAACTTTCAGGCCTGAATTTTGAATAAAAAAAATCGTGTCCAATATATAAGACGGAAATTTCATACATTCAATAGTTTTTTGCACGACCGGGACTAAAACGTTATTTTGCTCCCTCTTCTGCGAGACTTAACCTACTATTTTACTCCCGCATATGTATCATGTTATCCTCGATAGCTAAACATTTTTTTTTTATTTTTATCACAATAAATTTAAAATAGCCTCTGTTGCCTGTTTCTCAGTAACCGAGTCAGTAACCATTATGGGGTCAGTTTCGATAGGCTGCAACATTATTCCATCAAAATCCATATTTTTTTATAACCATTTCTTAAAAACTTTGTGACATTTGTACCAAATTTAAAATACTTCGACCATAATGGAAAAAAATCAATTGAGGATCTGAATCTGTAATTTCGCGATTTAATTTAATTAATTGATTTAATTTTAAAAGAAATTGAAAAATTAAATAAGTTGGTTTTGAATGCATGTTTTAATTTAAATTTTATGTAAACATAGTTGTCGGTCGTGCAAAAATAGTGTATATACCTCAGGGGTAAATTGTGTTTTGGCCCCTAGCATGAATATAATAAACAACTCCCTTGAATCAATAACTCACAGAAAAAACGGATTCCTTGAACCAAGGACACGTGTCTTTGTATATTTTCAAAGCCATATTCTGTGGTTTCAAGGCTGGCATTTTCTCGAACCAAAGTCAATGTCCTTGAATGATGAGCACAGGTTTTGGAATAAAAATCCGCGCTCTTTCCGCGTTCAAGAAAATGCCAGCCTTGAAACAAGAGAATATGGCTTTAAACATATCCAAAGACACGTGTTCTTTGTTCAAGGAATCCGTTTTTTCTATGCTTGTTTGTTTGTTTAACCTCGTACCATTCTACTTAATTAGGAATCCCCTAAGTCCAGGACTTGTGTGGGCTAGTAGTAGAGGGAACCATCGGCTTATACTGACTTTCGAATCAGTTTTTATAGGGAGTGTCCGTTTCACTTATGCCTTCGCCAAATTTCAATTATTAATTAACTGAAAAAGGCAAATCGGCGCCAGTGAGAATCGAACTCACGCTAGTTGTAGTAGACTTGTCATGTACAGACGCGGTAGACCACTACACCAATCCTCCCAATAATAAATAACTAATTCTTGTTTTATTTGTCTTAGTTTGCTTACTTTACTAACAATAAATATTCAATCAATGCAATTGATCTTATCTACAGAAAGTAAAACAAAACATATTATTTTCAATTTTAGGGCATTATTTTTATGAGAGCCCTTCAGTTCGGGAATGAGTAGGATATTTTGTCTGCAAAGAAAATTTGTTAGGATTATATCAAAGTTGGGCTACCGGGATGACGTGAAACATAAGTTTATAGAATTAAAAATACTAACACTTCCATCACTGTATGTATTCTTATGTCTAAATTATATTCATGAAAATGTTAATGATTACAACACACAGGGTAATTTTCATGAATATTCGACTATTCAGAATGGTAAAGTTAAAACTAATTTTTATAGACTTACGTCCAGTAGAAATGGAACCAATTACCACGGTATTAAATTCTATAACTTCTTGCCCACTCACATAAAAAGGTTATCTGTACGAAAATTCAAGAGTACAATAAAAGGATTCTTAGTTTCACAGGCATTGTATGACATAGGTGAGTTTCTGGAGATAGGAGCCCTTTTGCAATCTTTATGATTTTAATTTTAATGGCTGTATATTATTGTATTTTTTGTACGTATTTTTATTGTATTGTATTATTTATTTAAATTACTTACTTATTTTAATATGACATGACTTGTGTAAACGAAAGTATAAACACTAATAAAGTTCTATTCTAGTTTAGAAGTTCTAGAAAGTATTCTGTATGCTATGGAAAAAAGCCAAAACTACTAGGTGCTTTGCTCGACTTGTCCTTTTGTAAACCTCGTGCCTCGACTCATAAACCACTCATCGTTTATGAAATTATTCTTTCTGGACTTGCAACACCAATAACTGTTCCCTAGTGCATTGCAAAAAAACAATTTTTTTTTCATATGCACCCCTCTATGTTATTTCAATTGAAAAACTATGCTTCCATACCAAATTTCATGTTACTCGGTTTAATGATTCAACAAAAACACAGACACACTGCAGAGACCTAGACAGTTTTTTAATGACCAAGTTGAACGAAAGAATATCTAGTAAAACGTACTTATTTTGGATTGTTGTATTCAATGAAGTATTTCTCTTATTTAGTTTATATTTAATGATAAAATTGCACCTTAGCTTTTTTGCTTTATTGCAAATGATTTAAAAAAAGCAAATAAATAATTTAAAAAATGATAAAAGAATAAAAAAAAATAAAAAATGCAAATATTTTATTTTTAATCTAATTAAATTAAAAACAAAATATTTAAATTAATTTTTCTCGAAAACGGTTAGTTCTACAGTGTTACAACAAGAGTATCTTTTTTATGTATTTCTGAGGAATCATATATCAAAAATTAAATCACAAAAAAATACACAGAAAGAAGTTTGGGACAAAAAACTGATAATTCCCCCCGTTTCTCAAGCCCCTGGTTAAAATAAGTACATGAAAATAACATACGAAGATGAACCTTATTAAGATTAGTTCACGTGCAATACCTCGTTGCCATATCTTAAAGGGTTCGGATTTACTAAATAAAAACCGAATTTTTAGCTACTTTCAAAGGGGCGTAGCTCTCTTACGACGCATTTTTAGACATATATTTATAGGAACTTTTTGTACTATTTTCTGATGAAAAATCACCCCTTAATTTAGGACCCTATTTCAAATACACCGTGTAAAGTGTTTGCATAACCTTTTAAACAACTTTATATTTGACACAATTTTTATATTTTCCGGCAATAAATTGTACACTTTTGGACACAGCTAAGTAACACATATATGTCCTATTATTTTATGAAATTCAGGTAAAGTTAAGTGTTTATATTGTCTGGTATTCGTTAATTTAATAGTATACTAAAGTACTAGTTTCATAACATACATTTAAATTGATGACTGATTTAAGGATTTTTGTTTTGGGTTGGAATTACAGTTTACACTATGTTTAAAATTCCAAGAACAAATGATATTTTGATATATTTTACAGTCATCTCTTCTTTTTTACTGCAATTAACCAGTCCACAATTTTAACACGGTAAAAAATAACCCAAACACAAAATTTTGTAAAAAGTTAAACTTTAAATCGACATTGCCATTTGCACGCAAAACGTCAAGAAATAGGCTTTTGTATGTTGCCAACCCAACAGAAAAAAAAGTAGAGACCTTTTATGGGCCTATAAGAACACGCAAAATGCGTGTGATTATGAGCTTATAAAAGTCGCAAAATAGAAAAAAATTGTTTTTTGTAGAATGCGTGTATGTCTCAGATAGTCTCAGATAGTAGTGCTGCCTGCAGTCCAGGTTTTTGTCCAGTTGGAACAATTCTTCAGTAGGGTACATTTCGAATAAATTGTTTATGTTAAGAATATAACTTATATCTTGTTGATAATACCGCAATGACAAAGCGACTCAGTTTAATAATTCATGTGGGTTTCGATTCCCTTTGTATGATATCTAGATGTCTTGGGGCTGATCCGCCTCGACGATCATTAAAGGAATATATAATAATAGGGAAAGACAAATTTGGGGTTCATAGAGGCCAATATCAAATAATATATATTGAAAGTCATTATTTTATATTAAAGATTTTTATTAAATTTTATTAAAAAGATGAAGAACAAAATGAACGTAGAGAATAAGGATTTGGTTACGTATTGACTAAAAAGCTCTGGTATCTACGAGCGAGATCGGAAGCCCTCTAGATCGTAATTTTAATTTTTAAATGGTAGTTAGTCGGTGGCTGCTAGATGGCGTCAAGCGTAAACAGTGACATTATAAACATATGTTCACAGTGACGTTTATTTTTAGTGTGTGTTTTTATGAGAACATCTTCTTTGGTTATTCTAAGGTAAGTTATAGATATCTGGTATATGATTTTAGAAATAACAAATAGACTAGCCCACAAAGTCTCTTATCTTTATATGTGGCACATCAAAAACTGTAAGCCATGATTTTGGTCATTTAGTTTTAAATTCTTAGGTACTATCTTGTGTCAGCTATAAATACGTTTAATGTCACCAAACTATATTAAAACCATTGTTATCACAAATTACTAAAAGTAATCAAACAATACCAATAAAAGTATTATAGTTTAGTAGCAACTTACAAAATATTTTGGGGTTTATTTCTAACATAAACAAAATTTGAGGTTATTTGTCATAGAATTTTATAAAATCATAAATCTAGAGTGCTCCATATCTCGTTCGTAGACTATTTCGCCATCTGGTAGATTTCAGTCATTACGTAACACGAAAAAGCTAGTTAAAACTGCGGAGTGTCACAGGGTTGGTATTACTATACTGCCATCATAGCTTAAAATAACGTATACGTCTTTATCATAAGAGGCCCTAAAAAAACGAAATTAGACAACAGGGTGCATCAATAAATCGAAGTAAAAAAAGAAAGGTTAAGAATATATCGATATATTTGACATTTATACATTTCATAATATAAAGCAAACTAAAGTTTAATTAATAATTAATAAATACAATTAATCTTAGAATAAAAATATATTAACAATGCATATTCTAACCCTGAAGATGATTTAATAACTTTGTTACCTTAAATTAATGTTTCATAATCATCTCTTCGCATTTTTAAATATTACACCTTTTCTAAACGTGTTCTCTTTGTTTTTTCTTTTGGCTTTCTTTCGGTTTATTTTTTGTTACTTTTAAGTATTCCAGTTTAATAATGTAGCTTTTTTAGTGATAAACTATTACTTATAGAGTTTTGTTCTTACAATGTGGCATGTTTTAAAATAAATGTCAAAAACTGCCATAAATAATGTGATTAGGTATGCACTCGAGTTAAAAACTAATCTACATCATTACCTAATGGTCATTTTCTAAGATAAAAAAAATAATACGTTATTTTAATCCGTAACGGCACACGGAGTATCGAAAATGGATTTATCTAAAATTTTCACCTCCATCAAAAACTCTTATTAATTTTTGTTCAATAATCGAATATGAACAAATAAAGCCAAAAAGTAAAATAATATTGGGATTTTTTTTTGTTTTATTACAAAAAACATTTAAAATAGAGGCGTAAAATTAGGCCACATTTTGATATTTATTTCAAATGAGCTGAATTTTGTAGAAAACCTTACTTATAAGATACCATTTATTCAGTATAATTATTAACCAAATCTCATTATCCAAGAACTTGAAAATGGGCCCAAACGCCAAAAAACGCACTTTTCTAGTTTTTGAATAATATTGACACTTAGGTCCTCTTTAAAAAAATCAAAAGACAAATTTTATTAACAATTTAACTGGATATAAAATGTTTTTTTAATTTTCAAAATCGGTAAGTAAATAAAAATACGAGAAAAAGTCATGAAAACATGCATACATTACGCATAGTTTCATAAATCATCTCATATTGCATCTATCGTAAATTTTATCAAAATGTTCTATAGGACAAACTTATTAAAGATTACTTTTGTCACAAAATCACGTTTTGCTTTTTAAAATCGGTTAAAAAATAAAAAAGTTGTATACTTATAAATATCACTTAATACGTAGGTACTTACAATAAAGTTATTCGATTACTATAAAAAAAAAAAACGAAAATTAAAACCAAAATGTTTTCATTTTTCATTTTTTTTCGTTTTTTTTAAGCAAAAAAATATCACTTCAAAAAAAAAAATTAAACATTTTTTTTTAAGTTAGATATTAAAAATAAAAAATGTTTTTTTTTTA
This sequence comes from Brachypterus glaber, assembly GCA_958510825.1. Lineage (NCBI taxonomy): Eukaryota > Metazoa > Arthropoda > Insecta > Coleoptera > Kateretidae > Brachypterus > Brachypterus glaber. The sequence continues at coordinate 24,407,474 of OY294045.1, read as the reverse complement.
ATTTTTTTTTTTAAACGAAGAAAAATTAAAAAAATTTGGTTTTAAGTTATCATTTTCATTTTTATTATTATTGAAACTATAACTATAAAAGTGCCGTTTTTCGTATTTGATTACTAAACAACAATTAACAAGAGTTTTTGATGGAGTTGAAAATTTTAGATAAATCCCTTTTGGATACGCCGTGGGCAGTATAGTACAAGTATAGTATAGTATAGTGTAGTAGAATATAGAGTATAGTATATTATAAAATGATGAAAGGGTGACCATAGTAATTTTTGTGAGGCCTTCAATAAAAATATCCATCTCGGATGAGCATGGGGACTTTCTCCTAAAAACTACCCCAAACACTCGCTTTTTAAACACAATAGCCCCCAAAATTTCCGATTTCCGCTGAAAAATTCATGTAAAAGTTCAATAAGTTAAAATTGTACTTTGTAATAATTATTTTTACTGAAACGTCTTTGCGTTAACATTTATTTCCTTTTTATAAGTTTCCAAGTCGTTTTTATCAGATTCTTTAAAATTTTAACGTACACAGAAAAAAAGGTTATCTTGGCAGAAGATAATAAATTATCTTGGATTTATATTATCTTAAATCGAGGTAATAATCTTCTTTTAAAATCATGTATCCTCGGTTTAAGATTATCTGTGACTTTGATTTCCTTTAATTATTCTCTTGGTAGAAAAATCCTTGTGTCAAGGATTTTTTCCTTAAATGCATGACATTTAAAATAGTAACAGAGAATCAAAAGTTATTATCTTGACTCAAAGCCCCTGTTGTCTTACGGTAAAGAGTTTGCCGGCTAGCTGGCATACAATTTTCGCAGTAGTTCAAGATATGCGCGGGAGAGAAGTTAAGTTTGTTTTTTTTTGCCGTCTTTAAAGGTGTATCATTGTTTTCACCTGCTTTAAAATGGACGAATTTGTATCTGTTACCCTCAAACGATGGGGATTTTCAAATTTTCTTAAAAAATTCACAGGTAAGTAGCATTAAATAATATATACCTTTTGCAATGGCTGTGCAACAAGATTTTATTCAAAAACAAGTGCTTTTTCCTACGACCACCTATGAAACCAAATTTCACACGATTAACAGAGTAAAAAAGTATCATATTTCATGAAATAATATTATACATGTGTGGGTATTTTTTTCAAAGTATTTACCATTTTATTAACCCTGGAACCTGACTGTGGGGTCAATATGATCTTGAATCAAGATAATCATAATCTTTAATCAAGATTATAATTCTCTTCATTTAAGATTATATTATCTTAAACCAAGACTTGTTCCAAGATAATATGATCTTGGATAAAAATAATATGATCTTAAATCAAGATAATTACATACTTGGTTTAAGATAATATGATCTTAAATAAATGGTTTGGACCTCAAATGCCAAGATCACGGCGGACTTGATCCAAGACAGTCATGGCGTTAAACATATCGAAAGTCATGGCGGCCTTGGTTCAAGATCCTTTTGCTTTGATTCAAGATATCCTTTTTTTCTGTGTTGTTCTGTTTTCAAATCTGTCTTATCTATCTGTCAAAGAATTTTAAAAAATACCCAGCAAAAAGTAAGTTTGTGACATTTTTCGTTTCATACGCTTGTTTACGCTTCTATTTATTGAGTCCGGAAAGTTGCCAGCAAAACAAATACCCGGAACACAATTAATCCAATTCCGGCATATATTGCCGGAACTTTTCCGAAGTCCCAAACTTGTCTAATGTAAGTAAACCTGAGGCAGTAAGATTATAGTATTCATATAAATATTTTGTCTAATAGTAATTATATACCAAGGTTGAGAAGACATTTTTTATAGCCGAGCATGTTAAATCCCGATTATAATCGATAGCCACAGTTCTTGAACCAATATTAATTTATAAGGGTGATACACTGATGCATCATTCCACCTATATCTTGATATACAGGGTGTTCCGTGAGGAAAGGGAAATATTTTAAGGATGTATTCTAGAGGTCAAAATAAGAAAAAAGTTATTATAAACAAATGTCCAAAAACGACTCGTAAGGGAGCTACGCCCCTTCAAAGGGGTCCCAAAATTTCGATTTTTTATTAATAACTTCGGAACCCTTTGTGTTATAGCATCAAGATTTAGCACGTGATCTATGCTTAATAAAGCCTATCAGCCAATGGTATTTGCATGTAGTTACTTTAACCAGGGGCGTCCGTAATGGGGGGTCTTATCACTTTTTTGCCCAAAACTTCTTCTGCTCAACTTTTTTGTGGGTTTATTTTTAGAATATTATTACCAAGGTAAAAACCCATAAAAAAGGTACTCTTGTTGTAATACCATTCGAAAAAAATACAATTAAAGGCAAACTTACACCTTTCTAGAACCAAAAATTAAAACTAAAATGTTAAAAACCAGAATTTTAATTTTGCAGTGTGATTCTACATCAAAAGCTAAGAAAAAAAGTGTTATACATGTAAGTTTAAAAATCGATTTTAAAGGTACCATCACCCTTCAAAAATTTTGGAGACCATAACTCCCTTAGCATTGATTTTTGGAATTACCCGTATACAATTTTTTTTTTCTTAGCTTTTGGTGTACAGTTAACCTACACCATTGAAATTTTGGTTTTCAACAATTTGGTGTTTAATTTTTGGTTCTTGAAACTTGTAATTTTGCCTTTAATTGTATTTTTCTCGAAAACGGTTAATCCTAAAGTATTTTAGCAAGAGTACCTGTTTAATGTGTTTTTACCTAAAGAATACTATTCCAATAATAAACCCACAAAAAACTTTAACAGAAAAAAGTTTGGGGCAAAAAAGTGATCAGACCCCTCTTGTCGCACGCCCCTGGTTTAAGTGACTACATGCAAATACCATTGGCTAATAGGCCTTATTAAGAATAGATCACATGCAAAACCTTGTTGCTATAACACAAAGGGTTCCTAAGTTATTAATTAAAATTTTAATTTTTGGTACCCCATTTGAAGGGGTGTAGCTCCCTTATGAGCCGTTTGTGGACATATGTTTATGGGAACTTTTTTTCTTATTTTGACCTATAGAACATATTCTTTAAATATTTCCCTTTCCTCACGGAACACCCTGGATTTATGGTCAATTCGACGTATGTACATTTTTTTCAAAACCAAAGCTGTATTTTGGTCATCTGTTCTCGTTTTTCTTCTATTTCTTTTGATTTCTCAAACGAACCATACTCGCCTAAGTCATTTAAACTAAACCAAACTATTCTAATCTAGAATTCTTTTGTAGTTCACCGTACAATAAAACCATATTCACTTTCTCTTGATTTGTGAATTGTACGCAAAAAATTTATTTTAACATTAATCTCTTTAATATTTTGAAAAACTAAAATACCATTCAAGTTTTATTTAACAACAAAAATCACAAATCGTCTTGTAAATTTCAGGACGTCGCATCTCAATTTTTTTCGATTTTGAAATTTTTGATTTAAACGCTTTATATTATTAATTTACATCTAAAAAATAAGTTTCACTATTTTTTTTAAATAACAAAAATATAAGCAAAATAGTAACGTCGTATCTTAGATGATTACAGATTAATAAATTTTAAAACCTCGTATCTCTTAAATCTAGTTAACTGACTTGGAACGCACCCTTTGCATACGGCGACGCTTTTTTGACATCTTATGTGCATGTTATAAAAATTTGTGAAGTTTAAATGTTTAAAGTTAAAATTTTACTTTAAAAAGCGAATTAATGTAAAATTTCTACTATGGGGATGTGTTTGTCTACAGACATAACCTATAGGTTTTGTGTGGTCCTATATTTGTGATAGAACAATACATGCACAATTACGTAAATATTATAAATATCTAATTAAATATAAAATTGTAGAGCACCTACCTGCATATTTTGTACATAATTTCTAATACATAACTTCCTTGTGTGAATAAGTGCAACGAGTACCTAACCACTTATTGCAAATCTTGCGTAAAACTCATCTGCCAATTTATGAATAAAAAGTTGTTTTTTTATTCAATATCCCAGGTAAACCTTCGTAAAATTACAACTTGCGTCTTCCTTATAATACCTAGTCGTTTTTGCAGTACAAAATTCACACTCATTTCTTACACAGATTTTTCATAAATAATGGTAAAACAATTAAATTCATAGAATACTTAGGTGTTAAACAGTAAGGTGTTAAAGAAACAGTATTAACACCAATAAGTTTGAAATAATTATTCTTAATACAATTCTTTATTTTGTTCTATGAATCCACCGATCAGCTGATCGGTGTTTGAATCAACCTTGGCAAAATGACAGTTTGAATAACACTGCGCATGCGATGCAAGAGGTGCGTTCCGCTAATAATGTTTCAAAGCTCGTATCTTAAAAAAAAATTATTAATTTTGAGCTTCAAAATGTCGTATCTATAAACATTAGGTTTTTATTTGTATTTATTTATTTTATACACAATAAAATGACTTAAGGTAAGTTAATAATTAAAAATGTATTAAGTTTATATTAAAAAAGTACATTTTCAACCTATGAATAATGCGAAAAGGAGTTATTTCTCATTCCTGTAAAGTTGTCTTTTTTGAGAAAAAAAAAGTCCAAACGAAGTCCTGAAATTTACAAGACGAAATGTCATTAAGAAGGAAAATTCTTCTTTCCAATGCCAATTTGATAACATTTTATTTTATTTGAACTTATGTACTCTTTAGGTAGGTAGATTTTTTTTGGCAGAAAATTTCCATTAGTTTATGGGTTTGTAATTCATAACCTTTGTTTTTTAAGTTCTTCAATATTCAATCAGTTGGGGTAAAAAAGGCATAACTTAAAATAACTAAGGACGGACGCGAAAACTAGAATATAAAAAAAATCAGGTTTTTTCAAATTTCTGGAAAAATACTTAACCATATCCTAATGTGTCATACATCAAATTAAAGACAATAAAATTCTCTACTTAGGCATTTATAAAGATTTGTTGAAAGATTTAAGGAAACAAAAATATTCAAAGAAAATCACTTCGTTTCTTTCCAAAAATTTTTCCAGGGAAGATATTTTAAAAAAGTAACAAACGTTTTTAAAGAGAATTAAATTATTTACAAATCGATGCCTTGAACTTTCCTATAACTTTAAAAATAACGGAGTTACAGGCCTGGGGAGTTTTAAGTGGCGCACCCTGAATTAGTTTTTTCACTACTAGCACTATTTAACTATTTGTATTCAAATAATAAAATAAATTTTAACATAAATGATATTTCTTGAAATTTACATAAAAATCAAGTAGCCTTGATCAATGACATTTGCTCAAATAAATAATTTGATTTACCCAAGAATCAACCCTAAACTAAGAATTTGACTGATAAAGTTTATTTGACATATAACATTTCATTGGTTAAATTCTTAGTTAGTTTAGTGTTAATCATTGGATAAACTAATCTATAGTTATGGTTTTTAATTTATTTTATTCTTATTAATATTTGGAATTATTTTTTTTTGACTTGTTTTAACCCAGTGCACTGTGTTTTGTTTTACTGTGACTACCTATTTAAAATAAAGATTTATTATTAAAGAATAATAAAAATTGCAAAGTTATACACTGTAATTAATTTTTGATAATCTATGTATAGGTAAATCGAACTAAGTTCTAGGTGGACTGCCAAGGGAGTTACCCACTATACAAAACGCACCAATTTGATTTTGATTAAAATTTTATCTAAGTTCTAGGTGGACTGCCAAGGGAGTTACCCACTATACAAAATACACCAATTTGATTTTGATTAAAATTTTATCTGGCAATAGGCACTAAGTCACTTAGTGCACTTAGTGCGTTTTACTTGTAGATTATTTCAAATGTTTCTGCACTAAGCGACTTTCTAAAAAGAGTTAATTTATAAAAATACGATTGCTTGAATCATGTATATGATAGAATATCGCGTTATTTATTGTACTGACAAACGCATTTAAATTTTGCTATGTTAAAGTTGATCGAATAGAGACAGAACAGAGAAACAGAACTTTACCTGTAAAATGACTCGGCTAAAACTCTCTTAGTTCTGGCATAGTAAGCAGTTTCATATAATTAATACTAATTAATTATTATTATTAATTTTGGAAACGTTCTTAAACAGTCAAAAAGTCCAAACCCTGTTTTTAAAAATCTAGTTTTTGAAAATTTATGTAAACATCTTGTTTTCTACTTTATAGTTATACATTACGTTTAATTAATAGAAGGGTTTAAATTTTCAATAGTTATTTTTTATATTATTTTATTGACTTAGTGCTCTTTACTTGTAAGCCGACGTCGTGGGCCTGCAAATGGGACATTATTATGTCCAAACATGTCATTGCAATTTGCGGTAGTTTTTTTCCAAAAACAATTATTACAAAAATTAAAAAACAACAATGAAAGTTAAATTTGTCAATATCTTAAAACCATGTTTTTGGACTTAGTGCTCTTTACTTGTAAGCCGACGATATATCAATATAGGTACCAAGGGGTTTTAAACTTTTCGCAATATTTATTTTTAATCGTAATCATTTTATTGCATTTGTAAAAATAACTATTGGATTCTACTTGAAAATGAATTTTATTGAATGCCAAATTGTATTTCTTTCATATTGTATATTTCTGACTATTCAATTAGATCTGTTGAAATGATAAATGCAATAATAACGAACCATGAAACGACGATTTCGAATAATAGATTTATTTCGAAAAGTTTTTGCTTGAGTGAAAACTTTTAAGCGAAAAAGGTGCCAAAAATTACTTAATAAAAGTCTTTCGTCTATTTCGCTTGTCGCTATCTCTCAAAAGTAATTCTGAAGTCAGGTGCATTCATGATAAATTTTAAACACTTTCATAAAGTTAAAACTGTATTAGACCAAAAGGTGAAAAAAAAATGAATAGAATATATTTAAATAAATTTAACTATTCACAAAATATACTAACAATTGAGAAAATAGTTTATATTCTTATAAAATTAAAGAAATTGTTCACCAAATCTTAATGGAATACCGTCAAGTGGGGTGACTTCGGATGGTGTGGGTGACTTCGGTCACTTTTAATTTTCTCAAAATTACTCCTTACAGAAACTAGATTTTGACTGGCCCTTTTTAGTTGACACGGAGACACTCTGAATCAGACTGAATAAACTCTGATTTTTTGCAGCTCTTTTTATAGGATTTTTAAAACAATAATTTAAGTCAAAATTAAACTAGCGTCCGCAGAATAATTTGGCTGAAAAAATGAAGAAAAGCAATTTCACCTCCAACACGGCTATTTTTAAATTAACTTGATTGTTATTAATATATTAAAACAATGATCCAAACAAAAATTGTTGGAAATTTCCTCCCTAACAAAATTGATTATAATATTATGCATTTTTATCGTAAGATGCATATTAAGCAACTCACCCCTAAAATTCAAGATAGAGGACACCCCTTACGCAAATCACCCTGTAAAAAACTAACAGGAGTGTTTTGTTACCATTCGCTATTACCCTAAAAAATATCAGCCCGTGTACATTTATTGCAATTTAGATTTATTATTTGACTGGACTCTAGGTCAACCGAAATTTGTCTAAGTAAATATTAAAGCGATATTATTTTAAATTTTTTAACATAATATGAAATATACACACACACACACACACACACACAGAAATGATTAATAGAAAAAGAAACTGTAAAATTCAGATTAAATGGCCCAACTGTTTGAATATGTTTTCATTTAAAAGTACTTAAATTTTTTGCTTGATTGAAGCTGAATACCTACCTTACTTTTTAAAAGTTTAAAACTATACTTACAGTTACTTTATAATAAAAAAAATAACTATGGTTCATAACGACACTACTATTAGTGTTTTTTAATGGTAAATATATTTTTTTATAGCTAAATAAAGAAATATACCATAGTATACTTATACTTATGTAGGTTAATATCAAGAATAAACGAGTATTTTTATAACAAAATTATATTTATTTAGCAGCCAAAAAATAACAAAATTTTCTTGAAAATTATTAAAAAAAATTTGAAAAATGTCCACCATTTTGTTATCATTTGGCCAAAAAAAATACTTCTAGATAGGGCTAGAGCCGGCTCTAGCGACTTCAATACTGAATAATATCCTGTTTTTTTTTCAGTCGATCCAAACGACCGGAATCATGTCGACCATCGTTTTTTGATGTTAAAAAAAAATTATGCCAAGAAATTGCACTTTAAAAATCTAAAAAAAAAATATTCTTTAAATACAAATGAACATATCTACAAAATTTTGCAATGATATCTTTTTTCTTTTTATATAAAAAAATGTTTAAAAACAAAATATTAATAAGGTAGAACCTTAACTTAACCTTAAACTTAAAACTAATTTATGTAAAGCTTTTAATTTTAAAATTTATTAATAATGTTATATTATATAAAGACTAGATCATATTGATGTCAAATAGTTTGTTACAAAGCTTATTAGGTTGAACAGTTTCCTTAAACTTTTTATTCTGATAACAGCCAATAGGGTGAGTTTAGATGCAAATTGACATGTCTAATAAAAATATCTTAAGAGTACACAGAAATAGAATTTGCAACATTTACATAATTCATTTATATATATATATTTAAATATTTTTTAATCAAATTTGTATTGATTATACTAAATAAATGACCGCTTTACGCCATATTTCTTATGTTACATAAAAAAATACTGCTGCCAACAAATGAATACTGTCCCCTATAGGCCTAGATACATAAAAATAAAAAAAATTAAAGAATTTGCAAAAGAATGTTTTTCTTGAAAAAAGTTTATTTTTTCGTAAAACGAAATATAAATTGAATAAAATATTTTTACTCCCTTACCCCAACCCAATTTTTATGAAAAACAATCCCAGCCTAGAACTTCGGATAATAAACCTGTGGTCCAAATGTTAAGTCTTTAGCCCAAAGCGTTCTTAAGTTATTGTGGTCACAAGTTTGCCGGACACACAGACCGACAGACTGACCGAGAGACCGACAGACAGACAGATTTTTTTTTTATGGAAATCATATTTTTTGGATATAAAACGTCCAGAAACTTATAAAAAAGAAATAAAAAAATTCGATTTTTTTTTCTAACACAAGACTTTCCTTAGGGAAAGTAAAAATATTTTCACTTCACCTTAATAACTAGGTCACATTTTTCAGTATTATGACTCCAGTAAACTCAATTTATTTTAAAATTGAGGTTTATTGTTAGTGCAGAGGACATTATTCCAACCTATTTTCAACAGTAACACCTTGGAAATATATAATCATATTCTTATTATAAAAAAAAGCAGAATTGTATATTTTCCGACATTTAAACAAATTATTTTTAAGATAAATCTGTTTTTTTAATAGCTTGTTTGAAGTAGGTTGAATTTTAATTTGGGTGATCACATTAAGTACGCTTCATTGACTGCGCTAACCAAAAAACGCGCCACATTGAACGCGTAGGATAAACCGCGCCGAGACATTTACAGCGCCCAAATTTACCGCGCTATACCTAAACAGCGTCTGTATTTTCCGCGCTATAAGTTAAAGCGCCTAAAAATTTCGCTTTATCGGTTTTATGAAAATATCTTCGTTTTCAGATTTTATCTTGGTCAGTTTCGTACCAGGGTCATTCGGTTTGGTTTGGTCGCTCTAAACGTTTGTATTATTTTTTTTTTTTAATATTTTTGTTAAACTAACTGATTAATTTATAAGCGTCAATGCATATCCTAAAGCTTGCATAAGAACATAAAACATAAGAATGCGGTGCCGTGATTGGCTTACAAGATACATGGCCGCATATTAAGCCAATCACGGCATCGCATTGTTATGTATTACGTTTTTATGCGAGCCTGTGGATATGCCATCACCCAGAGGCCGCATAACTAACCATAATGCATAACATAAGACGCCATGATTATGTTATGATGGTGGAATTTTTATTTTCCAAATGGTTTAGCTTTCGTAATTTATTCCTAAAAATATATGGTCAATTTTGAAAGCACCAAATTTCAACTTTTATGTTTATTCGGTATCTATATGAAAGATTTAAATAAATTACTTTCAGTGGAAAAATCTGACGTAGATCATCAATACCGCGGTACTGGTAAAACTTCTAATGTGCATTCTAAGAAGCCCGCATTTGATTTATGCACTAGGATGGATGCCCTAACCAGATCTTTTTTTTTTTTTTAGAATAGAATAGAATAGAATAGAACTTTATTAATGTTTATACTTTCGTTTACACAAGTCATGTCATATTAAAATAAGTAATTTAAATAAATAATACAATACAATAAAAATACAATACGATACATACAATAATATACAGCCATTAAAATTAAAATCATAAAGATTGCAAAAGGGCTCCTATCTCCAGAAACTCACCTATGTCATACAATGCCTGTGAAACTAAGAATCCTTTTATTGTACTCTTGAATTTTCGTACAGATAACCTTTTTATGTGAGTGGGCAAGAAGTTATAGAATTTAATACCGTGGTAATTGGTTCCATTTCTACTGGACGTAAGTCTATAAAAATTAGTTCTAATTTTACCATTCTGAATAGTCGAATATTCATGAAAATTACCCTGTGTGTTGTAATCATTAACATTTTCATGAATATAACTTAGACATAAGAATACATACAGTGATGGAAGTGTGAGTATTTTTAATTTTATAAACTTATGTTTCACGTCATCCTGGTAGCCCAACTTTGATATAATCCTAACAACTTTTCTTTGCAGACCAAATATCCTACTCATTCCCGAAGCATGACCCCAATTTATCAGACCATAAGACATCTGAGAGCCAAATAGAGCCTGGTAGGCAGTTAGTAAAATGTTCTGGTTTACAATACCAGTTAACTGTCGAAAAAGAAAAATATTTCTTTCCAATTTTTTTGCTAGTTTATCCGTGTGCTGGTTCCAAATTAACTTTTGGTCTAGATAAACACCAAGGAATTTTACTTTTGTCGGATTTTCAAATCCAGCCGTGGACTTGTGGGTGAACAGAACCTTGGCTGTTTTGTCTGTATTTAAGAATAAGTTATTTGATCTAAACCATTCTTGCGCTTCCGCTAGTGTGTATTCCATTCTCTTTTGAATTCCCACTAAACTATTATGTGTATTGAGAAAAGTGCTGTCATCTGCAAATAATGTTGTGTCAGTATCTTGGAGTGATAAGTGAAGGTCATTTATGTATATCAGGAATAGTATCGGCCCAAGGACTGATCCTTGAGGGACGCCACTCCTGACATATCTCCATATTGACTTATCACTATAGATGTACTGCTTTCTATCTGTGAGAAATGACTTAATTAATGAGACGCCTTTATCTTTAAAAGTCAAGTTTTTCAGTTTTTTTAGTAGAAGAAGATGGGACACACAGTAAATAAATAAAATAAAATTGTTCTAGAATGATATAGGTTAAAATTAGACTTTTTGAAGTGCTTCTTTCAATAAAAATTTCGTAATGAATGAACATTATTACATTTTTACTGGCCAATACATTTTCTGCTTGTTGTAAAGTAAGTAGGGTATTGAATAAAACAAGATTTTTTTTAATTTTAATGTCATGTGAAAAATATAATTCTATAAAAAATTCATAAAAATTCAATACAGGATTGTTTTTACTTTTAGTGGCCCTATAGGACTGTAAGATAAGAATGTTATGTAGGCGAAAAAATTACTGATTTTGATTTGCCTGTTTATCAGTTATCCGAATAAAACTTTTTGTATGTTTGTCCGTTTTTAAAACTTAAAAGTTGTATAAACCATAACATTTGACCTATTATATTATTCACAGCGCCAACGCTAGAATAATAGTATACGGTAGTTTCGAATTTTCAAAAAAAAATCAAAAATCATCCTAGACAAAAAATTGGATATAAATTTGTTTCATAAAAAAATAAGCAACTTTTTTTATCAAATGTCCGTCCGTCCGTCTGCTGTCACGATTTTTATAGACACGATAACTCAAGAACGAATTCTGTAAAAAATTCAGCGAATTAGATACACTTCATTTGAAAATTAAAAAAAAAAATTTATTTGGCACGATTTATTAAATATCTCTGCACAGACATGGTATACCATGTCGTTAAAAATTCACAAATTTAAATTTGTACCAAATTTTAGCTTAAAATAACAAACTATGGCATACATGTCTTGCAGTTGCTAATATAATTATTTTGGGTTAAAGTTGACAGAAAATCTTATATTTGATTAAAAAATAAAAGTTTGGTATAATTTTGTGTATATATTTTTCACTTTTTAAATGAACAGCTGTATTTTTTTTAAGCTGAAATTTAGAAAAAATATCAGTTTATGCATTTTGCATGACACAGTTTAACCGATATTTAATAAAAAAACATATCTTAAAAGATATACGAGTTTACTACACAAATAGCGTGAGTTCGATTCTCACCGGCTCCTATTTGCCTTTTTTAGTTAATTAATAATTGAAATTTGGCGAAGGCGTAAGTGAAGCGGACACTCCCTATAAATTGGTTTGAAAGTAAATTAAAGCCGGTTGTTCCCTCTACTACTAGCCCACACAAGTCCTGGACTTAGGGGATGCTTAATTAAGTAGAATAGTACGAGGTTAAACAAAAATGTAAATGTAAATATGTTTTTTTTTTCCAATTTTCAAATAAATTAGGCACAAATCTATATTTTTAACTGAAATTGGGCATAGAATCTTATTTTGGTATTTTTTAGGTCATGAGGGCCCCTCATTAAGGGGGTAATTTAAAAATTTAAAAAATGTTTGTACACGTGTAAGAGATATTTGATTAAAAAAACATGTCTTGTTAAAAGATATATGTATTTTTTTCCAATTTTCAAATAAATGGGGCCAAAATTTATTTTTTTAAACTGAAATTTGACACAGAATCTTATTTTGGTATTTTATAGGACATGAGGGTTGATTTAAAAATTTAAAAAAAGGGTTTCATGAAATACCTTACTGCATAGTTAGTTGCTGACCTATTTACTTGATTTAATATTCCTTGTAATACAACACTGCGCCATATTTTCTCATAAAATGGTCCAGTAAAATCCAAAAGGCGAGTTATAAATATAAAAGGACCTTAAATTAACACGCTACTAGCATTTAATGAGAAACTTGTAATTTAAAAGGCCAGATTAAGCTAAATTGTTACTACTACTTTGCAACACGTTGGCGATTTGGCTAGCGAAATATTTTATTAATAGAAATAAATCTTTTGTTTGTTATTTATAGTAATTTTTAATCTACTATTTGAGAAAAGTCCAAACCAAAAGGGGTACACTTTAAAAACGAATTGGTAAAATTCCCGAATGTATCGTGGGTAATTTTGTGGCCATAACATATTCGGGAAAATTACAAAAAAGTTGTGAATAGCAATTTATATAATAAATATTGTTTATTTATTTAAATAATAGATATCTAAATTTTACAATTTGTAAATTTCCAGAATAAAAATTGGATTTTTTATAATTACAAAACATTTACAAAAATAAATTGAATTTTACACATTTTATATTGTAAATTTCAGGAATAAAAATTAAATTTTTAGTTTTTTTAAATGTAGTATTACAATATATATTCCTTAAAAACTAGATACAAATTTTGTAAAATTCACTAGTGAATATATAGGAATATTTCCAAATTACGTTATACTATAAAGAACTTTCACTTTCGGGTTTAGACCGTGTTAATGGATTTTCACTTTCCGACGTTTCGTCTCTTACTACTAGAGACATCTTCAGGGATTAATCTGAAACTAAGTTTCGAATCAACTTGTGTCACTATTTATGACGAGTTGTGGTTATTCACCCGTGACGAGGTTTTTCCTATCAAAGACTTCCATATTGCAGGTAAGTGGTAACCAGTGTCCCGATTGATATTGTTAGGATGCTTGATGATTTCTATCGATTCCCGTATCTTCCTTGGAATTTTTCTGTTTTCTGTTAATATTTGTTTTGTTTCAGACAAATTGATTTTATGACCTGTTTCATGTACATGTTCGGCTACTGCCGATAAGGAAATTTGTTTCTTTCTTATATTGCGCTCATGCTCTTGAAGTCTTGTAGAAATTTTTCTCTTAGTTTCACCTATGTAAACCGTACCACAGGAGCAGGGTATTTTATATACGCCTTCTGAACTCAGGGGTATTTTGTCTTTTGTTGAAGTCAAACATTGACGTTATACTTTTACAAAACATTATTTGTTAAAATCACAAATTGTGTTTTGTAAAAGTATAACGTAAATTATAAAAATAAATTTTGAAATTACAAGATTGATATTAAAAATTTACAAAATTAATTAGTGATATGACAAAATTAATTAGTAATATCACAGTTTTTGTGTAAAATTTCAAAAAAAAGGTAAAAATATAATAAATCTGTAAAAATTTAAAATAAGTTGGGTATTTTTCACAGAACAAATTGTAATTTTCAGTACCTTTTTATCAGTGTACATCAAAAAAGAGTTATTGATGGTTTAGGCACTGGTGGGGACTAATAATTAATTCTGCAAAAAGAATTTTGCCAAAGGGCACTTTAAGTATTTTTAATTTACATTTAAAACACATCGCCAGCACTAGAATAATATTATACGGTAGTTTCGAATTAAAAAAAAAAAAATCAAAAATCGTTCTAGACAAAAAAATTGAATATAAATTGGTTTCATAAAAAAATAAGCAACTTTTTTTATGTCCGTCCGTCTGATGTCAAGATTTTTGTAGAACGAATAATCCGATCGTATTGAAATTTTCAGAAAAAATCAAGTTCTGTAAGGGGAAGATCCCCATTGTTTTTAAAAGTAATCTCCACAAAAACAAAAAAGTTATGGGGGGTTAAACTTAAAAAAAAATTTCGATTAACGTATTTTTTTCGGGAAAAACTACTTATTATAAGGATCAATTCTACAAAAAAAAAATAATAATAATAATAATAATAATAATAATAATAATAATAAATAAATCAAAAAAATTTTTTTGAAATTTTCTTTTGTTTTTTAGATTTTTTCGTTTTTCGCAATAAGAAAATTTAATAAAAAAATCGAAAAAATAAAAAAATAGGTTTTTTTGAAAACTTTTTTTTTATAATTTTTTGTTTTTTAAAAAATATCTTTAAAAAAAATGTATTTTTTTTGTTATTTTTTTTTTGTTTGAAAATTATTTTTTTTTTAACTATTTCGGAAATACAATATACTATTTACTGTGAACAATATATAATGAAATTCATAGCATTACATATCTTCACGGCTTGTTTTATTTTATGTCATCGTAGTTCATTATTGTGTTTTTATTGCTTTGTTACCAACTACATAATAGTGTACTTTATACCCATGCACATTAAGGCCCGCGCGGGCATAAAGGCACAAACAACAGTTTTTGATTAATATTAATACAGCATTTCCCTAGCAACGACGGTGTTTCGGATTTTATATATTGATTTTCCATATTTTTTTTTGCAAAAACGAACTAACATGACATAAAAGTTTGTATGTAATAGATGAGTATGCCCCCGGGCGACTTACAAGCCTTCGAGCCAGAGGCCCTCGAGTTTGTAAGATCATTGTACTCAGGGCAAAAATATTGTTTGTTTTTACCCTCGTACTATTCTACTTAATTAAGCATCCCCTAAGTCCAGGTCTTGTGTGGGCTAGTAGTAGAGGGAACCACCGGCTTTAATTGACTTTCGAACCAATATATCTAGGGAGTACGCCTTCGCCATATTTCAATTATTAATTAACTGAAAACTCAATTATTAATTAACTGAAAAAGGCGCTACATAATCCTCACAGGCTAGGTTAATCAGGTAGTTATCGTCATATAAGTTGCTGAGATTTTCATATAAATTACCCCATAGTTGTGCAATGTTGGCTTCTCCAGAGGTTTGGTCTATAGAGGTGGACAGAGAGACAGGTGTTTTTCTGATTTTTCCACATGCTTTCCAGAATTTAATAAAATCTTTGTCCATAGGGCAAGCGGCTAGCGCATCAGCACGTAGCTGTTCTTCACGTTGACGTACGGATTTAAGTTTAGCTTTGAAGATTCTACGAAGACGGCGCCTTTCATCATTTAAGGGGCCAGCAGGTGGGCGACCAGAATCCGTCCACAGAAGAAAAGCCACGTGAGCGGCATTGTAGGCAGTAGACACTTCGGCAGACCAACCAGGTACAGTTCTGTAATTACGGTTTGGCTTGCGTCGAAAAATACTAGTGGCCGAAATACGCAAGGCAGCAGAAATGTCATTAAACAAACTTTCAACTTGCAATGCATGCTGCTGATTAGTGCACATAGGATCACGACAGTATACAGCATTGGGAAGTTTGATAAGCCTAAGCTTTTCCTCTGTAGCGAGTTTATAGTTTCGAACCGATAAATTGCTGTCTTCAGTCCATTTAGGTATGACAGACGTGAAAGACACTGAAGGAGTGACTTTCGGCAGCAGGGAGGTTTCAAGCTTTAGAGTTAAAGGAAAGTGATCCGAATTGGAGGTCATCTTTAAAACATCAACCGATATAATGCAGCAGCAGCTGATGAAACTAGACAGTGATCTAGCCACGAAGTAGTAGAATGGGCGTCGCTGACATACGTAAACGTGTCCTGAGGCAGAGTGTCAATATCCAGAGCAGCAAGGTTCTCATGTTCACAAAAAAATTTCAACTCTTGAAAGAACTCAAATTTTGTCGGCGGGTTTAGTGTTAAAGTCACCAAGAATAAGAACATCATCAGGCGCAGTTTCTTCGATGATAGCGGAGAGCCTACCAAGGATGTGGCAGAACTCAGGAATTTTATCAAGGTTGTAAGTAGGCATGTACACAGAGGCCAGTAGAATTGTTCTTGAGTTTTCAATAATGGTTATTAAAAATGTATTAAGTTTATATTAAAAAAGTACATTTTCAACCTATGAATAATGCGAAAAGGAGTTATTTCTCATTCCTGTAAAGTTGTCTTTTTTAAGATACGACGTCCTGAAATTTACAAGACGAAATGTCATTAAGAAGGAAAATTCTTCTTTCCAATGCTAATTTGATAAAATTTTATTTTATTTGAACTTATGTACTCTTTAGGTAGGTAGATTTTTTTTCGCAGAAAATTTCCATTAGTTTATGGGTTTGTAATTCATAACCTTTGTTTTTTAATCATTTGGGGTAAAAAAGGCATAACTTAAAATAGCTAAGGACGGACGCGAAAACTAGAATATAAAAAAAAATCAGGTTTTTTCAAATTTCTGGAAAAATACTTAACCATATCCTAATGTGTCATACATCAAATTAAAGACAATAAAATTCTCTATTTAGGCATTTATAAAGATTTGTTGAAAGATTTAAGGAAACAAAAATATTCAAAGAAAATCACTTCGTTTCTTTCCAAAAATTTTTCCAGGGAAGATATTTTAAAAAAGTAACAAACGTTTTTAAAGAGAATTAAATTATTTACAAATCGATGCCTTGAACTTTCCTATAACTTTAAAAATAACGGAGTTACAGGCCTGGGGAGTTTTAAGTGGCGCACCCTGTATTAGTTTTTTCACTACTAGCACTATTTAACTATTTGTATTCAAATAATAAAATAAATTTTAACATAAATCATATTTCTTGAAATTTACATAAAAATCAAGTAGCCTTGATCAATGACATTTGCTCAAATAAATAATTTACCCAAGAATCAACCCTAAACTAAGAATTTGACTGATAAAGTTTATTTGACATATAACATTTCATTGGTTAAATTCTTAGTTAGTTTAGTGTTAATCATTGGATAAACTAATCTATAGTTATGGTTTTTAATTTATTTTATTCTTATTAATATTTTGAATTATTTTTTTTTGACTTGTTTTAACCCAGTGCACTGTGTTTTGTTTTACTGTGACTACCTATTTAAAATAAAGATTTATTATTAAAGAATAATAAAAATTGCAAAGTTATACACTGTAATTAATTTTTGATGATCTATGTATAGGTAAACCGAACTAAGTTCTAGGTGGACTGCCAAGGGAGTTACCCACTATACAAAACGCACCAATTTGATTTTGATTAAAATTTTATCTAAGTTCTAGGTGGACTGCCAAGGGAGTTACCCACTATACAAAATACACCAATTTGATTTTGATTAAAATTTTATCTGGCAATAGGCACTAAGTCACTTAGTGCACTTAGTGCGTTTTACTTGTAGATTATTTCAAATGTTTCTGCACTAAGCGACTTTCTAAAAAGAGTTAATTTATAAAAATACGATTTATATGATAGAATATCGCGTTATTTATTGTACTGACAAACGCATTTAAATTTTGCTATGTTAAAGTTGATCGAATAGAGACAGAACAGAGAAACAGAACTTTACCTGTAAAATGACTCGGCTAAAACTCTCTTAGTTCTGGCATAGTAAGCAGTTTCATATAATTAATACTAATCAATTATTATTATTAATTTTGGAAACGTTCTTAAACAGTCAAAAAGTCCAAACCCTGTTTTTAAAAATCTAGTTTTTGAAAATTTATGTAAACATCTTATTTTCTACTTTATAGTTATACATTACGTTTAATTAATAGAAGGGTTTAAATTTTCAATAGTTATTTTTTATATTATTTTATTGACTTAGTGCTCTTTACTTGTAAGCCGACGTCGTGGGCCTGCAAATGGGACATTATTATGTCCAAACATGTCATTGCAATTTGCGGTAGTTTTTTTCCAAAAACAATTATTACAAAAATTAAAAAACAACAATGAAAGTTAAATTTGTCAATATCTTAAAACCATGTTTTTGGACTTAGTGCTCTTTACTTGTAAGCCGACGATATATCAATATAGGTACCAAGGGGTTTTAAACTTTTCGCAATATTTATTTTTAATCGTAATCATTTTATTGCATTTGTAAAAATAACTATTGGATTCCACTTAAAAATGAATTTTATTGAATGCCAAATTGTATTTCTTTCATATTGTATATTTCTGACTATTCAATTAGATCTGTTGAAATGATAAATGCAATAATAACGAACCATGAAACGACGATTTCGAATAATAGATTTATTTCGAAAAGTTTTTGCTTGAGTGAAAACTTTTAAGCGAAAAAGGTGCCAAAAATTACTTAATAAAAGTCTTTCGTCTATTTCGCTTGTCGCTATCTCTCAAAAGTAATTCTGAAGTCAGGTGCATTCTTGATAAATTTTAAACACTTTCATAAAGTTAAAACTGTATTAGACCAAAAGGTGAAAAAAAATGTATAGAATATATTTAAATAAATTTAACTATTCACAAAATATACTAAACATTGAGAAAATAGTTTAAATTCTTATAAAATTAAAGAAATTGTTCACCAAGTCTTAGTGGAATACCGTCAAATGAGGTGACTTCGGATGGTGTGGGTGACTTCGGACACTTTTAATATTCTCAAAATTATTCCTTACAGAAACTAGATTTTGAATGGCACTTTTTAGTTGACACGGAGACACTCTGAACCAGACTGAATAAACTCTGATTTTTGCAGCTCTTTTTATAGCATTTTTAAAACAATAAATTAAGTCAAAATTAAACTAGCGTCCGCAGATTAATTTGGCTGAAAAAATGAAGAAAAGCAATTTCACCTCCAACACGGCTATTTTTAAATTAACTTGATTGTTATTAATATATTAAAACAATGATCCAAACAAAAATTGTTGGAAATTTCCTCCCTAACAAAATTGATTATAATATTATGCATTTTTATCGTAAGGTGCATATTAAGCAACTTACCCCTAAAATTCAAGATAGAGGACACCCCTTACGCAAATCACCCTGTAAAAAACTAACAGGAGTGTTTTGTTACCATTCGCTATTACCCTAAAAAATATCAGCCCGTGTACATTTATTGCAATTTAGATTTATTATTTGACTGGACTCTAGGTCAACCGAAATTTGTCTAAGTAAATATTAAAGCGATATTATTTTAATTTTTTTAACATAATATGAAATATACACACACACACACACACAGAAATGATTAATAAAAAAAGAAACTGTAAAATTCAGATTAAATGGCTCAACTATTTGAATATGTTTTCATTTAAAAGTACTTAAATTTTTTGTTTGATTGAAGCTGAATACCTACCTTACTTTTTAAAAGTTTAAAACTATACTTACAGTTACTTTATAATAAAAAAAATAACTATGGTTCATAACGACACTACTATTAGTGTTTTTTAATGGTAAATATATTTTTTTATAGCTAAATAAAGAAATATACCATAGTATACTTATACTTATGTAGGTTAATATCAAGAATAAACGAGTATTTTTATAACAAAATTATATTTATTTAGCAGCCAAAAAATAACAAAATTTTCTTGAAAATTATTAAAAAAAATTTGAAAAATGTCCACCATTTTGTTATCATTTGGCCAAAAAAAATTCTTCTAGATAGGGCTAGAGCCGGCTCTAGCGACTTCAATACTGAATAATATCCTGTTTTTTTTTCAGTCGATCCAAACGACCGGAATCATGTCGACCATCGTTTTTTGATGTTAAAAAAAAAATTATGCCAAGAAATTGCACTTTAAAAATCTAAAAAAAAATTATTCTTTAAATACAAATGAACATATCTACAAAATTTTGCAATGATATCTTTTTTCTTTCTATATAAAAAAATGTTTAAAAACAAAATATTAATAAGGTAGAAAGACCCCTTAAACTTAAAACTAATTTATGTAAAGCTTTTAATTTTAAAATTTATTAATAATGTTATACTATATAAAGACTAGCTAGATGATATTGATGTCAAATAGTTTGTTACAAAGCTTATTAGGTTGAACAGTTTCCTTAAACTTTTTATTCTGATAACAGCCAATAGGGTGAGTTTCGATGCAAATTGACATGTCTAATAAAAATATCTTAAGAGTACACAGAAATAGAATTTGCAACATTTACATAATTCATTTATATATATATTTAAATATTTTTTAATCAAATTTTTATTGATTATACTAAATAAATGACCGCTTTACGCCATATTCCTTGTTACATAAAAAAATACTGCTGCCAACAAATGAATACTGTCCCCTATAGGCCTAGATACATAAAAATAAAAAAAATTAAAGAATTTGCAAAAGAATGTTTTTCTTGAAAAAAGTTTATTTTTTCGTAAAACGAAAAATAAATTGAATAAAATGTTTTTGAAAAAAAATATTTTTACTCCCTTACCCCAACCCAATTTTTATGAAAAACAATCCCAGCCTAGAACTTCGGATAATCAACCTGTGGTCCAAATGTTAAGTCTTTAGCCCAAAGCGTTCTTAAGTTATTGTGGTCACAAGTTTGCCGGACACACAGACCGACAGACTGACCGAGAGACCGACAGACAGACAGAATTTTTTTTGATGGAAATCATATTTTTTGGATATAAAACGTCCAGAAACTTATAAAAAAGAAATAAAAAAATTCGATTTTTTTTTCTAACACAAGACTTTCCTTGGGGAAAGTAAAAATATTTTCACTTCACCTTAATAACTAGGTCACATTTTTCAGTATTATGACTCCAGTAAACTCAATTTATTTTAAAATTGAGGTTTATTGTTAGTGCAGAGGACATTATTCCAACCTATTTTCAACAGTAACACCTTGGAAATATATAATCATATTCTTATTATAAAAAAAAGCAGAATTGTATATTTTCCGACATTTAAACAAATTATTTTTAAGATAAATCTGTTTTTTTAATAGCTTGTTTGAAGTAGGTTGAATTTTAATTGGGGTGATCACATTAAGTACGCTTCATTGACCGCGCTAACCAAAAAACGCGCCACATTGAACGCGTAGGATAAACCGCGCCGAGACATTTACAGCGCCCAAATTTACCGCGCTATACCTAAACAGCGTCTGTATTTTCCGCGCTATAAGTTAAAGCGCCTAAAAATTTCGCTTTATCGGTTTTATGAAAATATCTACGTTTTCAGATTTTATCTTGGTCAGTTTCGTACCAGGGTCATTCGGTTTGGTTTGGTCGCTCTAAACGTTTGTATTATTTTTTTTTTAAATATTTTTGTTAAACTAACTGATTAATTTATAAGCGTCAATGCATATCCTAAAGCTTGCATAAGAACATAAAACATAAGAATGCGGTGACGTGATTGGCTTACAAGATACATGGCCGCACATTAAGCCAACCACGGCATCGCATTGTTATGTATTACGTTTTTATGCGAGCCTGTGGATATGCCATCACCCAGAGGCCGCATAACTAACCATAATGCATAACATAAGACGCCATGATTATGTTATGATGGTGGAATTTTTATTTTCCAAATGGTTTAGCTTTCGTAATTTATTCCTAAAAATATATGGTCAATTTTGAAAGCACCAAATTTCAACTTTTATGTTTATTCGGTATCTATATGAAAGATTTAAATAAATTACTTTCAGTGGAAAAATCTGACGTAGATCATCAATACCGCGGTACTGGTAAAACTTCTAATGTGCATTCTAAGAAGCCCGCATTTGATTTATGCACTAGGATGGATGCCCTAACCAGATCTTTTTTTTTTTTTTAGAATAGAATAGAATAGAATAGAACTTTATTAATGTTTATACTTTCGTTTACACAAGTCATGTCATATTAAAATAAGTAATTTAAATAAATAATACAATACAATAAAAATACAATACGATACATACAATAATATACAGCCATTAAAATTAAAATCATAAAGATTGCAAAAGGGCTCCTATCTCCAGAAACTCACCTATATCATACAATGCCTGTGAAACTAAGAATCCTTTTATTGTACTCTTGAATTTTCGTACAGATAACCTTTTTATGTCAGTGGGCAAGAAGTTATAGAATTTAATACCGTGGTAATTGGTTCCATTTCTACTGGACGTAAGTCTATAAAAATTAGTTCTAATTTTACCATTCTGAATAGTCGAATATTCATGAAAATTACCCTGTGTGTTGTAATCATTAACATTTTCATGAATATAACTTAGACATAAGAATACATACAGTGATGGAAGTGTGAGTATTTTTAATTCTATAAACTTATGTTTCACGTCATCCTGGTAGCCCAACTTTGATATAATCCTAACAACTTTTCTTTGCAGACCAAATATCCTACTCATTCCCGAAGCATGACCCCAATTTATCAGACCATAAGACATCTGAGAGCCAAATAGAGCCTGGTAGGCAGTTAGTAAAATGTTCTGGTTTACAATACCAGTTAACTGTCGAAAAAGAAAAATATTTCTTTCCAATTTTTTTGCTAGTTTATCCGTGTGCTGGTTCCAAGTTAACTTTTGGTCTAGATAAACACCAAGGAATTTTACTTTTGTCGGATTTTCAAATCCAGCCGTGGACTTGTGGGTGAACAGAACCTTGGCTGTTTTGTCTGTATTTAAGAATAAGTTATTTGATCTAAACCATTCTTGCGCTTCCGCTAGTGTGTATTCCATTCTCTTTTGAATTCCCACTAAACTATTATGTGTATTGAGAAAAGTGCTGTCATCTGCAAATAATGTTGTGTCAGTATCTTGGAGTGATAAGTGAAGGTCATTTATGTATATCAGGAATAGTATCGGCCCAAGGACTGATCCTTGAGGGACGCCACTCCTGACATATCTCCATATTGACTTATCACTATAGATGTACTGCTTTCTATCTGTGAGAAATGACTTAATTAATGAGACGCCTTTATCTTTAAAAGTCAAGTTTTTCAGTTTTTTTAGTAGAAGAAGATGGGACACACAGTAAATAAATAAAATAAAATTGTTCTAGAATGATATAGGTTAAAATTAGACTTTTTGAAGTGCTTCTTTCAATAAAAATTTCGTAATGAATGAACATTATTACATTTTTACTGGCCAATACATTTTCTGCTTGCTGTAAAGTAAGTAGGGTATTGCATAAAACAAGATTTTTTTTAAATTTTAATGTCATGTGAAAAATATAATTCTGTAAAAAATTCATAAAAATTCAATCTAGGATTGTTTTTACTTTTAGTGGCTCTATAGGACTGTAAGATAAGAATGTTATGTAGGCGAAAAAATTACTGATTTTGATTTGTCTGTTTATCAGTTATCCGAATAAAATTTTTTGTACGTTTGTCCGTTTTTAAACCTTAAAAGGTGTATAAACCATAACATTTGACCTATTATATTATTCACAGCGCCAACGCTAGAATAATAGTATACGGTAGTTTCGAATTTTCAAAAAAAAAAAAAAATCATCCTAGACAAAAAATTGGATATAAATTTCTTTCATAAAAAAATAAGCAACTTTTGTTATCAAATGTCCGTCCGTCCGTCCGTCCGTCTGATGTCACGATTTTTATAGACACGATAACTCAAGAACGAATTCTGTAAAAAATTCAGCGAATTAGATACACTTCATTTAAAAATTAAAAAAAAAAAAATTATTTGGCACGATTTATTAAATATCTCTGCACAGACATGGTATACCATGTCGTTAAAAATTCACAAATTTAAATTTGTACCAAATTTTAGCTTAAAATAACAAACTATGGCACACATGTCTTGCAGTTGCTAATATCATTATTTTGGGTTAAAGTTGACAGAAAATCTTATATTTGATTAAAAAATAAAAGTTTGGTATAATTTTGTGTATATATTTTTCACTTTTTAAATGAAGTAGCTGTATTTTTTTTAAGCTGAAATTTAGAAAAAATATCAGTTTATGCATTTTGCATGACACAGTTTAACAGATATTTAATAAAAAAGCATATCTTAAAAGATATACGAGTTTACTACACAAATAGCGTGAGTTCGATTCTCACCGGCTCCTATTTGCCTTTTTCAGTTAATTAATAATTGAAATTTAGCGAAGGCGTAAGTGAAGCGGACACTCCCTATAAATTGGTTTGAAAGTAAATTAAAGCCGGTGGTTCCCTCTACTACTAGCCCACACAAGTCCTGGACTTAGGGGATGCTTAATTAAGTAGAATAGTACGAGGTTAAACAAAAATGTAAATGTAAATATGTTTTTTTTTTCCAATTTTCAAATAAATTAGGCACAAATCTATATTTTTAACTGAAATTGGGCATAGAATCTTAATTTGGTATTTTTTAGGTCATGTGGGCCCCTCATTAAGGGGCAAATTTAAAAAATTTAAAATGTTTGTACACGTGTAAGAGATATTTGATTAAAAAACACGTCTTGTAAAAAGATATGTGTATTTTTTCCAATTTTCATATAAATTGGGCCCAAATTTATTTTTTTAACTGAAATTTGGCACAGAATCTTATTTTGGTATTTTATAGGACATGAGGGGTGATTTAAAATTTTCAAAAAGTGTTTTATGAAATACCTTACTGTATAGTTAGTTTCTGACCTATTTACTTGATTTAATATTCCTTGTAATACAACACTGCGCCATATTTTCTCATAAAATGGTCCAGTAAAATCCAAAAGGCGAGTTATAAATATAAAAGGACCTTAAATTAACACGCTACTAGCATTTAATGAGAAACTTGTAATTTAAAAGGCCAGATTAAGCTAAATTGTTACTACTACTTTGCAACACGTTGGCGATTTGGCTAGCGAAATATTTTATTAATAGAAATAAATCTTTTGTTTGTTATTTATAGTAATTTTTAATTTACTATTTGAGGAGTGCCGGACCAAAAGGGGTACACTTTAAAAACGAATTGGTAAAATTCCCGAATGTATCGTGGGTAATTTTGTGGCCATAACATATTCGGGAAAATTACAAAAAAGTTGTGAAAAGCAATTTATATAATAAATATTGTTTATTTATTTAAATAATAGATATCTAAATTTTACAATTTGTAAATTGTAAATTTCCAGAATAAAAATTGGATTTTTTATAATTACAAAACATTTACAAAAATAAATTGAATTTTACAAATTTTATATTGTAAATTTCAGGAATAAAAATTAAATTTTTAGTTTTCTTAAATGTAGTATTACAATATATATTCCTTAAAAACTAGATACAAATTTTGTAAAATTCACTAGTGAATATATAGGAATATTTCCAAATTACGTTATACTTTTACAAAACATAATTTGTTAAAATCACAAATTATGTTTTGTAAAAGTATAACGTAAATTATAAAAATACATTTTGAAATTACAAGACTGATATTTAAAATTTACAAAATTAATTAGTGATATGACAAAATTAATTAGTAATATCACAGTTTTTGTGTAAAATTTCAAAAAAAAAGGTAAAAATATAATAAATCTGTAAAAATTCAAAATAAGTTGGGTATTTTTCACAGAACAAATTGTAATTTTCAGTACCTTTTTATCAGTGTACATCAAAAAAGAGTTAT
Organism: Brachypterus glaber; assembly: GCA_958510825.1. Taxonomy (NCBI): domain Eukaryota; kingdom Metazoa; phylum Arthropoda; class Insecta; order Coleoptera; family Kateretidae; genus Brachypterus; species Brachypterus glaber. The sequence goes on along the minus strand of OY294045.1, from coordinate 24,381,237 downwards.
TGATGGTTTAGGCACTGGTGGGGACTAATAATTAATTCTGCAAAAAGAATTTTGCCAAAGGGCAAGTATTTTTAATTTACATTTAAAACACATCGCCAGCACTAGAATAATATTATACGGTAGTTTCGAATTAAAAAAAAAATCAAAAATCGTTCTAGACAAAAAAAATTGAATATAAATTGGTTTCATAAAAAAATAAGCAACTTTTTTTTCAAATGTCCGTCCGTCTGATGTCATTTTTGTAGAACGAATAATCCGATCGTATTGAAATTTTCAGAAAAAATCAAGTTCTATAAGGGGAAGATCCCCATTGTTTTTGAAAGTAATCTCCACAAAAGCAAAAAAGTTATGGGGGGTTAAACTTAAAAAAAAAATCGAAAAATGCTGAAAGAAAATTCCGATTAACGTATTTTTTTCGGGAAAAACTACTTATTATAAGGATCAATTCTACAAAATAATAATAATAATAATAATAATAATAATAATAATAATAATAATAAATAATTAAAAAAAAAATTTGAAATTTTCTTTTGTTTTTTAGATTTTTTCGTTTTTTGCAATAAGAAAATTTAATAAAAAAATCGAAAAAATAAAAAAATAAGTTTTTTTGAAAACTTTTTTTTTATAATTTTTTGTTTTTTAAAAAATATCTTTAAAAAAAATGTATTTTTTTTTGTTATTTTTTTTTGTTTGAAAATTATTTTTTTTAACTATTTCGGAAATACAATATACTATTTACTGTGAACAATATATAATGAAATTCATAGCATTACATATCTTCTCGGCTTGTTTTATTTTATGTCATCGTAGTTCATTATTGTGTTTTTATACTAACTACATAATAGTGTACTTTATACCCATGCACATTAAGGCCCGCGCGGGCATAAAGGCACAAACAACAGTTTTTGATTAACATTAATACAGCATTTCCCTAGCAACGACGGTGTTTCGGATTTTATATATTGATTTTCCATATTTTTTTTTGCAAAAACGAACTAACATGACATAAAAGTTTGTATGTAATAGATGAGTATGCCCCCGGGCGACTTACAAGCCTTCGAGCCAGAGGCCCTCGAGTTTGTAAGATCATTGTACTCAGGGCAAAAATATTGTTTGTTTTTACCCTCGTACTATTCTACTTAATTAAGCATCCCCTAAGTCCAGGTCTTGTGTGGGCTAGTAGTAGAGGGAACCACCGGCTTTAATTGACTTTCGAACCAATATATCTAGGGAGTACGCCTTCGCCATATTTCAATTATTAATTAACTGAAAAAGGCGCCAGTGAGGTTTGAACTCACGATCATTAGCTCAGTGTCAATGCTATATCGATGCCTTAGACCGCTGAGATAATTCTCCCATTCTCCCTTGGTACATAAATAACTATAAAAAATTTCATATCAAATAAATATTAATAATGTGTGCCCTAAACCAAGATTAACCTACTAAGATATTAACCTAGTTTACTACAAAATTGAAAAAAAAAATCTTTTAACTTATCCACTAAAGCTTTTTATAAAGCTTTTCTACCGTCCGAGGTATACATTTTGAAGTAGAAAATCAATTTGTGTCAAGAAAGGACAACCTTATCGGTATATGTCTTGACATGTCTGAGCTCTCCCTTTTAAATTTATCTCTATAGAGCAAAAAATGTTAGTTTATATCGTGTGTGTGTTTTATGGCTAGACATGGAAAGTTTATAGCCTTGCTAAGATGACAATCCGTGTAAAATTATATAAATTTTTTAAACGACCGAAGCACACCCGTAGCTAACCGTGTCACCACCTAAAATCAAGCAAATGGACCTGAGGAAGATATAAAGCTATCCCGAGGCGGACCTGGAACATACTCGTCCATTTTATAACTACCGAACCGGACCTGAAGCGACATTAAAGTACACCCGCACCCTTAAATATTTATTTATTGCATCAAGTCAATTCGAAGTTAACATTCAGGTCTAGTTCAGTGGTCTACAAAAAGTAAGGGAGCTTCAGGTCTGCTTCGGAAGCCAATAAAAAGTACGGAGGCACCGGTTCAGTTTAGTTAGAAAAAGTAGTACATATATATTTATTTGACTTATACAGTGACACAAAAAACAATGGATCTCTCGACTAGTCAAATCCTATGTACTTTGAGCCGCTAAATCCGAATCTGAGGTCGGAATTTAAAATTTAGCTCCCATTTTCAACGTAACCTCAAAAAACTCACTTCTTTTTGTACTGCTTTGCTATATTTTTTGAAGTTATGTCGAAAATGGGAGAACTTTTAAATTTTGACTTCAGATTCGAATTCAGCGGTTAAAAATTCATAGGAATTAACTAGTCGAGTCCGTCGGATATCCAACCGTTTTTTTTTTGTTGGGGTGGCTATGTTATTGTTTTGTTTGGTGATATACTTTTTATTCGGAATATACAGGGTGATCAATATCTGACATGCCAAAAATTAAGAGGTGATTCTACATCCAAAAATATAAAAAAAGTTCCTATAAAGGTTGGTCCGGAAATGAGCCCTAAGGGAGTTAGGGCCCTTTAAAATTGTAATAAAAATAAGGTTTTTAATTAATAACTCTGGTACCCTTTAAGCTAAAGCGACGAGCTTTTGCATGTATACTAGTATTAATAAGGGCAATAATGTTAATTTATTTTATTTATTCAGAGGCGTCCCTAGACGGAAAAATGTATTGCTTAACAGATTTTTGCCCCAAACTTTTTTATGTGTACTTTTTTTGGATTTTTTGTATAAAATATGGATTTCTTGAGTAAAAATACATAACGAATGTCAGATAGTGCAACACTGTAGGAGCAACCGTTTAAAAAAAAGCAATTAAGAGGAAGTAACATTTTGTGGTTTTTACTCCTTTAATATTAAATTTAGGTATTTTGGTGAAAAATACTTTTTTGGTCAGTTTTAAATGAAGAATCACCCTTCAGCATTAAAATTTTATTGATGCCTTTTTTTGTTCCCTATTCAATATGTCATCTTTGAAGGGCCGTAGCTCCCTTAGGGCTCATTTCCAGGCCAACCTTTATAGAAACTTTTTTCATTTTTGGATGTTGAAGCACCTCTTAAATTTTGGCATGGCAGTTACTGATCACCCTGTATATACATATTGTATTGAACATCGTCACCCAAAGTGCAAAAGTCGTATGTTAAATTTTACTTTGTTTTATTTTGGTGATAAATTGTGGTATTTTAATAAAACGCCACAATTTAGTAGGGTCTCTGAATAGAGTGGGCATTAAACTTTACACTATGTAAAGTGAGAAGTTTAATTTTATTTCATTTAGGTTTCCAGAAGTTTAGAAAAAGAAAGTAAAATTTAACATACGACTTTTAAAAGGTCACCTTTTGCACTTTGAGTGACCATATCCGTATTACCCATTGCATGCGCCTTCGCCAAAATTGTAAAAAAATGTAAATTTTAAATAAAAACCAAATTTGAAAAAGTAGAAAGAGTAGAACTCAATCAGCCATTTTGAATTATGTAGCACATTAGGGATCTAACAATCCAGTGGAAATAGAAATTATTTTCGGATTCGGCGAGTCAAAGTTTATTAAAAAAGATAATATGTGGCAATATTTTTTTTAACTTTTTTTTGTAGTCTAGTGTAATTAAATAATAAGGTTGTAATAATAATAAGGGTGTCTCAATGAAGCCGACTCGGTCGATATATAGTAAAGTATCCACTGTAGAGATAAACTTTAAAGGGAAAAGTTGTATGGTTTTAAAAAAGGCACATTCTAAAAATATTTTGAAATATACAGGATGGTCCTCTTAGGGTGGGTAACATCTCACTTATCATTATTTTTTATTTTAATTCATATTTTATGAGTCTATTGTTTAGTTTTTGAGATATAACTTTTATTTTGGAAAACAATTATGGGATAAAACCTGCTTCAATTATCATGATAAAGTTTTTGCAAGGTTATCTTAAAAGGGTGTATCTAATTACTTTATGTACAAAAAAATAAAAAAATATATACAGGGCGTTCAAAATTAATTTTCAAACTTTTGGATTTTCAGACAAGAAAAAAACTCAATTTTTTTAAATGGAATGCTATATTTTTCATTTTCTCATTAAATGTTGAATAAAAAAACTGAATTCAATTAAATTTTTTTTAATGGAGTGCTATATTTTTTATTTTCTCATTAATTGTAGAATAAAATTCTACATTTAATTATTAAATAAAAAATATATTATATATAATAAATTGATTTTTTTTTTAATGGAATGCTATATTATTATTGAAAATCCAAAATTTTAAAAATTAATTTTGAACGCCCTGTATAAAACATTTTATTTTTTGTATATAAAGTAATTAGATACACCCTTTTAAGATAATCTTGCAAAATTACATCTATTTTGGACAAAAAGTAAAGAAATTGAAGCAGGTTTTATCTCATCACTAAAAATGCATTTTTTCTCAAAAAAAATTATATCTAAAAAACTATAAACAATAATATAACATTAAAATAAATGTATTTTTATGATAAGTGAGATGACATAATAAAAAATATATCATTCCATTAAAAAAAATTAAGACAGATGTTACCCACCTAGGTCCTAGGAGGACCATCCTGTATATTTCAAAATATTTTTAGAATGTGCCTTTTTTAAAACCATACAACTTTTCCCTTTAAAGTTTTTCTCTAATGTGAATACTTAACTATATATCGACCGAGTCGGCTTCGTTGAGACACCCTGTATATTTTTTAGTCATTTTAATTTTTTTGTTCAAAAGTCCAAACAAATATGGTCGAGTTTTCATGCATGAAAAAAAATCTAAACATTGTATGGTATTTTTCTCATTATTTTTTACAGTGTACACTATTTTAGCGTTGACATGCTTGTTAAAAAATGTTAAAATATTCATAATATATTTATAACCTATAGGTTTTGTAGTCATTAAAAATAAACCTTCTGTAATCTAAACATTTTAAAATCCTCTATAAAAAAACACACGTTCTTTACTAACGGTCCATCATTGCAGTCCATCAATTCCACACAATAGGTCTATCCATAAAAGAGCTGTCAGTAAATCCAACATAACACACGAGACTCTAAATACAAGCGACATTTGTCTAACCAATGAATCGTGCATAAAGTAAAAACGATAAAAACATATTGAAATTTTGATAAAATGAAGCTCTATAAAATTGATGATAAAAAAGTGGTTTTTAAATTATAATTTAGGCCAATTCCACGCCGATTCAGGCAACGCTGACTCAAAAAAGTTTACTTTGGGAATAATATTTTTTTTTATTGTAGTTCAAAAATTTTTACAAAATTTGATTTTGTCGTTTAATAACTCAACATTTTTTGTTTGGAACGCGTCGTCGTCGTCGCCGCGACGCTTGCAAAATGGCAAATTCAGCCAAGAGACATGCATGGCGTGCGAAAAGGTTTGGACTTGATTCATGAACCAAAATAATTTTTTTCTACGACCACTCATGAAAACGACAAATTTTACACGATTTAAAGAGTGAGAAAGTGTAAGATTTATACGCTGGCGAAATAATATCATAGATGTGTGGAAAAGCAAAGCAATCATGATTTTTTTCAAATATTTAGCATTTTATTAGACGTTTTTTCATTAACATTTTTTTTTCTATCTGGATTTTTATTTTTTCACTTTTTTATTAGATAATAATAACACCGTCACACAAAAAAAATTAAGTAGAATGTGCATTTGACCGGACCTACCTACGGGTACGTATTTTGGTCCGCTGAATCCGAATTCGAGGTCAGTTTGACCCCTACACCCTCGAAATTTCGAGAAAACTTCGAAAAACCGTAAAAATGATGAAAATCGGCAGTTTTAATGATAAAAAAAATTTTTGGAACTAAACTAAGCGTGATTTTCATGTATTTCGATCCGCTGAATATGAATCGAAACTTTATTGAGACCACAAGCGGTTTTAAATGTAAAAAAATCACACAAACCCTCCAAAATTATGTCTTGTGTTTTTCACAGATTTCAAGTTATTTGATATATCTACGTTATAGAGTATTTATTTTAGGCATTAAATCATGTTCAATCAATTTTTTTTCTGTTATGAATGGTCATTTTTAAAATTTTTTCGAATTTTTCCAGCAAAAAAATTAAGATGCGAATTGAAGACATCAAAAGATATAAAATTTTATCTGAATTAGACCAGAAGAAGTTTTTTTTATCATGAAAACTATATTTTTTCGGAATTTTCGAGAGTTTTGTGTGATTTTTTCACATTTAAAATGGCTCGTGGTCTCAATAAAGTTTCGATTCATATTCAGCGGATCGAAATACATGAAAATCACGCTTAGTTTAGTTCCAAAACATTTTTTTATCATTAAAACTGCCAATTTTCATCATTTTTACGGTTTTTTGAAGTTTTCTCGAAATTTCGAGGGTGTAGGGGTAAAACTGACCTCGAATTCGGATTCAGCGGACCAAAATACGTACCCGTAGGTAGGTCCGGTCAAATGCACATTCTACTTAATTTTTTTTGTGTGCCGGTGTAATTATAAAACGTTTTAATTTTGATGGGATAACAATTTAAATAAACAAACTGTAACTAACAGTAGTTTAAGGTTTTATCCTCAACTTTATTTTAATGTTTTCTTACATATTTTTTGATGCTGAATCCAAATCCGTAAAGAAAAAAAAATCGTTGGTTCAGTTTTCGAGATAATCGACCCTAAAAATTTTATAGGGGGACAGAGAGAAATCCTATATTTTCGATAAATATTTAGGAAAATTGATATTTTGGGACGTGCTATAAATGAATTTGATATTAAAAAAACTCTGTCACCCCTAAATGGGGTAGGACCACCCCATTTATATATTTTTTGAAGTAACCTGATAAGAGTTCGTACTTGGAGTTTTTCATCTCGCTGAAAACGACATTGATATTTTTTAAATGCCTTTCCCCCCTTAAGGGAGTAGAACTACCCCTATTTATATTGTTTATTTGTTTGTTTATTTGTTTAACCTCGTACTAGGGATTGTCCGTTTCACTTATCGCCTTCGCCAAATTTCAATTATTAATTAACTGAAAAAGGCAAATCGGCGCCAGTGAGAATCGAACTCACGATAGTAGACTTGCTATACATACGCGCTAGCCACTACGCTATGCCTCCCATATAGAATCGTATTTATTTATATTTTAACAAATCTATCTCCACTCTCTAAGGGTGTAGAGCTACTTTACCGAGGAAAGCCTTGGGTTAGAAAAAAAAGAAAAATTTTCTATTGCTTTTTTACGTTTTTCGAAAAAATTAACTTTTTTTGAAAAAAAATTTTTTTAATTTTTTTTAATTTAATTTTTTTCGTTTTTGTTTTTAATAAACCTAGGCCTAAAGGGAAAGTATTATATTGTTGAGAGCAGTATTTATATTTTTTTAATTAGCTGATAAAAGTTGGTAAATAGGTGTCTTGCGATTTTTTGTATGCAGATTTTTTTTAATATTAAATTTGGTTTGCGATTTCCAATGTATCAATAATTTTATCAGCATAATTAAAAAAAATGTATATATGGGTGGGTTATATGGGTGAAGATAAAATTTTTAAAAAATTAAATTCATTTTCAGCGAGACGAAAACCCCCAGGTTCTAATTCTTATCGGGTTACTTAAAAAATATAAAAAACTTAAATATAAAATTATTTTTAGCGATTTTAAAAATCCCCAGATAGCAATTTTTATAAATATTAAACGAACATATACGATTTCTATAATTTTCCCTTATAAAAACTTTTGGGTGGATTATCTCGAAAACTTAACTAACGATTTTTTTTTCTTGACGGATTTGGATTCTTCATCAAAAGTTATATAAGAAAACATATAAATAAAGTTGCGCATAAAACAAAAGTTGAAATTTGTAAACTAGTGTAATTTGAACTGTCTAATCTAAGAAAACAAACAAAATCTATAAGAGACCAAGGTAAAGTTGAACTGATTAATCAAGGTCAACGCATTGGGTTTCAGTAATTTTAGTTAGTTTAGAATAGTTAGTTAATTTTAATCTTTCTTGAATTCACGACCGTTCTGCAATCTCCGCTGTGCGGCTCGTATAAACAGTAGCTCATGTAAAGTATTTTACTCTTCATACAGGTTATGTAATATACTATTATTCGCAACTGTATATACAGGGTGTATTTGAAATAGCGTAAGAAATTTTAACAGGTGATAAAATATGACAAAAAGTTCCTATAAACATATGTCTAAAAATGCGTCATAAGGGAGCTACGCCCCTTTGAAATTGGCTAAAAAAATCGGTTTTTATTTTATAACTCAGGAACCCTTTGAGATATGTTAACGAGGTTTTGCACGTGAATTAATCCTAATAAGGCCCATCTTCGTATGTCATTTTCACGTACTTATTTAAACCAGGGGTGTGCGAAATGGGGAGGCCTTATCAGTTTTTTGTCCCAAACTTTTTTCTGTGTAACTTTTTTGCAATTTTATTTTTGAAATATGATTCCTCAGGTCAAAATACATAAAAAAGGTACTCTTGTTGTAATACCGTAGGATTAACCGTTTTCGAGAAAAGTTCATTTGAAGGTGAAATTTCACGGTTCGAGGACGAAAAATTAAATACTAAAATGTTGAAAACCTAAATTTTAATGATGCAGTGTTATTCTACATCAAAAACTAAGAAAAAAAGTTTCCATACATGTATGTGAAATTTCACCTTCAAATGAACTTTTCTCGAAAACGGTTAATCCTACAGTATTACAACAAGAGTACCTTTTTATGTATTTTGACCTGAGCAATCATATTTCAAAAATAAAATTGCAAAAAAGTTACACAGAAAAAAGTTTGGGACAAAAAACTGATAAGCCCCCTCCGTTTCGCACACCCCTGGTTGAAATAAGTACATGAAAATAACACACACAAACGGGCCTGGATAGGATTAGTTGACGTGCAAAACCTTGTTGATATATCTCAAGGGGTTCCTGAGTTATTAAATAAAAACCGTTTTTTTTAGCCACTTTCAACGGGGCGTAGCTTCCTTATGACGCATTTTTAGACATATTTTTTTTGTCATATTTTGTGATGTAGAATCATCTGTTAAAATTTCCGACGCTATTTCAAATACACCGTGTATACACTCATTACATGTATTAATAAAATTTGGGAAGTACGTCATTTCTTGTCCCACTGTTTTCCACGCCTGGACCTGACCTGTAATGAAAAATAGAGACCAGTAAACTAATTATTACAGATCTGACTAAAATATCAAACAAGATGGCTGAATTGCGGTTGTCATGATAAACCCGAATATAATCTAATACATTTTGTTCAAAAGACTTAAATTGTACAGTTTCAATCAATGTTTTTTACGTTTGAGACTGAGAAGGATAATAAATGTTATAAACTGTGTCTTGTGATCTATCAACAAATGTTTTTTATGGTTGTTTTTTGCGTGTTATAAACGGTTCCTTGTGAACTATCAACAAAGGTTTTTTGTGGTTTTGTTGGTTTTTTCGGGTTACGTCTATGTAAAATTTTAGTGCTTTTGCTTTTCTTATAAAATACAAGACAAATAATTTGTGGTAAATATGAAATGAACTAAAAGGCAAAGTATTATGGTATTATTTTCTTCATTTGAATTCAAATTAAATAAAAACAATTGCGAATAAAATAGTATATAGGTCTCCCGGAAAATGGTACTTTTCCTCGACCTATAAATGGTCTCGGCACTTAATAAGGTCTCGGAAAAGTACTATTTTCCGAGTCGACCTGTAATCTACTATTTCAGTACGGATACGGCTTTTGTTTTACTTTAGGTCATGTTTATGAAACTGACTCGAAAAAGATGAGTAGTGAACGAATATACTTTTCAGAATGGTCGTCTAAAAGTAACGATTATAGAATTTTATCCAAAAACATTCAAACGTCGATGTCTTGATTGTTAATCCCACTAATGTACGTTTAAGAAAAACTTGTTCAATTCCAGATTGATAGGTTTGTTGACGAAAAGAAGTGAAAAATGTTATAAAACTTCCAAATCTATGCCAAAATATACCATATATTGCCAGTAAAGTTTTTAGTATTTTCGAAGGTTTTAGGACACTAAATTTATATTTCGTTTTTATGTATATTTTATTTTCCTATATGAAGATATTTACAAAGAAATAAATAAAAAGTCATGAAGATAATCCAATGCTTTCTTATTTGATATTTCACTGAAAACGATTTATTTTGGGCTAATATTATATACTTGTAATAAATATTGTGGGTTAATATGGATGATATAAGTTAATATGGGTATAATGATATATTTTTCTTCGCAACTTTTTCAGCTTATTACCTAAAAACTAAAATGCATTCACTTTCGACACGGGTGTCTTATTCATTTTTAATTTTAAATATTTTTTTAAAATTAATGGTATGGGAGCAGATTTGGATATAAAATTTGGTTTGGGTGATTTGGAGGGATGTAAGAAGGCTGCAGGATTGAAGGAAGAAGGGAAAAATTATGGTGTCAAAATTTATGTGTTGAAAATTTTTGGAGATTTTTTTTGCAATAGAAAAAGTAGCTCTAAATAGTGAAGAGTATCTATTCAAAATTCGTTATAGTCACATCAGTCCAATATCGTGTAAAATACCTAAAATTAGGTCCGAAAACGACTATAAACTAAATAAATAAACAAATAAATAAATAAATAAATAAATAAATAAATAAATAAATAAATAAATAAATAAATAAATAAATAAATAAATTTAAATTGTTAGACCTAAAAATTTAAAACAAATGAATTGTTTAAAAGTTTTTCGATGAAAATGCAACAGACATTTCGTTCAAAATTTATATATTTAACACTTACTTTTTTGATGTGTTCTCAACGTTTTATGACATCTTAAATTTGAAAAAAGTTATAGTAAATAATATGCAGAATTTTATCATAATTTTAGAATTTTGAAACTAAAACGTTTGGAAGTTTTCTGCAGTAGAGCGGCGATGACTATAATTTGGTAGAACTATTTAAAATATCATTGTTAAAATTGTATAGTTGGGTTTTTAATGCCTGACTTCGACGCTGGCTATAAAATGAATTTAATTTTGAAATGATTTGTAAATTATTTAGTAAATAAAATAATCATCTTTTTTTACTTTTTATAAATAAAAGTTTTATTTTACTGCAACTTATTTTTGAAAAATCTATTGTTTGTATGTAAAATCTATTAAAGAATTAATTTTGGGTACTAAACGTTACATAAATATTACGCATCGAGTACGCGAACCTAGTTTTTAGTGCACGAAAGTGCTTATTTTTTTACGTGGCGTTTTCAGCAGATATGTAAAATCAATTGACTGTCACTTTTCTACCGCTGTCAAGGCAACGTGCCGAAAATAAGCACTAAATACTAATTAGGTCGAAGGCATAGGCATTTTTCCTACGACAAAGTATTCATAATTCCTTATATGTACTCGTGTGCCATTTTCATATCACACGAGTATATAGACATGATGTACATTCCGTTCAAGTATATAGATAATATAGCGATTTCCAAGGTCAGAAAAGTCAAACTGAAATTTCTAAAGTTTAAAATTACAATGCTTTATGATTTTGTTAACTAAAAGGCATGGTCGTGGAAAAAATAACATACAAAACTCGTAGCTTTTTTAATGTACTCGAGTGCTTTTTTACTCGGCAGTTGCCCTGTAAAAAATATGCACTAAAAATAGATTCGCGTAATATACTATTTGCGAACACTGTAAAGTATGACATATTGTCAAGATGGAAGGGACTATCTGTGTGATCAGCATATCTCGGTGAAAATCTGGTCATAAACGTTAAATACACTGCCCGCGCATTAAATGGATTAGAATTTTTTTATTATGATATTCAATTTCAGCAATCTTAAAAACTCCTATATAGCAATTTTCAAATTTTTGTAAAAAATTATTGTATTTACCTCATTTGTCCCCCTTGCCCCACTACAATGTTTACCAAAAACAATCCCGCACGAGAAATTTTGGTAACATACCGATATGCCAAATTTCAAGTCTCTAGGTTAAAGCATTCTTAAGTTATCGTGAATACAAGATTTCCCGGATAGAACGACCAATCGACCGACAATTTTTTTTTGCTTCTAATAGATTTCTATCGACATAAAACGTCATAAAACGAAAAATACGCAAAAGAAAATTGAAAATTTATGCACGAATACAAGGCTTTCCGAAAATTTGAAAATTTTCAAAATGGGAAATCACAATAAACACGAAAACGTTCACACATTAATGTTTATGTGTTTATTTTCAACGTTTATCACTCATAACCGGATTTTGGCCGGGGTACGGTGATCATGGATCCAAAAATGTATATATTTTTTGTAATGTATAAGTACCTGTACTAACTACTTTATACTTTTATAAATTGGCTAGTTTTACTCCACCCTACTAAACATATTTGTAATAAAATTTAGCAGACATTATAAAAATTTGCATATCTAGCGTAAGTGCTAAAATAATTTGTTTTTGGAACTATAAAATAAACAAACTTTCATAAAAGTATCTTTTTTGTTAACACTCTGAAATAAATAGTCCTGACGATATCCCTAAAATAGGAAAAATATACAATATATGATAATATGATATAATGACTGCATAATATGCAGTTATATATACATATGTATATCTGCAACGCAGGGGCGTTCCAAACTTTTTGTCGTGGGGGGTGTGGAAGTAAAATTTTTCAACTAGCGACAAAAATTTCCGACGGGTAATAAATAATAAATCGCCATGTCCTTGAAAAAAAAAACGGATTACTAAAAAGTTAAAAAAAATTATCACCTTTGAAAATTTTACTACCAATTTTTTAAATTTTTTTCTACATAAACTGAAGATAAAAAAGCTCACCGTCTTTAAAAATTTGAGAAATCGCCTAAGATTTGCCCACTACCAAAAACTTTTTTTCACCTAAACAAAACAGTGTTTTAGTTTCTATCAATCTTCTCTTGCCAAATTGTCTATTTTGCCGACTCGTCTCCTGAAAATGCCGACTGAGGTCATTTCGTGGGAGGGTGTGGCAGATACTTATGGACTGTGGCAGTTACTCATTCTCACAGTTAAATTATGTGCGCATGCCCCACACCTGACATGCTCAAGATAAATCAATGGCTGCGTTCAATGAAAACAGCAAAACTCATCGAAAGCTGGCAAATCACTACTGAACGGTATGATGAGTTTCGATTGACAGATGTCGTGGCAATCATTTCTCATCAACGTTTTGAGTTGATTACTTTTGATTAATTCTTTAAAAGCGCGGGAATGTACTTTTTGTACGTATTTCTAACCTCAAATGGTGGTTGTGACAAGTGACAGACATTAGCCGTTTAGCAGTTTGCTAGCAAAACTTATCATTTGATGATTTTTAATAAGTTTAGCTGTTTCCATTGAACGCAGCCAATCACAACGCATTTTAAGGCTTAAGAAATATATTATGTCTATGTTGACAAACCAAGTTTTAAAAACTAGCAGTTGTTTCATAAATCTCAGTTATTAATCTTTATTTATTTGTAGATAATAGTTTCATGGCCCCTACAAGTTTTTGTATCTATTTGCGTTTTATAATTACGTTTTTGTAGTTTTGATTAGCGTGTTACAATAAGCTTAATTGTAAAAAAACTGTTTTGGTTTTTTTTTTGTTTATAAGTTAGTAACAACACCATATAAATATTATTAGTAACGTCTAAAAATTCTGGTTTCTGTATCGAATAGTATCTAAATATCTAAAAAACAGGTGAAATTCTTATAATATATTAATAAATGTGTGTGATTTTGGGCTGTGTTTGATTTTGTGTTAGTATAATTTCAGTCTTAATCTAGAAGCGAACGAAGCAAGTTGATATCGTACGCTGCAGCTTAAGTTAAAAATTACGTATCTGTGTATAAAGTTTCGAAAACATATACTATGAGTATTACTCACTAAAAATGGTTGTAAAAAGGGAAAACACACTAAATTTAGATTTTAAAAATGTATACAAGAAACCAACGATGCTAAATATCCACAGATGGATTAAAGAAAATTTTAATTTTACGAATGAACAAGTATTATGCATTCAAATGGATCACATAAGAAATAAGTTATATATTAAATTGAACAACAAAGCGTTAGTCGAAAATGCAATTTTGAAATTTGAAAATGGTTTATACTATATAGATGAAGACAACATACGCCATGAAATTTATTTATATATGGATGTAGAAGAAACATACGTTAAAATTTTTGACTTTCCTATAGAACTTAATAATGAAAACATAAAGAAAACCCTGGAACAATATGGCAATGTATTAAACATCAAAAATGAAAAATGGCAAGGGGGTGAGGAATATTACCCTTGTGAAAGTGGTGTACGCACCGCCAAAATGTTAATAAAGAAAAATATTCCATCATATTTGAGAATAGATGGATTTATTTCATTAGTAACATATCATAATCAAATTCGTACATGTATGCTATGTGATGAGAGTGATCAAGTTAAAAAAGAATGTCCCAAGAATATTACTAATCGGATCAATAATATAAGAAGACCACCAGTACCTTTTGGAAATGACAATGTTTCATATGCAAATGTTATGAAAGAAAATCTACCTTTAATTACAAGAATAAATGAAACACCTAACATCATAAGTCAGCAATTAAACTTAAACAATCTAAGTCAACAATCAAATTACAATATAGAAGACACGACTCAGAACGAAATTATGACTAACTTAACACAACTATCCAAATTTAGTCGAAAAGACAGCACACAGGATATCAGAGACGATTCACTTAAACATTCGGATTACAGTCAAATGTGCCCAAATCAGGAAGATGAAATAAATCGATTAAAAAGGAAGAAAGAAGCATCGACATCTAGTGACGACGATAGAAAAGTACCGCCTATTAAAATCAGAATTGAAGATGATTCAGCTAGTATAATTGAGAGTGATGAAAGCCCAGGAAACTAGGACTATTAAATAATCTAGGTATTTTTTTTCTCTTTTTCTAAATTCATATTTATATACCAATTATTTAAAATAAATATATGTTAAAGATATTAAATATTGCCAGTATTAACATTAACGGAATCAGAAATACTTCTAAGCAGTTTTTACTAAAAGACTTCATTAAACTACATAGTTTAGACATTATTTTTTTGCAAGAAGTCAATGCTGAAGTTATTGATTGTTTAGCAGATTTTGATTATATTCTTAATCCAGGAGAAAATGATCGGGGAACGGGTATAATTTACAGAATAGGACTAGAAATAACAGATGTAAATTTTAATGATAATGGAAGAGTAATATCGGCAACAATTAACGGTATAAATTACATTAATGTTAATGCACCTTCAGGCTCGCAAAACTATAGTCAGAGAAATATTTTTTTTCAGCAAGAACTAACAAGTCACTTAAATTTTACCAATCCACTGATATTAGTTGGTGACTTTAATTGTATCATTAAGAATATAGATAGTCGTAACAAGTCACAAATATGCCAACCTTTAAAAAATATTATAGAAAACTTAAACCTAACTGATGTTTGGGATAAATGTAATCCTAACCATGTCCAATATACTTATTTTAGAAAAAAATCAGCTTCCAGAATTGATAGAGGTTATATTTCTAAAGAGCATCAAAAAATTATTCATAGCTGTAACATATTACCTATAGCTTTTAGCGATCATCATGCGTTTTTATTTCAAATTAAAGTAAAAAATTTAGTACATACAAATCAGGGCTGGGGATATTGGAAATTTAAAAAGTCAATATTAAACAAAAAAGAAAATTTAGAAATTATTAAAAATGAAGTGATTCGTTCTAAAAAAAGTATACATTATGGTAGAGATTTGACATACTGGTGGTTTAAGGTCCTTAAACCAAATTTAAAAAGGATACTTAAATCATTGGAAATTGAAAAAGCATTAGAACATAAAAAGATGCTGGATTTCTATTATAATGTACTCTTTGAATTAAAACAAAAATTAAATAATGGTGACGATGTATTGGAAGAATTTAAGGAAATTAAGTTACATATTAAACAAATTAAAGAAAAGCAAATAGAAGAACAATTCAATAATACATCACAAAATAAGATAGGAGAAAGAAAATCCTTATACGATATTATTAATATAAGAAAGCGTAAAAATAAAATGAAAATAAACAAAATTATGAGCGGGAATACTGAAATAAGTAACTCTAAAGAAATTTTAAAAGCAGCAGAAACTCACTTTGGTCAAAAATTTAAAAATCAAAACATTACAAACGATGCTGATATTAGATGCATTTTATCATACACAGAAACTAAAATAGGTTTACAACAGAATAATAGTCTAAAAAAAAGAATAACAAGAAATGAAATCTATAGCACGTTAATAGGCTGTCAAAAGAAGAAAACTCCTGGGCTTGATGGGTTTCCGTATGAGCTATACATAGCCATATATGACGTCATTGGGGAAGAAATGTGCTCAATTTATAATAAATTATTCATAGAAAGTGAACAACCTCCTAAAGAATTTGTAGATGCAGTAGTAATACTCATACCGAAAGATAAAAATCCAAATACATTTGATCAGTTTAAGCCAATTACATTAACGAATACAGATTACAGAACTTATATGAAAATTATAGGAAACCGACTAGTAGAAGCTACAGAAAATATTATATCCCAAGAACAGACCTGTGCTAATAACCGTTCCATATTTAATAATTTGTTGATTGTTAGAGATGCTGTAATATTACATGAAGAAAACCCTAATATAGGAGCGGCAATTCTATCTATAGATTTCAAAAATGCATTTGATAGAATACCTTATGAGTATATGTGGAGAATTCTAAGGAAAATGGGTTTTAACGAGGATTTTATTAATGCTATAAAAAACGTTTACAGATTAGCACACTCCAAAATATTAATAAATGGATTTTTATATAATAATATGGATATTAAATGTTCCATACGTCAAGGGTGTCCGCTATCTATGATACTATTTAGTTTTATGATCGATCCGTTTATACGTCTTTGCAAATTTGTCTTAGAGGGTATAACATTAAATAATCAATCTATAAAAATTGTAGCATATGCAAACGATGTCGTAGTGTTTTTAAGAAATCTCAATGACTTGACTAACTTTAAAAAGATATCAAGAATCTACGAAAATGCTTCCAATGCCCAGATAAATTGTACCGTAATTAATACGTTCACTGCCAACGGCTAGTTTTGACAGCGGAGCAATGGGTATGGGCAAGGGAAAAATAGAAAGAATTGATTAATGTTGTTAGGGGCGCCAGTTACTTTAGCTTTTACTCCTTTAGGTAAGTAACAACCTAGTGTAAATACTTAAGCTTTTCAGTTTGAGAAAATATAACCCCTAAATAAAATAAGATAATTCATTTGAGAAATTTATTATAAATAAACTTAATGAAAGCACATCAAGTAATGTATTAATATATATAAAAAAATATGTGTAATTATATTAAGATATAATTAAAGAAATCTTAATAAAAATTACTAAATTCAGAAATCATTGACTTAAATGTATAAAGAAAACATGAAGTTCAGCAAGCACCAAGAAATGTATGTAAACAACAATCATTTCTTGCAGTGTATAAAAGTCATGCTTAAATTAGAAATCATTTAATCAAAAGTATGATATTTAATAATTAATAAATGAGATTAAATGTTTTAAAAAAAATAAGTACCTAAAAATGAACAAAAGCCAGAAGGGCATATAGTATTAATCAATACTATATCAGATCTGATAAAGTTTACAGTTATAAAAATATTGAAATAAAAGAATTTAAAAATATGAAATATTGCTTTCAAAAGTTTTCAGAATGAGTACTTAGCTGGTTTCTGCAAAATCCATGAGGTATGAATTCCATCGTCTCCATCTGTGCAAGTCTCCCCTATGCTGATGAATTCATTTCTCAAATGAAAGAAAAAATATAGGCTGTCCCATCTACTTTGGAAAAATTATCTTCCAGGATAAAATGTACGATTGAAAATGTTGTCCGGGATTAAATATGCTTTTGAAAATTATGTCCAATATAAAATTGTCTGCTAGACGGTCATATAGAATTTATCTATGCCGAAAAATACAGAACCATGTTCCAACAGAACATCACTCCATGCGGAGAACTTGTATATCAAATATACCAAAATAAACTTCAACTTAAATTAATATAATTCCATATTAATGGTATAGAAATGGTGAGTAATTAATGGTCTAGTGATTGTGCTTAATTAATGGTGCTAAAACAATAATTATATCTCAGAAATATTCTAAGAAACAGAAAAACTTAACTTACGTCTCATTCTAAGTCTTCGATGTCCATCGAAACGTTATAAATGCATAATTGTAGAAAATATCAGTTATAATATCTTCCGCATTGTTTAAATATTCATTTTCACTAACTTTAAATAAAAATACATGAAGGATTACTTCGATGATTACAGAAAATAAACACTCGTCAAAATGAGACCACCATTGTACAGAGTTCATCAAGAAAGAGCGAAAATCGACCTTATCAACCGGTATGAACCCTTCAGGTAAATAAAATCCTATTTCTGAACTATTAGCGACATCTATGCAAGTCATTATCAACTACAGTTTTACCGTATAGGATTCCTAATAAAGGTAACTGAAACGACATCAAAAATAATAACTAATTAAAAGAATGTTTCCTAATAAATCCGTATTAGTGATGATAGATATCTAACCTCAAAATATTACTCTAAGAAACAAATATAAACAATACTTATTGTTTATCAGCAAAACTAATAAAAATACGAACAGAATACTAAGTGTCCTGTGAACTAAGTATAAACAAAATACTGAATCTAAGTGAGCAGTTCCAGCAAACTATTTTCAACAAATTCTGGATTATCCCGAAGGGATAATCATACACAACTTTCCACAAGAGAGACAAGCTACAAATGAAAGCCAGTGAAATCCAACCCTCAATAGACTCTGAAACATATAAAAACCAGGTAAGTCCATAGACAAATGTATTATAGAGAAATAAGTCATATGATTCTTTATTATTAAAAATCATATTCTAATTATGTTTTCTTTATGTTATTTTCAGGTAGAACTATGGAATAGAGACTTATATGGTTAGAATTCAGTTCCTGCTACAAAATAGTCCCAGATACAAAATAGTTCTGTACGTACGTAACTATTTATATACAAAATAAACATAAATTATAACGTAAGTAAACGAATAGTTTAATTAACCCTTGCTATATTACAAAGTGACGATTTATGTCGTTACAAAATTTAAATAAAACAAAACTTTTGCCACTTGGAAATTATGTTGTTAATAATACTAGTTACAAGATAGTTACAAGTATTAAAATACTTGGATTGATTGTAACTAAAAACTTTGATGATATGTGCAAACTAAACTGGGAAATGATATACAATAATATTGCTTATAACTTAGTCCTTGATAAATTAAGAAATTTAGATATCATTAGGAAAATTTGGTACATAAATACTTACCTGTTGTCTAAAATATGGTATATTGGACAAATAATACCCAATAAAAATGAGATTGTTCAGAAAATAGTTTTAATTACAGGAAAATTTCTATGGAAAGGTCATTTATATAGAATATCTAGGCAACAATTATATTTACCAACTAAAGATGGAGGATTAGGGCTTTTTAACATTCAGTACAAAACAACCGAACTTTTTATCAAAAACCAGTTACTCTCCGCAAAGCAGGATACAAAAATGTATTACAGGTCCCCGCTCAATAGTTTTTTTGATAAAAGTTATGCAAACAATTATCATAAATTGTTTAAAAATATTATTGATTGTATACAAAAAAATTCAATAGATATTAATACTGAATTTAAAAAGAAAATAATATACACTTCCCTAGTCAAAGAAACTAATCATCAAATATATATTGAAAGCAAGTATACAAACTATAATTGGCATATTATTTGGAAAAATTGCAATTTATCCATCATTCCCACAAAATGGCAGGCAGCCTTGTACAAAGCTGTAAATAATATCTACCCCACTGGTTCCAAAAGAAAAAGACATAATATAGATGACAGTGACCAATGTATAAATTGTAACGTAAGTGATAATTTAATGCACAGAATAAGTGAGTGTGGACATTCAAAAGAAATATGGACCTGGGTTGTGAATATAATCAATAAACACCTGAATATTAAATTAACATCAAGTGATTTCTTAAATAATATTGCAATTCATTTTAAGGAGCACTTAAAAAATTAAATTTACATATGGTATATATCTAGTTTAGTTTATTATAATTTAGAAGTTAAGGATAATTTAGAAAAATATAAACAAATGTTAAGAACTGATAGATATAAAAAAAATCAAAATGGAGTCAAACTACATAGAGGTGTATTTAGCTTTTAAATATCTAACAAAAAAAAATGTTTTATAGTATAATTACTATGTAAATATGTATTATAATTTATATTTTGTAAATAAAGATTTTTATAAAAAAAAAGTATAAAAGACTCTTTCCATAAGACATTTGGCGCACTCGTACTTTAGAAAACTCCCCGCTTCGCTGCTCGTTTTCCAAACATGGACGCGTGCGTCTTATGTAACTTGTCCTTTAATATATTGGGTGGTCCAAAGAATTTTTTTTATTTGGTTGAGCTGTAGAAATTTTGGTAGGAGAGGTAGAAAAGTGGGGTCTGTCTTAAACGATAGCTTAGTTCAGGGAAATTTAGTCACCATGCAGCGCTATACGCCAGAGGAGCGCTCGTTTTGTGTGCGCGAATATTACTGCAGCAACAATTCCGCCACTATTTCGAGCCATAGATTTCGACAAAAAGTCCGTGCGCCAACAACCAAATGTATCGACTCGGAAGCGCGCCTGCATGTGTAAATCTTTGTGAAGAATGCGAGCACCGACGATCTCGTCACATTTTAAGCAACTGCGCGCTCTCAAGTTGATACATTTGGTTGTTGTCACACGAACTCTGTCAATGTTTTCATGGATTCTCGCTGACCTTCGACAGCCAGAGACTTTCGGAATTATTATTGCGGTAATATTCGCGCACACAAAACGAGCGCTCTTCTACCCTGTAGCGCTGCATGGTGACTAAATTTCCCTGAACCAAACTATCGTTTAAGACTGACCCCACCTTTCTAACCATCCTATAAATTTTCTACAGCGCAACTAAATAAAAAAACTCTTTGGACAACCCTGTACTGTACTGTATTTCATATAATTATATTTCAATTATATCTTAGTAAAAGTAAAAAATTTGTATTTATTTAATAAGGGTGTTTCTCATGTCTTAAATCTGACTTCTTAAAGTAAGCATCCTAACGTATGTACAGTAATATTTATTATTTATAATTAAAAAAAATAAAACTTGTTTTACCTATTTGCGCTTCACTAAGTACACTTTAGGACACATAGAGGATTTTCACAAAGTGGAATTTATCACATTTACAAAATGTAAACTGTAAAATAGAAAAAGAATTAATTTCGTATTATGTTTTTTCTACACTACTCAAAGAATTGTCGCATATTTTTAACCCCTTTCGCTCCATTGTAACCACATAGGAATAATTTAAGGTCCAGCTACATTTACCACAATATTCACTAGGGTGGGCCGTTCCTATATAGGTGTTTTATTTTATTTTTCTAATTTGAAATCCAATGGGGGGAGGGGGGGGGGGAAGATGCGTCTTGCAAAGAGAAAAAAGCTTATATTTTATTGTATTAATTTTTTCAATTTTTGTGCCCTCTACAAAGGTGTACAATGTACTTTTAGGAAAAATGTTAAAAAAAATAAAAAAAGAAAAATGCAAAAACTGTTTTATTACAAAAACAAATAAGTTTTACAACCGAAAATAACATTTACAAACATCGTACTTTCATACTTTAAGCCACTCTGTATTCTGATTTGTGGTGGAACTGAGGCGTAATTTTACGTGATTTAACTTCTATGCAAATAACCAAAAAAATTGCCCCGAAAAAATTAAAAAAAAATATACGGGCAAATAAAGAATTTTATAAGCTTTAAAATGATATATCACACGAACTCCCTTTCTGTTTAAAAAAAATCCCCCTTTCCCCCCTGTCTCCATCGTGCCCCCTAAGCATACCAAATATATACCTAAAAAATATTTGGGTTATGTTATTTATGTGTTCCAAATTTCAAGTTGTTATCTTAAGCCGTTTAAAAGTTGAAGGGGGGGAGGCGGACTTTTGACACAGTGTGTATACATTACAAATATGAAGAAATACGATATTTTCATTAATATTAAAGGCTTTTTAGAGGGCTCAAGATGACCTTTAATCCGATTATGCTTTTGTACATACATTAGGCATATTAGAAGGCATATTTTGGCGGGTATTGCGTTTTGAAATTTTTATTACAAAAACAAATAAGTTTTACAACCGAAAATAACATTTACAAACATCGTACTTTCATACTTTAAGCCACTCTGTATTCTGATTTGTGGTGGAACTGAGGCGTAATTTCACGTGATTTAACTTCTATGCAAATAACCAAAAAATTGCGCCGAAAAAATAAAAAAAAATATACGGGCAAATAAATAATTTTATAAGCTTTAAAATGATATATCACACGAACTCCCTTTCTGTTTAAAAAAAAAACCTTTCCCCCCTGTCTCCATCGTGCCCCCTAAGCATACCAAATATATACCTAAAAAATATCTGGGTTATGTTATTTATGTGTTCCAAATTTCAAGTTGATATCTTAAGCCGTTTAAAAGTTGAAGGGGGGGGAGGCGGACTTTTGACACAGTGTGTATACATTACAAATATGAAGAAATACGATATTTTCATTAATATTAAAGGCTTTTTAGAGGGCTCAAGATGACCTTTAATCCGATTTTGCTTTTGTACATACATTAGGCATATTAGAAGGCATATTTTGGCGGGTATTGCGTTTTGAAATTTTTATTACAAAAACAAATAAGTTTTACAACCGAAAATAACATTTACAAACATCGTACTTTCATACTTTAAGCCACTCTGTATTCTGATTTGTGGTGGAACTGAGGCGTATATTCACGTGATTTAACTTCTATGCAAATAACCAAAAAAATTGCCCCGAAAAAATTAAAAAAAATATACGGGCAAATAAATAATTTTATAAGCTTTAAAATGATATATCACACGAACTCCCTTTCTGTTAAAAAAAAAATCCCCCTTTCCCCCCTGTCTCCATCGTGCCCCCTAAGCATACCAAATATATACCTAAAAAATAATTGGGTTATGTTATTTATGTGTTCCAAATTTCAAGTTGATATCTTAAGCCGTTTAAAAGTTGAAGGGGGGGAGGCGGACTTTTGACACAATGTGTATACATTACAAATATGAAGAAATACGATATTTTCATTAATATTAAAGCTTTGTAGAGGGCTCAAGATGACCTTATGTTTTACCGTGTTAAAATTGTGGCTTGGTTACTTGCAGTGGAAAAGAGAAGAAATGGCTATAAAATATATCAAAATAATATTCGTTCTTAGAATTTTGAACATGTCGAAAACTGTAATGCCAATTCGAAACAAAAATCCATAAATCAGTCATCAATTTAAATGTAAGTTTTTTAAAATTTTAGAGCAAAATAGAAAAAATTGTATAAAGCACTCGTTTCATAAGACGTTTTTAGCGCACTAGTACTTTAGAAAACTCACTGCAAGCGGCTCGTTTTCTAAACTTGTACTTGTGCGCTAAAAACGTATGTAATGAAACTAGTACTTTAATATACTATTTTCAATAAAGCCAATTTTCACTGTTGTTTAAAATAAATAAATTTGGTAAAATGTCCAAAACTATTATTCAGAAACAAAGTTGTAATACTATGGAAGCAATAAAACATCCTTTCAATAGTAAAATATGAAATGAGTTCTGTTATTTACAAACCAATTTGTGATGTATCACAAAAACTAACAAAATCATTACGGTAATCTTCCGAGTGCTGTAAAAATAATATTTGACGAATGAACTGACAAAAGCCTCATCAACTAAACACTGTAACTGATGTTAAAAAAGTAGTAAGGCTGTAAAATACGACTGGCACTTAAAACCATCATCAACACATCGATCATACTTGAGGAGAAATTATTATAAATTTTTGAATTAGGGTGGGTCATTTTTCTTTTTTTACAAAACAATTTTTTATATCCTCAGTTTCTTGATGATATAGTTAAGCTATTATAATAAAGGAAGTACATATTTTCTAGATAAGGGACGACATTGATTTTTAAAAATTTCTACATTAAGCAACAAAAAATATTTCTATCGCCATTGACGATTTATCCGTAATAAATATGATATAGTTTAGCTCAATAAATATTAAGTATACTATATAGTTTAGCAATAAAAAGGAAGTACAGAAAGCTTAGCAATAAAAAGAAAGTACATCGGAAAGTACATATTTTCTCGACAAGTGGTAAATATCCCTGTTTTTTGAAAATTGTTACATATTTATAGTTTCTATCAAAGTTAGAATCCTCTTGTACTGTAAAAATAAAACAGTACGGTCACCCCCTCCATATTAACTTTTGTACTAGTTGAGGTATCAAGTTCAAAGAGTGACCGCAAAATTAGCCTCTTTTTCAAAGATCTGTAACTTCGATTGGAATTGATAAAATGTTACGTATAAGTAAATTTTGTCTGGTCATGAACTTGTGTAAAAAGCAAGATTTATTGTTCTAGAAGCTAAACATCCCCTTAAACAAAGGGTTAACTATCGAATTTTATACCAAACTTTCTCAATTTTATTAAACATAACTGACTGGATCTTGAGATACTTTATGATTGTATATAAATACTGGACTGACTTCACTCACATATACACAGATGCATCAATAAACTCCGAAGGTAATTCAGGTATAGGTGTTTACAACCCCCCGGAATTCAAATTTTCTGCCAAAACCCCAAAGTTTGTATCAATATCAACAGCCGAAACATTAGCAATTAAAAAAGCAGTATTGTACGCTACGGAGCAGTACCACAACCACAGTAGTAAAAAGTTTATTATATTCTCAGACTCACAAGCCGCACTAAAGAAAATAAGTCACAATAAAAATTCCTCCAAAAAGGACCAACTTACCTTCAGTATCAAAAAATTAATTTTAGACATGGAAAGCAAATGAGCATCTGTTGAACTATGCTGGGTCCCCAGCCACACGGGCATCCCCGGAAATGACTGGGCGGATAGACTTGCAGCCGCAGGATGCAATGCAGAAAATCAAATTAAAACAAAGGGACATTGGCAAGAATTCATAAAAGAGACAAAAAACAACATACGCAATGACTGGAGACAAAGATGGGAAGAAGACAACACTAAGGGAAGATTTTTTAAACAACACACAACAACCCTACAAGATCCATGGATACTTAGGACAGATTTAGATCGTAGACACACAACAACTTATTTACGCCTGAGAAGCGGACATTGCCTGATGAAGGCTCACCTCCATCGCATTGGAATAGAAAATAGCCCATCGTGCCCATGTGGACACCCCAACCAAGACATCGAACACTTCATCATGGAATGCCCTCTACATGAAAGAGAGTCAAAGTCACTATACCACAACCTTTCAAAAACAATCCCTACTCCCATCTCACTCCCCCAAATCTTATCTCGAACATCACCTAAAATAGTTAAGCATGTTGTAGAATTCTTAGACAGTATCCGCTTCAACCCTTAGATTTAGCTTACATTCATCCATTCTTTCAAAACTTCTATTATATTCTAAATTCTAAAGCCTACAAAAATTAAACCCCGGATTGTCAACGACTGACCCAACCCTGGCTGATATGGTTAACCACCAAGGCCAATAAAAACGGAAGAAGAAGAAGAAGAAGAACTACTTTTTTGGTGCTTAGGGCTAGTTTAACCCTCTTTGTGGGGGTGAATTTTTATCAAATCCAAAAACCCCTTTACCTGTTTTTCATGTTTTATATTACAGAAAAATGTGTTTATTTAAATATTTGGAATTTTTTATTTTTTAACCCCTTTAAGAGTGTGAAAAATTTAATTCAAGTAGCCCTAGCAAACCCTTTGTTTAAGGGGATTTTTAGCTTCTAGAACAATAAATCTTACTTTTTGCACAAGTTCATTACCAGACAAAAATTTTGAGCACATATACGTTGCATTTTATCAATTCCAGTCGAAGTTACAGATATTTAAAAAGGAGGCTAAAGTACCTCTTTTTTTTTGCGGTCACTCTTTTGAACACGTAACTGGAACAATATACAAATTGTTTGAAGGGGGCGTGGTGGGGATATTTTAATAGAAATTCGCATTTTTATTTTTATAAAAAAATTAAGGTGTTAAATTTTCAAAATTTTTGCTTAAGTTGTGATTTTCTTAGATGTTTATTTTAATTTTTATACATATATTTAAAATAATTTATTAAGAATAATTTCCTTTTTTATATCTGAAATCGGTCGTTTGTCAAAAATGTTTGATTTTTTTAAAGAGATGTTTTGAGATTTAAAACGATGTATACCCCCTTCATATTTAAAAAAGTCCTCCTTACGCACCAAAAGGTAGTTTATTTTGTCCCATTTGTGTGTTCCAAATTTGAAGTTGATGAATCAATTCGTTCAAAATTTAAGAGAGAGTGACTATGTTTGTAAATTTTATTTAAATTTCAGTAAAAATTACTTAATCTAAATTTACAACCAAAGCATTTATAAATTTGTTGACTTTTTTTTTAATGGTCGACGGGAAGCAAGTAATTTAACATTTTTGCAAAAAATAACCCATCTATTAGTGCAAAATGAACCGTAAATAAAGTTTATAAACTATAAATATATTGATATCAAAATAAATTAAACCAAAAACGTATAAAACATTTTTATATGGATGATATGTATATATAATATGTGGGTATACCTAGATATATCTACCTTTATACATGCAAAGGATTGTAATAAATAATATCCGAGGTATTTATGAGAGCAAAAAGTATTTTTCATTCAATACCCATTTTCGTCGCGTTATTATGAAAGTGTCAAACTGGCAACAAGATAAAAAATTCACGATATAATTCATCTTGAAGCAGATGCAAAGGGCGGCTTTCTTTACACACAGAAAAATATATTTAAATTCAAGAAAAGTAATTCTTACATAACCCTTTGTTGCCTGACTAATAAAATATACGATTATTTCACTTTTTTTTTTGCTCCAAGTGATTAAAGTATGTGAATTTGCATACATTCATTTTTTGAGATTTTTTTGGAAAAGCTTTCCAAAAAAATTTGAGGTGAGTACGTCGAAGAAAGTAGGTAAATTAAAGCAGTCGGTCTATCCCCTTAAAAAAAAAAACATATCATTTTGTAGGTTTATGAACGTCCCCACAGGTGAATAATAATGCCTTACTTTCCAAAAACTTCACACAAGTAAATAAAAAAAATACAAATAAAAAAACCAAAAAGGTCACTCACTATAAAAAAGCCAACTGTCACTGCACGAATCTACAAAAATCATGATATTGTGTTGTATAGTGTTACCCTCTTGCTGTGAATAGATTATATGAACTACTCAAAGAGGACTTTTTTTTAAGAATACCGGTCGGCTATAAGAAGCTCTCAAGCTAATAGGGAATTTATATGATTTAACAAAAAACCGGTACTTTAGAGTACCGTCCGTCAACAAAGGGATAAAGTGAGGAGCCTGTTATTTTTGTATGAAAAAAAAATAAACATGGTTTCCTGTTGGAATAGTTAAATATCCAAAAATATTTAGGGGTTAAGATAACATGATAATTTTTCGATTTCGCCCAGTGGCTTAATATCAAACGTAATATCAATAAAAATGAACGTCATTTCAATAAAATTAAATTGATTTTGCACCAATGTACGTTTTTCATTGTGACAATAAAATTTTTATTATATCAATGCTTAAAATTGGTTTTCAGTGTGAGTATAGTCATTGAATAAATTTTGATTATATTTGAAAATAAATACTTCTTTTTGAATAAAATTTAATAAGTTAATACCAGATTTATTATAGAGTTAGAATATAATGAATTAATTATGAGTTATGAATTAGTTATAAGTGAGTCATACATAACTTATAAGTTAAAATATTATGATATTCAGTAATGATTTTATGATTGGCTTTTATCTTTGCCTCTACAAATTTACAAATATATATAGTATATAGTTATACTTTACTCTATTTTTTAACGCTCGTAAGTTTTCATTAGGAAAACTGTTATACAGGTCATTTAAAAGCCTAAGGTGTTCTCTCAAATAGTGTTCTTCCAAATCAGCTAATTCCCTTGTAAACCAGTTTAGCCTGCCATCGTACTATCTGAAATTATTTTATTAAATTTTTGAAAGCAAGCACTTACATCAATATCTTTATCTAAGAAGCTCCAGGACATATTATTCAGTATCCCATGTAATGTATTAAATCGTCTCAAAGTGAGTGGTCTACACTTACGTGTAGTAGTAAGTTGTAAATAGTATTACCTGATAATGTTGAAAGGCTCACATTTATAACTTGTAAATATAGCAAATAAATCGCAAAAATTTTTGGCGTTGTTATCTCTTGTATTAAAAAATTATCAAAATCACCAAAATTTGGTCGTTTTGGAGGTCTATATACAGATAAAACATTTATGTTGTTAGTTAATTAATTTTACAGCTGAAACTTCACAGTGCATTTCCACTGACAGCATTAATATGTAGCAGATTTATTTTTTTTACAATAAATCATGGAACCACCATGTATTTTTTCTTGCAAAAATTGATGCAAAATTATAGTCCTCAATACAGAACTTTTTCGTCTACTTTTAACCAGTGTTCAGTAATACAAGGGACACTAGACTTGGAGTGTAGTTTCGGAAAAGCATCCAGCATATTGGACTTATTTCTGATGCACTCTGCATTCAAATGCATAAAGTTTAAGAGGAGTGATTTTGAGTTAGCTGGTTAGACGGTTCTTCTTTGAAAAAATTCAAATTCTTTAATAACTACTCCATCATGCTACTTAGTTTCTTCATATAAAACATTTTTATTTTCAAGACCGACAGTAACCCTGAAACTGATATTTTTCCCTTTGTTTTAAAGTTTTTTAACTTCAAAGCAAATATTGGGCCCATTTTCATTTAAATATTTTTCCATTGTTTCTTTACTAACTTCACCCCTAATATGGCCATGTGGGAATTTTTCTCAGGGCCTTGTATTTTAGTGATATTTTTATTAACCTTTTATACGTATACTTTTTCTCTGCTTCTTCTTAACTTCAATAAAACCTTCAGCACCGTCACAAATGTCACCAGTCTCCCTACTAAATTTTCTTTTAGTTCTGCGCTGACTCTATCCGTTTTAGGCTTATCAGTTGCGCTTGTTATCGTTCTAGTTTTTTCAGTTGGAGATTCCTTGTTTTCATTTGTTGACGTAGTTGCTTTGATAATTTTCGTTGAATTTTCAACCAATTTTAGAACTGCATTCTTACTTTCATTACTTGATTTAGGTTTATTCATTTCAATAATAGATTTTTGCATAGTTATAACACTTTTTACACATTCCTTCATTTGAACTTCCAATACTGCTAATTTATCAGAAAAGATTTCACTAATGATTATCTTAAGTTCACTTTCTACAACTTCTTTGACAGCATCTTTAATCAACTCGCGAAATTCTGCTGCTGATCTGGTATTTATACCCATATGAAACAGTTACTATGTTAAAAAACTAATTAAGTTTAAAAGAGAAGAAATTTTACGTGCGTACCGTATGGTCTGGCAGCTCTTCGATGAATAGTATAATAATGAATAAAAAATATAATATCTAATAGTAAATTCTGATCAATAGTCAAAACAACCTTTGTCAATTGGTATTTATTGCTAATTAAATAAACCAAAAATTATGATTATTTAGAAATTTGGTAATTACCAGTACTCGGCGAATTTCCAGTACTCGCATAGGCGCCGCGTCGACTCTAGCTTTGACGCGAGGTTTTAAATATTTACATTTTTATTTATTTTTATCTTGATTTTTTTAATGATTCCATTTAAAAAAATAAGGTGGGAAAAACAGTTATCGATAAATAAAAATTAAAAACTTTTGTTTTCTTAAAAGATAAAAATCGAATGTCGGTTTTTCCTTTAAAAAACACCGATATATATACATATGTATAGTTAATATGTATAGTCAATATTGATGTGTGTAACAAATTAGTCGCCAAATGTTTCGATTTAGTGACTACTGTAAAAATTTCCCTCATAATTCGGCAAAATTATTCCGTAAGCCTATGTTTTTGTGTTTATTTTCAACGTTAATGAGTCATAACTGAGTTTACGCCGACTAATGGTAATTACTGTTATTTAGGTCACTTTGACCAGAAAATTAAAATTTACATTGTAATACATGTTGATGATTATTTTGTGAAAGTGTAATAATACATCGACTTTAGATAGCTAAGTTTTTGATGTGTCAAAAATCATTTTATGCCTAGGCATTAAATGTTGTTTATGGTATCCATGCATTGAAGTAGTTGTTTTACTTTGACAAATAGCCTAGCTAAAGTGATGATTTTTATCTATTTAAAGGAAAGTTTACTTAATTTATTGTATTATTTTTTTATATGTGTATACTGAACACTCGGCTTGATCAAATACATCACGTGTGGTCACTGTATAAAGAAAATCGAAAGCGTCAAACTTGAAAAATCGACGCTGTTCGGACACCGATGTTGAAAAATATTATAAATTTTGCTTTTTATATAAAAGGTTTACCGTTCATAAAAAAAACACATCATCAGATAAGTTGGTTTGATTTATTAAAGCAAAAAATATATAACTGTCATTAAAATTTTTAATTTGCTATAGCAAAATGTTAAATGATTGTTATTTCACCAAGCCTTTGCCAAATTTCAGTTATAATTATTAATTAAGAAAGGATATCAGCACGGGTGAGGATCGAACTCACGCAATCCGACAAGCTTATAAACTAAGTAAGGTCTTGTAATGAATCAGACACATTAAGCTGTTCGGGTTATTTTTATGTAGGTTATTATAACCAGGGGCAAGCGAAACGGGAGGCCCTATCAGTTTTTTGTCCCAAACTTTTTTTCTGTGTAACTTATTTGTAATTTTATTTTTTGAAATTCCCCAGGTCAAAATACATAAAAAGGTACTCTTGTTGTAATAATGTAGGATTAACCGTTTTTGAGAAAAAAACATTTGAACGTGAAATTTCATGGTTCGAGGACGAAAAATAAAATACTACCCCCCCCCCCAAGCCCTCAAATTTTATTTTTTTAAAATGGCTTTTAAACTATTTTGCTTGTTAGCTTTTCAAAACATGTTTGGACTTTTGTTAATAGATTTTATAAAATAATATTATCAATCAAAAGTTTTATAAAATATGTTTTTTATCTTAAATAACTGTAAAAAATTTTCGTCAAGCTTAATTAGCAATTACAATCATAATTAATACATTTTAGAAAATTATTACATTTCAAATTCTAATGTGTCTGGAAAATGTAAAAAGGTAAGATTTCTAAAACTTTTCGCCTGCGGTGCTAAACATGATGAGTTATATTTTATCCATTTGAAGTTTTATAAAATAATTTGCTTTTCGAATTCTTAGAAATTGTCTATACTAAAAAAATCTAAACTGTAAAAAAAAATCGCCTGCGGCGCTAAACTTGATTAATCTAATTATCAAGAATGTGATATTCAAATTTTAATTAGGAGGTTTTATAAAATTATTTACATGTCAAATTCTGAGGTGTCCGGAAAATGCAAAAACTTAATACTTCTAAAACTTTTGATGCATATAACTTATTTTCGGAATTATGTCGCTTGGTCCCTTTTTGCATATCTACGTCCATATTTTCTTATATCCTTAAAATTATTGACCCTATTTCTGCATAACCTGTATTGCAAAATTTCAATTTGCAATAGAACAAAAAATTTAAAATAGTTTCTTTTAATTAGCTAAAATAATACAATTTTTGGTAGGTATATGGTCAGTTAAGAATGCTAGGGTTTTTGACTTAATTTAGTAGGTATTTTGCACAGGAACAAAATAATTGTTTTAATAGCTTGTCAACATTGCATCCAGAAAAAGGCATTTACATAACCTTAAATAATTGTAGGGAGCTGCTGCAGCAGCTGGTAGCATCTCAGCGTTGACTAAAAATTTTTTATTTAATTATTTTTACATAGTCTTGGTAACAATCATTTTTTTTTTCGCTCTGGCAACCAGTTCTGTTATAAAAGTTTTAAACTAAGATATATTTTGAGAATTCAATATAAAAAATAAAAAATATTTTTTTTTACAATTTGTTTAATAAATTAAACTGTAGGGAAAAAGAGTTTTTTGTTCCTGTATTTATTTTCTGTGCTTTAAGTAAACTGTGTAAGTAAGACCATTCGTGCTTAACATTATACTGATGCGGGTTATACCTCTTTATATAAAATTGGTAAAAGAAAGGATCTCTTAAGTAAAGAAACGAAACTAAAAAAACACACGAGAACCGTAGATTCTGTTAAGACTAAAATTGCTTTGCAATTTATCGAAAACTTATTCTTTGATACATAATAAATGACAAAGGAATTTTAAATTGCAATTTCCGCCACTTCCACGCCTTATAAAACGTTTAAAGATCAAATGTGGGCTCCCGTTAGAAAAGGAACCCTTATTGTCGGTATGGAGTTATACACAGTGTTTTAAAAATAGCGTTATAAAATGTCTAAAAAAATCGGCTCCAAGGACTAAATAAATAAATATAAATAAATAATTCCATTTATTTCCAGAAAAAATCAAATTTCACACACCTAAGCATCCAAAACCGACATTTAAGGAAATGTTGTCAGAATAAAATATTGCAAATACACATATAAAATACATAGGTAGATATTGCAAATATACATAGAATAAACATATACATACGTATATAGTAACATATGTATATACTTAATTATATTGACAGAATAAACGCATATGGCTTTCAATTAAAAATAAACTGTTCTTTTTTTTCTTCATATTCTTTAACATTATATGGTTCAATCTCGCAAATGTGATCAAATAACTTTCTCTTAAAAACAGAGCTGGCTTTTGATATTTTTCGGTAATTCATTAAAATATTTAATTGATGACTAATAAGATCCTTTTTCGAAGACAATAAGCCTATGCTTTGGTAAAATATAATCTAGCACTCTTTCTGAAGTTGGAATCAAGTTTGCAAATAGTAAACGGGCTAGTAGACTGTCCTGAAGCCCTAGCATTACTAAATTTTTTGATACCCTCCAACAATAGGACCTCTCGTATTTTCTACAATACTCGACTAGAACCAATTATGGTAATAATTCTCCTATTAGTTTTCACTAATTTGACTACTTTTAAAAAGCAACTTAGTTCTCGGGACCTGAATAGGTTAGTTTTAGATATATATAACTTGTGATTTATATTGTGATATGTATTAATATTTTTTATATTTATTATTGTTAAAATGGAATTTCCGTAAATAAACTACTATTAATATATTACTATGTGTTTTTAAGAAAAAAGTATTTAGTAACATTTCGAGTAAATCCCGGTTTTTATTGTCAAAATACGCACTGTAAAAACTGAATGTAAAATGATATAAAAATACATGAATTTGCATAGTACGCTAAGTAAATTTACTATACTGTTCTATGCATAATTCATGAATTTGTGTAAAAATGTGTAAAAAGATTTAATTTTGTGTAAAAGAATGTAATATTACCATTATGGACTATGTAATTTTTAACCTACACTGTAAAAAATAAATATGTAAATTTACTTGCAGAATCATAGGTAATGTGTTGCCATGCAGAGACAAGCAAAAGTTATGAGATTTTACATGTAATTTTACGATTTCATATGAATATTGCATCTAAATTACATGTAATATTTGTGTAAAATTGTAAAATTAAATGTAAAATCTCGTAAGTTTTACTTGTACCTGCATGGAACACATTACCTATGATTCTATTTATTTTTTACAGTGTACCGGTCTCTGGCAACATATAAGCATTTACGGACTATGTAATTTATTTTTACCGTGCGGTAGTTTGACAGTATAAACCGAGATTTACTCGAAATATACGCGGTAAAAAGTTTTTTATATTGATAATTCGGTTTCAGCACATAATAGTTATTTATAATACAAGGTCGAAAAGTTAAATTTTTTGATTGAGTAGGTTTTTAGAAGCCGAGGATAATAAACCTACGAAATCGAAATTTAACTTTTTGCCCGTGTATTATACAATATTTTTTATTCGATTGTTGCTAATTATAATAAATTATTAAAATATACTTAATTTTAAAGTGCAAAAAATATTTATTTTTGCTGTCTTATTACTTATCTAGTTATCCATGATAAATTGCTGTCTAATCAAATCGCTACAAAAACAATTGAATCGTTTCTTTTGCTTGCGGTTTCATTTTCAAATTAAAAAAGCTATAGCTTGGTGATTCATTTCTGTTAAAATGTGTCTGTTGTATAAATAATACTTGTGAAACCGTTCTATGAATATTATAAATATTGAAAGTGATTTTTCAATTTAAATTTTGTGTTTTTAATTTATTTTAGTGGGTGAATACAGATTAATCAGTTGACATATTTTTTGAGGTTATGTTATGGATTTTTTTATTTTGTATGAAATGATCATAATAACTGTATCTGGTCAAAAAGAACGGTTAGTTCAAGACCAAAAGTGACCAAAAGGTCATATTACTTTATAAATATTACAGTAAAGGTAAAGCATCTTTTAAAAAGCTTAAAAATAACAAGTTTTAGTTAGTGGGCGAAAATAACTTTTTGGCCCTAGGGCCACAATCGAATAAAAAAAATACTTAAGGCCCTTGGGGTATATTTTTTTTGTAGACATGTATTATCCAAGCAACGCAGTTTTCGAAATTTTAAAAGTACTCTAGAACCTAAACTGAGACTCGTATGTACAATACATGTACATCACTGTAAACTCACGCGTGATATTTTTTCTTCACTCTTGAGACTCCTGTGTACAGCATATGGGTAATTCCATGGTAACTGACCTTACCGCCGCATAAAAAATTACACTTTCTTTTAAATATTTTATTATATTATCGTTTTTTCACAAACAGTCTTTAAAAATAATAAATAGCAAACAACCTTTGATAATAATATAATAAAATATCTAAAAGAAAATGTAATTTTTTCTGCGGCTGTAACGTCAGTTACCATGTAATTATCCATATATGGATCACTGTGAACTCACGCGTGTTTTTTTTCGTAGTTTTTTAAGGTTTTAATTTTTAAGTAGAAAAATATAAATAATACTCAAAATTCTTTTGTACTGTTTATTGAGTCAAACAAAGTATGCAGAACCGAACGAATGTAACGCGTGATATCACTCTAACAGCTTATAGCGAGCAGACGTGATATCACGTTGTGAATCCAACGTGAAATTCACGAATGTTATCTGGGTCATTTTATTATCAACTTATGCAGGGTATAAATAATTTATTAAACATTCTGTTAAAACTCTTTAAACTAAGTAACGGACATAATGAAGGTCTAAGGTTCCTCCACCAAAATTGCAATGATTTTTAGTTCTTTTATTAACCAACTTTGTTTTGACATGTTTTAGAGATAATTTATAGTAATAAGTATTGCTTGTGTCTGAAGCTCTCCATTAATTTTGAAATTAAAAAAAAAAATCCTTTATGTCAGAATTTCTATTTTCTTACTTCAGGACTGGGCGTTATTAATATGCATTTTTTACCATTTAAATGTTCAATTTACAATACTTTTTCTAAAATTTTGAAGTTTATTGAAATTTTATCTGGGTGATTGTTTTAACCCAACTAAAGATATATCTTACTATGGTCTGTTTTTTCAAGCAAGATAGTTAATTAAAAATCGCACAGTAAATATTTTTACGACAGATTTGAATAGTATATATACTATATAACATATATGTTTGTGTATAGAATATAGTTACGTTTTATAAAATAAACTGCTCAGTATATTCGCATATCCAATATTCGAATCTGTTTTGAAAATATTCACTGTGCGATTTCTAATTTACTATCTTGCTTGGAGAGAGGGAACATGCACTCTATTTATTGGCCTTATTGGCTTTAACAAAAGCCATCAGGTAGAGGCAATTAAGGAATGGGAAACCAAAATCAAAACTCGATATTAGAAAGACCAAAACTTAAGACAGGCCAAAATATTCATAAAATATGAACCTGAAAGAACAAGAAAGATACTCGATCTCAGCAAGACGGACCTAAAGACCTATACAGGGCTATTAACCGGACACGGCCCGTTAAGATATCATCTTAAAAAAATGGGAAAATCTGAAATCGATACTTGCCGTCTATGCTCAGAAGCACCAGAAACGGCCGAACACATTATGTGCTTCTGCGAAGCCATTGCTCGCAAAAGACTACAATATCTAGAACAGGTATACCCAAGACCTGCAGATATATCCCAAGTAACCCCCAAAAAACTCTTAGGCTTCTTTGGAAGCCTAAAGTTTGATGTGGATTAAATTGTAAAGGAGATTCACAATAGATCTCATTGGTCCCAATGATTTAAAAGGTAGTACCTTGCCTCACAACCCCACTTATATTGTATTGTATTGTTTGCATTAGAATTGGTTAATATAAAAATATCTCGTAGAAAATATTCGGTTTCTACGAGATATTTTTATATTAACCAATTCTAATGAAATAAAAGTTCAAGTTGATAGACTAGAGAAAGTTTACAAACACAAAATTAAAGATGCAAAAATTAAATCTAATGATAAACTAATAAAAAATTTAGATAACTCTTGCAAATCAATGTGGGAAATTATTAACAAAAAAAAAATCTAAATAAAGTAAATAAATCTATCACCATTGATCCCAATATTGCCAATGAATTTTTTGTGAATGCTCCACACACAGTTAGTGACTCTCTACCTAAGATTGATGAAAGTATTGATTTTTTAAATAAAATTAATGTTGAGAACAGCTCAATTAGTTTTGGCCAAGTAAATTAATGTTGAGAACAGCTCATTTAGTTTTGGCCAAGTAACTTTTATAGAGATTAGAGATTCAATAACTAATCTTAAAAATTCAGATGTTAAGGATATATATGGTTTTAATGTTAATATTATTAAGAATATTAAAGATTATTGCCCCTCTAACAAAACTATTAAATTTATGTCTCGAGCAAGGAATTTTTCCTGATGCACTTAAAGTTGCAATGGTTGTCCCAATACACAAGAAAGGGGATGTAGACGAAATTATAGACCTATATCATTACTAACTATAAAAACTATAGACCTATATCATTACTACCCATATTTTCAAAAGTTTTCGAAAAATTACTAAAAAAAAGAATTTGTAATTATTTTGAGAAAAATAATTTGTTTGTTTCTACTCAATTTGGTTTTAGAAGGGGCAAAAGTACGACTGACGCCATTTTAAATTTTATTGAAAAAGCTTTTGACTGTTTTGAGAAAGGGGAATATTTAATATCAACCCTTTGTGACCTCACGAAAGCTTTTGACTGCGTTCGGCCTGACATTTTACTAAAACAACTTACGCGTTATAAATTTGATGAAACAAGCTTATTAAATCGTACCTGGAAAATAGGTACCAAAGAGTTAAAATAAATGGTCACTTATCCAAAGCTAAGCCTGTCACAATTGGGGTGCCACAGGGATCAATACTCGGCCCCCTATTATTTTTGATTTACATCAATGATTTATCGTTAAATCTTTTGGATACCTATCTTACTATTTTTGCTGATGATACGACTCTCTCTAATAAAAATAAACTTCTTTGTACAGCTGTAAATAATGCGCAGACGGCGCGATCAAAAGCTGAACTTTGGTTTACAGTAAACTCTCTAAAACTTAATGACTCTAAAACTCAAACAATGGTACTATCATTAAGGAACTGTGAAAATATTACAATGCCAAACATGGTCGATTGTGCAAAATTTTTGGGAGTCTATATCGACTCTAAACTGCTTTGGAACGACCATATCAACTATGTCTGCAAACGTCTAGGTAGTAATATCTTTCTTTTAAGAATGTTGGTTGATTGTGTTTCCTTTAAAATTTTAAAAACAGTTTATTTTTCCCTGTGCCACTCTATTATGAGTTACGCTATAATTGCCGTCCAACTGTCATAGGGTATTTGGTTTACAGCGCCGAGCCATTAGAATACTTGACAAATTGGAATATCGTGATGACTGCCGCATGTACTTTAATAAGCTAGGAATATTAACTTTTCCATGTCAATATATTTTTGATTGTTTAATGTATGTCAAGATTAACATTGATAAATTTGTTTCTTATAGTGATGTTCACTCTTATGCTACCAGAAATCGCACCAATCTAGTTACTAGGTTTTGTAGGCTAACGCGTAATCAACAAAGTCTCGACTTTATTGCGCTAAAACTATTTAATAAACTTCCTTTCAGTGTTAAAGCCCTTTCAAACAATTTATTTAGTAACAAGACTAAGTCATATTTGATCAAAAAGGTGTTTTATTTAATCGAGGAGTACCTTGTTGTTGAGCATGACTTCTAAAGGATTGCTCTCACTTGGTTCATTAATTTTTTTTTTAGCTTTTAAATATTGTTCTATTTCGTATTGTATTTTTGTTTTAAATATTGTATTTTGTATTAATAATTTGACGAGTGTAAATACTTTGTATCTTAACACAATATATATCTATCTATCTATCTATCTATCTATCTTGCTTGAAAAGAAAAAGACCATATAAAGTTATCACAGTTCTGTGATATCCTATAATTAATTTTACAGTTATTTTAACTACATCCTGTTATTGATCAAAAAAGTTTACCTGTTTTCCAAATAGAACAGCACGTTTAATGTGACAAGATATACTTATTATACAATACTGACGAAGTATTTAAGTATTAAATACAAAATTTCGCGATATAAATAAAATATATGCATTTACAAATTACATTAATTAAAAAAACATATTTAAAAAAATACAATACCCTTTTTCTGTGTGTGTCAATAAATTAGTGTTTTTAAGACAAATAGAACCAAAAGGCGAGATTTTAAATACATCAAATACATCTAAAAATCTTTTGATATTTTAAAATTACACTTTTACGACCACTCTTTCAAAGCTTTGTTGTATAAGAATAAGAATATTTTTATTACGAAAATTTACATTTTGAATAATGCCCTTCATTATTAAAATTTGTTTACCTAAACAAGAAAATGTCCTTGTTTGTCATTTACAGCTTAGGATAAAAAAAGCAATTTTTTATGTACACACAGAGAAAGATCTACTCTTTTCAAGTAAATGAATTTACTTGTTAATATATAGAGTGGTTTAATAAATAATATAACTGTAGTGTTAGTTCTAGATGCGCTCAATTAAGGGTTAATAAAACAGTGATCCTTCCATCGGAACTATGGATTTTGACAAAGAAAGTACCGTCATTTTGGGTGACTTGATTACGTCAGACTTGTTTGTTCAATAAAAAAAAAGTTTGTGAAGCGATATACAAATAAAAATTGGGGAAATATGCCAAACTACTGTGTTAATAGGCTATTAAAATATAAATATATTAATAAAAATATACTATTTAAATTAAAGTCACAGTTTGCGCTATAAAGCATGAAGTAAACCGGGTACAAAAAAGTATATTTTTCTTACCTTATCTTTATATATTTTTAAATCACATCACGTCGCACCACGACTCCAAGTCACCCAAGATGACGGTAGCTCTAAAGTTGAAAAGATGGGAAAGACAAATACTAAGACGAATAAGGTGGGTGAGTTAATTATTACCATGTTCCTAATTTTGACACCCGCTCTTATACTTTTAATTCGTCCTCTGTGTCATAGACGGTACTGTCAGTATATCTGTTATATCGAAAAGATGCCTGTAAATATCATGCATCTGTATCCAGTTGGTAATGGCGTACACAAAAACGCAGTTCGTGTTTCGTACTCCTCCACTAAAAAAACTTGTAAAATCGTGTCGCAAAGTGGGTAGCATCGATTATTGCAGGGTAAAGACAACATGCACATTCTTGGCCCATATTGTGTTGTTTTTTCTCAATGTTGGCGATATTTTCGGTTATTGTTTTGAATATTATATGTAAAGCTCTGTATTTAATGGATATTAAGAATTACCGTATTTATAATTACGGTAGGTACATCCCACATTTTCTTTTATATGAGCAGTACCCGGCGTATTTCTAGTTATAGTCTAGTCTTTAAGTTAATAAAAGAGGCTTTACCTGGAAATAATTCAGGGAGTTTAGATTTTTAGTTTATTAGGTAGGGTTTAAGGCCGCTAATAAATAATTTTGCGACATTGAACTCGATTTGGAACTGTCATTTTAATAACTTATTTTTCACAAAAAACAGACTTTTTAAAATATCTCAAGATCGGTGCATCATAGAACCAAAAACGTTTGATATGAAAATAAAGAGGACCAAATTTCCAACATTTTTTGTGTCATGTATTTTTTTGTACGACTTATAGCTAATTCACGGCACCGCCTTAAACGTTACACTGTAGGGTTTTAGATAGGCAGGTAAAGCCTCTTTTATTGACCTGAAGACTGGACTAAAACTGGAAATACGCCGGCTACTGTATATGAGATACAAAATAAGCAATATTAATTTTAAGATTTTTAACATTTTTTTTTAATATATTAATAATCTGACAAATACCTTTTTATTTTCACAGGATCATTTAAAATTCATTAATCATAAAATTTTAATTATTTTTAGAAGATCTTTAAGCGTGCATCGAGTGTAAATTTCTGACCTAATTTTCTTATAAATATGTATTATGCTGGGTATATAAAAATTGGCACTTTTAAAATTTTTATGCTGCCTTAAAATTAATTATACTCTATAATTATTCCATAATTAAATTTTTAAAATTTAATTAAAAAGTGATAATTATTATTTAATTTTTTTGTTGACTTCAAGATATATTTTTCTGGAAAAGGTAGTCTGAAAGAAGATGTGGATGAGTAGACTTTCTACATGTCCCAATATTTTTATGATTAGCCCTTAACTATTAATTTAGCTGTAACATCTCTGGGTAAATGCTGATTTTCCACAAAAAAAATATCTGAATATAGTTCAAAGTTTTAGTTTAATTACATTTTTGTTTGCCAGTCTAGTAAACAAAATCATTATCCTAGTGTTTTACATAGTAGAAAGTAGTTTTCATAATGGAAAAGCTCTTTCAGAAAAGATTTAGTCATGTTATTAATCACAGATTACACAGAACCACAAAAAAGGTACACAAAAAGAAAAATCATTGCAATTATTATTATTATTATTATTATTATTTTTATTATTACACTTTAGATTAGAGCAGAGGTTGCAAACCTATTATAGCTCAAAAATACGAGAAACACTATATAAAAATACTAGGCAAGTAATTGTCATAATTGTTTTTAAAAGAATTTACACTTGTAACGGTTTTAAATTTACCGCTTAGCATTGCGCCATCTTTGGTACAATTGTCGTATTTTTATACAAGTTATGATTGGTAACGACCTCTATCGGTAAAGTTGTTAAGTACTTATCGATATTGCCCTCTGTTGAACAATGGATTATTTATTGAATTAGTTCAATAATTTATCGATAATTTATTATCGATTGGGTCGCTAGTGAATTTCCAGTTAAGAATGTCCTTTTTTTTATTCAGTACTTTGTAACTTTATAAACTGGCATAAATTTTTGTGATCTAAAATCATCTGTGAAAAGGATTAATTTTATGCTTTTATTTTGTTATCAATTCGAAGCCCTTTTCGTGCTGGACCTTATATTTGTTTGGCTTGGATTGTCGCTTTTGCTGATTTTCAGTTACAAGTAAGTTACATTTTTTTCTGTGAGTTTTCCTAGCTAATATTTGCTATAATTTTAGTTACTTAAATTATTTATGTTCCATATTATATTGGATTTTGGGATATTTCGAAGATCCTTTATTAATAAAGGTAGGTCTCTGATTTTATTACTATTTTAGTAGTTGGAAAATAAATAGGTGCTTAACCAATTTTTCATATTTTAGGGTTTCATATTTTGGTGTTTTATTTGGACTTTTTGCTTTGGTGGTTATCTTGTTACGAACCATCAGAAGTACGCTGCTTGAATACTCAGTTTTGTCTATGTTCCTGCTTTTCGCCTACTTGTGTCGCATAGATTGGCGATTAACTGCTTTTTGCACCAGCTGGAGATTCCGTAACCGCATCGAGCATTTACCATTGATGACAATCCGTAGGAAACCAGCTGTCATTTTATGATTTTACATTTATATCTTAATTCTATGAACCATCTAATTACCGTAAATAGAACCTAATTATCGTGTATTTTGTGAACCCTATATATGCATATATTTGGTAAAGACCCTGTTCAATATCTTTCTTAGAAAAAATTATGTAACGTTTTAAAAACATTTGGTTGTAATTTTAATTAATATTATTTTTGATAGTAAACAATTATTGAGCTAGACTTACTTTTTCTTTTTTTTTAAACAACATCAAAAAGAGTCTCGTAGAAGAAAAAAAAAACGTTATACACTAGTGGACATAACAACACTGCTTGGAAGTGAGTTGGTTAAATATTCTGTTGGAAAAGAAGTTTTGTCGTAAAGTTATCTTAAACTTTTCTTTTGATACCTTTAATGGGTGACCTCGTAATCCTGTATCATTAAAGGTTAAAAGTCTATTTATATTACCATCAAAGTGTCCATTGCATATTCTGTAGGTAAAAATCATGTCACCTCTTAAACGCCTTACCGAGAGCACAGGAAGCCGAAGAGTATTTAGACGATCGTCGTAAGGTAATTTAACTGATTAAACTTTTACACTACACTGAAGTAATTTTACTTCATGACTAAATCTATTAGAGTTGTGCTTAATTTTTTTTTGTGGGACGTACTCGAAATTTATTTCAAATTTTCTAAAAATTATATGTACAAGTTACGCACTACCCCAAAAAAAAAGAGAATACAAAACATATTTTTAAAAGTGTAAAAGCCTTCTATCGAAAAACTGCAAAGTACAAAGAATATTTAATATATCATGTGTTGAAGATTGTACAATACAGAGAAAACAAAGATAATAATAATAATAATAATAATAATAATAATAATAATTATAATAATAATAATAATAATAATAATAAAAATAATAATAATAATAATAATAATAATAATAATAATAATAATAATAATAATAATAATAATATTTACCTTAAACTGTTCGGTAATTTATTATAAAAAATGGCACCTTGGTAGTGAGGATCAGATTCAAAAAGTGTCGTGGATACTGCAGATCTCTATTTCTAGTGACATATTCGTGGTAAAGGTTTAAAGTAGGTAAAGTGTTAAAATTTTGTTTAATAAATTTTAATGTTTCAAAAATGTATAGACACGGCAAAGTTAAAATTGATTCCTCAATAAAACTATTTTTAC
Organism: Brachypterus glaber; assembly: GCA_958510825.1. Classification (NCBI taxonomy): domain Eukaryota; kingdom Metazoa; phylum Arthropoda; class Insecta; order Coleoptera; family Kateretidae; genus Brachypterus; species Brachypterus glaber. Next base: position 24,337,809 of record OY294045.1, on the reverse strand, counting down.
AAGTATCCCTGTATCGGAGATTAAGCAAACATCTCGTTTTTGCATTAAAAAAACACGATCTGCCGTTGACGAATTTCCCCAGAATATGATTCCATATCGTAATATGGATTCAAAATTTGAATAATAAAAAACTTTTGTAACATGTTTACTAGTTATTTCTGAGAGTCTTTTTATAGCATAGCAGTATGATGAACATTTTTTTGTTAATTCTTCGACATGAGTTTTCCAACTAAGAGATGAGTCAATATTTATACCTAAAAGTTTTACGCTTGTTACCTGTTGTATGCTTTTTTTATTTAGCTTAATAAGTGAGCTTTGTATATATCTATGAGGACAGGGTTGAAACTGATAATATAAAACGATTAGCTCAAGGCTGACGTGATTGTAGTGGGGAGACGGCCCGTCCGATGGGTTGTGTTTCATTTAAAAAAAACTCACGTCAGCCTTGATCTTTGTTTTCTCCGTTTTATATAAACTCAAACAGGCTGTATATACCCAGGGCCGTAGCTATTGGAGGATGGGGAGGGGGCTTCATTTTTGAGTAATGAAAAACGATTTTAATATCTAAGTACGAAAGATTAAGTTTGCAACGTTTTTTGCAACGAAAAATCTAATAGTATATTAAATTACTATTTTCATAACATACGTTTTTAGTGCACGAATACAAGCAAGCGGCTTGTTTTATAAACTTGTACTCGTGCACTAAAAACGTATGTTATGAAAATAGTACTTTAGTGTACTATTTGATTTTTCGTTGCAAAAAACGTTGCAAACTTCAGCTTCATAAAAAATCGCAAAATTCTGAAATTGTAAGCTTGTCCATTGTTACTGGTTTAATATTTTACGCATTTATATTAAATTTTATGACATGTATTTATCATTCAAAAAAATTAACACTTTGGTTCAATAAAACCAATTCTCTACAATTTAGTATTTTATTTAAATTGCAAATCATAATATGCATAAAAACCGTAAAATTTTATAGGTTTTATTTTAGCTATTAAAAAAATATTGCGTTTACATCCATTATCTATATTGTATTGGTAAATAATACTATAATAATATAAATTATAAAAATAATGTAAATAAAATACTATAAAATGCTTTTTTAACTTTTTTTTAATTTATTTATTCATTTTCGAATACTCAGGGGTAATATCATAAGTGATACTAGGTTAGGTATCGGTGGTTTTTTACATAAATTTTACGAATAATAATTCCAATGACGAAAATGCAACGACTGCTTTAGCAGGAGTTGCATTTTCCAAAAATTGGGATTAATATGAGTAAAATTTGTAAAAAAAAGCACCGATACCTAACCTAGTATCACGAATTGATATTTAGGGAGAGAATATAATTTATATTTAATACACATACCTCTTAATTATAAAGTATTAATCCACAAATAAATTATATTTTATTAATTAAAAAGCAAATAATAAGCACGATTTTAGATTAGAGAAAAGAGGGGGTAAAAAAAACCATCGTAGGGGTAAGGTATTTTCACTTATCAGTACTACATATATATATAAATTATATTCTCGGAGTAATATCCTGTCGCGATATAATGACTATAGTGCTAGTCGTCCGAGCATTAATTTTTGATATTTTTTTAAGGTATATTTTTCGTCACATAAAAGTATCTGGATATATTTTTTACGACAGCTTTAGAATGTAAGCAAATACGCACACTTTTCAAACACAGAATGAATCCATTCTAGCTCTAGATACGGTATGAATATTCCGTATCAAGGGTTAGAATGAGCACATGTAGTGCCATCTCTTGTTTATAAAAGTAAAGAAAACTGTAGCAAAATTAGTAAAAATATATATATTTTACCATGAAATATTGAATAATTTAATGCAATTTGAACTTTTGCGTTAAAATTACATAAAGTTTATTAGTTTTTCTTAATATTTGACCAGTTTTTTATCAATTTAGTTCAAAAAATTAAAACTGCTCCATCTATTGTTAAATATTTAAACCTAATATCTGTCACAATAACCTGACATAACCTTCAACTTTTGCATTATAATTAGTAAATATGTGCTTAAATTAAATAAAAATCTTTTTTAAGTACTGATTTGATAAAATTATTAAATAACATTAATTTCATTATTTAAAAATGTGTGTTTTGTTGCATTTACAATATCGAGTCACAAAAAACATTGTTTTTAACCTTGTCCGCAGTTTAAAGCCATACAGTGTTTCATATTTGCAGTCGAAGAAAAAGTATAGTCTACAACACGTATGGAATAGTTATTCCGCGCTTGCGGGACCATCATACTCGCCTGCCGGCGCGTATGACAAACTTTCCGCTCGCGCGGAATATTGTCTATTCCATGCTAGTTATAGAATATACCATTCTGGTTCGCAATAAAAGATAAGGTGGCTTTAATCTATTAAAAAAATACAATCCAGCCAAAAAACCTAAACCAAAGACTAAAAAGTAAGGTTATCTTATCCTATAATAAATATGGATAGCAACAATCTAAATCCGCTCGAAAGACTATACATTTTTTTAATAACTTTCCCACTTCCTAATATCCCTATTTTCAAAAAATCTCTATTTTCAATATCTCTATTTTCAAAAAAATAGATAGTTTTTTATTTTGACCATTTCTCGACGATTATCTACTTGTCTCTTCTCGTAAGAGCCTTGATTTTCAGGACCCCCGGCATACTACCTACAGGGCTGGTTGACCTTAGTGTCAGGATAATGATTCGTATCTCACGGTATCCGTACAGGTAAAATTCCAGTACTGATATAGGTAAAATCAGAATTGCGGTACGGATTAGGTGGCAATTTTTTCTTTATTTTTTAAGAGTATTGATCAGGAAATAGTATATTGTATACCTAGGCGGTAAAGTGGCATTTTTGTAGGCTGAAAGAACTGTACAGGGAGCTTTAGCGAGCCTGGACACTTCTTGAAGCCTAGAAAAATCACTTTACCGCTGTAGTTTACACGTTATTTTTCTTCCTACAAAATATGACTGCAACAATATTTTCATTTAAAACTTTGACATTTAAAATTATTTTTAAAATTTTCACATTTAAAAATATTTTAATTATGTACCTAATTTGCTTATTATGACATTTTTACCTTGGCCGTTAAGTTTCATTCGGTGTCAGTATCCTACTGGTTGAAAGTTTTAGAGTTTTTAGCTAAAAAGTGTGAGACAGATTGCTTCTTTAGAAAAGCGGTTACTTTTGTAAAACATCCAATATTTATATTATTCCTAACTAATAGGGTAGATTTTAAATATCAGGCGGCGTACAATACTCCATCTCTTCTTCACATGAGTCTGCCACAAAATCCATTATTATGGATTCAAATATTTTTTATTTAATTTTAATTTAACATATTATTGCAGCGCCCTCTATTAGAAAAATTAATAAATAATTTTACCGCCTAGCCACTTGTGGTTTTTTCCAAGGCTAGCCATAGAAACAGCTATGTCTCGTCCCTATGAAGGCGGTAAAATTCAATTTTGCCATAGTATAGGAAGAGAAAGCTTTTGTTTGCTAACTTAGAGTCTCTTTCGTCTTGTCTTAATTTTTTAAATTAGACTCTCGTCTTTTTGTTTCAAAATCGACAAAAAATTTAATTTCTTGATTCTCGTGAATGTATATTTCCTTGCTCCATAAAATGCCTGCCCTACAACAACACTACTCCGTATCATCTCTACTCCCCAATTACCCTACTCGCGTATACATGAGAATGCTCCCCTAAACAATGAATAATAATATGGTCTTGAAAAATTTTATAGAATATAGAAGTTGCAAGTATTTTGTTTACCGATTTTAAAACTTTATGTAAAATTAAACACTCTGAGGTATAAACTACCTTTTGTAAAGGTCCGTGTAACGAGTATAAATAAATAAAATAAATAAATAAAAAAATAAAAACTAATCGAGTACGGAGTAAGGTATTATGGAGTAGGAAGTTATTGAATAAAGATGTTAGAGAGTAGGATTGTTAGTAGGACCCACGTAGGCTCCTTCGCCAAAATTAGAAATATTAAAGTAGAAGTAGTAAAGTAAAACTATGGGCCCGATAGATTATGTGATTTTTTGGTTTTAAATTGATATTTACATTTAGTCCAGTCAAATAACTAAAAATTCCTATGTTAAATTGCAATAAAAATACACGGGATGATATTTTAAAGGGTAGTAGTGGATAATAATAATAATAATAATAGTCTTTGTTTCTTAAAGAAAAGGGCGAAGTTTAGCCTATGGCTATTCTTACACTTAACCCAATACAACAGTTTTATCATAAAATTATTAAAAAATATAATTCAATATAAAAAAAAAACGTAAAATTATACAATATAAAAAAAAAATCCTAAATAAAAAGGTATACAAAAAAAATCACAGGTAAGTATATTAATGTGAACCAACCAAACATCTAGATAGAAAAAAAATAGTGTATTTTATTATTCGGCGAGGTATTCGGGTATTTAATTATAATTTCTTTAAAAAAATAATTGTTTCAGCTTTTTCTTACAAGTTGCTATAGAGCAATTTCGAAACACATCGCAGTGCTCATTGTACAGTACCACGATAGTAACAGAACACTCCTTCTCACCGGGTGAGTTGCTTAATATGCACCTTACGATAAAAATACATATAACCAATTTTGTTAAGGAAGAAATTTTCAACAATTTTTTTTGAATCATTTTTTCAATATATTAATAACAATCGAGTTAATTCAAAAATAGCCATGTTGAAGGTGAAATTGGTTTTTTCCATTTTTGAGCCAAATTATGCATTGGGTTATGAGCAAACTTGTAGGTCTTAAAATTCTATATAAGTTTCATATATTATAAATTTTGCCTTTTAAGGGTAAGCAAACACCGGATTCGAACTCAGCGACCCCAAAAACTTATATATGATTTTTTCCCTATGTTTTCTCAGTTTGACCTTCAAATGACTTTCAAACTGACGTGATAGAGCTTGACTGACCTTAGCATCGGAATCAGCGACCTCTAAAACTTATTTATGATATTTTTCAGATTTTTTCAATCACCTTTTCTCAGTTTGACCCTCATATGACCTTGAAACTGACGTGATAGATCTTGACTGACCTTAGCATCGGAATCAGCGACCCTAAAAAATTGTGTATGATTTTTTTCAGATTTTTTCAACCACCTTTTCTCAGTTTGACCTTCAAATGAACTTGAAACTGATGTGATAGAGCTTGACCGACCTCGGCATCGAAATGGATGACACCAAAAACCCCTGGGTACCTGGGCCTGGTCCGGTGCTTTTTTACATACTAAATGTTGACCTGTGTAATGGTTGATAAATTAAGTATCATATCGATCATTACTAATGGTAATGATAACTAAGCCAGATTTCTCCGTAAAATTTGTTTATCTCTCTTCTCCATGGAGAAGTTATATTAAAATTTTAACTTATCCAAATTAACCTTGCTAATTTTCGCCATTACTTTTCATAAGTCATACAGATTTACGAAATGTAGATTTTAAAAGGTTTAATAATTAAAAATAATAGGTTCATTATGTTTAATTAGAAAAACAGCAGACGGATCACGGATTCCGATTTAACTTATGTAAATCGGATAAAATGCTTTATACTTTGAAGTTTATCTAGTTATTTTTTTACCTTTTTCTCTCATTATTAAAATGGAAAGTCGTGGGTAAAAAAATAATAAAATATTGCTTTTTTTCTTGATGATTTATATGTAAGAAAGCTGTTAGTCAGTCCAGCAAAAGTTTAATTTTTGTTGTTTAAAATTTTTTTTATATATATTTCTGAAAACGTATGTCTTGTTTATAATGAACACGTGAACCCAGTTATTTAGCGGTTGGGGTAAAAATTACCTTTAAGACGTCCATACACAAAAATATAATCTGTATCGGTTATGTTACCATCGGTCATTTTTTGACAAAAAACTAAATATGTTTCATATGAGGCTGCCTATCAATATATTGGTTCTCGTCTATTGCAAGAGACGAACCAAAAATGTTTTTTTTTATATCTTTTGTTTTTTTTTTACTTTCTGTATATGAAATTGACTTCACTCTAGTGCTCTGGAGTGCACTCTTTCTATAAAAAAAAAATGGGTAATGAACGAAGATACTTTCAAATATGACAATAAATAAAACAAAATTTTTTATAATTTTAATAAAGTTATCCTTTATCTCCTAACTATATATCTATATAGTCTTCATAATAAGCCTAATAGATATTAATTTACCTAGAGTGGTACGAGTTTGGGATCAAATTTATAGCTAATTAACTCCTGGCTATTAACTCCTTTAAACTTTTAGTTTATCTGGCGCATTACCAGCTTTACTTTGGCATAGTTCGCGTTTTGTTTCTCGCAATTTATGTTATTATGTTGGCTTATTGTACTCCTCGCACTTCTACACTTGAAAAATGTAATAATGGGAGCCGCACTATACCGCCCAAGACCTGTTTTGGTGTCCAAAAAGGAAAAACGAATTTTATAAATAGAGCATAAAATCGTACAAAAAACAATAACTATACTATTCTGCCTTATAAAAATGCATTGGTTTTGTTTTTACTTAATTAGGGTCTCAACGCCAGTCGATTTTCTATACCGATGTAAAATTTAATTTTAAGGGATCATTCTGGCTTAGATGCTCCAAAAAAGGGCTATTTTTGTTAATTTTTTAATATTATAGAAATTGATATAAAATTTGTTTAGCTTAATAAATTTACTTTCGAAATACATAAAACAATTTTTTTTTCAAATACTTTTTATACAAAAAAAAAAATAACAGGCAAATGTAACCCCTCGAAAAGTAGATATATCGCAGCGGCGTTGACAATGATAACGGCTCATCTAAAACGAAAAAATTAAAAATATTTAGATTCGGTATGACTGTGGCTCTCGCGTATTTTATGGATATTAATATTTATTCATAAATAATAAACTAGCGGATATTTAAAGAAAAACAAAAAAAGAAAAAATAAGTTTTTTTTTCACTGTTTTTGGCAAAAAAAAAATAGTAAAAATTACAATTTTAATACGGTTATAGAATACGCTGAAGCTATTTATGTGTAGACTTTTTGATTTATATAATTTAAAATTAGTTTAGGAGCATAATTTTATATTTTTGCATAAGGTAATTAATCGTTTAAGGACAAAAAAAATATTTTTAAAGAAAATTATAAAAATATTAATTTATTATTCCACCAATCTATTTTCTAATGATCGTACAGAGTGATATTGCCCCAAACTGGCAGTCTACCAATATCACTCTGTGCGATGATTAGAAAATAGATTGAATAATTAATTAATTATTTATCAAAAATTATTTGATTTTTTTAAAGAAATTTTGACAAAAATTCCTATTTTTAACTCCTTTTTAAACCCTGAAATAAAAACAAAATAAAAAATAAATATTCCTTTAAAAAAATGCCCCTATGCCCGCCGGCATACATTTAAAAAGCTACAAATATGAAATATATTCAAAAAGATAGTTCTTTTTCGGAATTGGGAGGGTGGACCCCTCTGTATAACATAAGCTATGTATAGGGTATTTTACTTAATGCTTTTAAGCCCCGTGATGTCCCCTGGAGTCCTATAATTGCAGAAAATTCACCCGTTAAAGGAGATTTTCATTTTTTAATATTTAAAAAAAAATAAAAATATTGTGTAGTATTATTTACTACAAAATATCAAGCTAAATAATCTCACTTGAACTATTAATAATGCTGTTATTATTTATATTCATATATTTATTTACTTTTTTTTACATTTATATAATTTAAGAATTTAATTTATACAAAAATATTTTATACTATTATATTTTAAAAAACAAGATGAAGGACTTCGGTCAATGGCCATTTGTCAATTTGGGCAATAAAGTACTTTTATTATTATTATTATTATTACTAGTCTTTATTATCCAATCGACCAATAAATATACAAATTCAAATACTACAATTATTACAAAATATATCAGGGTATGAGATGAAATATTTACGTACGCTGGCATAGGATAAGTCAATGAAAAATTAATAAATGCAATTTATTTATTTATTTTATTTATTTATTTTATTTATTTATTGTAGGATAAATACACAGAATCATGGAGAGCCCCAAATAAGTTGCAAAACTTGTGCCAGGGGCTCTCCATTAATTTTGAGAAATATTTAGTTGACAACCATACTTAAAAATTTTAAGAAAAATCTTCAAATTAAATTTCATCCAAGGTAATCGCATCATTCCTGAATGCCGCTCCATCCTCCGGTACCTTTTTTTCAATTTGTGGGCTCCTTTTACAGCAATTTTAAATAAAAACAATTTTAGAACTTTTGAGTTGACATTTCTCAGTTGACGTTGACGTTCATAAAGTAAATCAACTATTTCCCACAGTAATTAAATTACTTGTTTGTGTAGTGTATTAATTAATATAAAAAAAAAGGTAATGATGTAGGTAGTAATGATCCCTTATTTTCGCCTAGGGTTTGTTTTTAAGGGACACGGACGTCCCTCACGTTTCGCTCTCTTATTTGTTTACCTAATGTTTTTTTTTTTATCTAATGTTTTATCTAATTTTAAATGATATACGGCAACATGTAAATTTATTACTTAAAGCGCAGAAAATAACACATACGAAACAGTCTTATCGGCAAAATAAATTCTTAGTATCAGTCACATTTTTATGGAACCGCTATCTTTATTTATATCCTGGGTATTATTAAACGAGGAGCGAAACATATTTTGTAAAAGTAAGAATATATACACAGTTAAACATTTATACTTATATATTATCATATTTTTTTTTACTAAACTTTTTAGTATTAAGTAAAAAATAAACAAGAAAATAAAATAAATACAAAATATATAAAATGAACAAACTATTTTTTTATTTTTTTTTCTTAGAGCTGTCTCGTTACTCGCTTAGTTTGCATAAATGAACTTTCGTAGGTAAGGAAATATTCTACGAATAACTTTAAATGCTTGGGTTTATGATATATGAAAAATATTTCACCTTATTATAAAACAAAAGAAGATATGTAATGCTACTCATTCCTCAGTAAATGGTATATTGCATTTTCCCAAATACCATGTAGAAAAAAATGTGTAAAAAAAACTTTAACAATTTTTTTTAAAGATTTTTATGTTTAAAACTTTTCTTTTTCGCGACGCTCAGTGAATAGTATAATAAAAAGCATGTCTAATAGGTTTTTTATGTGAACTCTTTTAAGAAGTTTTTTTAGATAGGATAGCAATAACTTTATGTACAGTTATTATGATATAAAGGTATTTAACATAAAGATATACTCGGTGCTCCATATAACCTCATCCCTTAAAGTGTTAATTTTTAATGAATAGCTTTCATAAATAGGCCTGTGAGCCTCATATTAAAATTATTTATTAAAATACTCTTTGAAAAATGGTTAAGATCTTTCTGAAAAACTGTTATGGAAAAAATTTGCAAAACGTAGATCTTTAATATTCAGATCCACTATTTGAATTCACTGTTGTTTTTTCTATGTAAAAAATATGCGTATGGTTTTAAACATATATACATGTCAATTAAATTTCAATTCAATTAATCGAAAAACAAAAAAAAATCTACTTTTTTTATACAAAATGGCTGCGTTCAATGGAACTAGCAAAACTCGTCGAAACTCATCGAAAGCTGTCAAATCACTACTGAACGATATGATCAGTTTCGATTGACAGATGTCGCGGCAATCATTCCTCATCAACGTTTTGAGATGATTACTTTTAATTGATTTTTTAAAAGCGCGGGAATGTACTTTTTGTGCGTATTTCTAACCTCAAATGGTGGTTGTGACAAGTGACAGATATTAGCCGTTCAGCAGTTTGCTAGCAAAACTTATCGTTTGATGACTTTTGATTAGTTTTGCTGTTTCCATTGAACGTAGCCAATAAAGATATGTAGTTTATCTTTTAATATAAGCATTTTTAGGTAAATCTTATTTTGTTTTTATCGAAAAATTACATGTTTGTTACATTACATTATATTTTTGTTTAACCTCGTACTATTCTACCTAATTAAACATCCCCTAAGTCCAGGACTTGTGTGAGCTAGTAAAATTTCAATTATTAATTAACCGAAAAAGGCAAATCGGCGCCAGTGAGAATCGAACTCACGCTAGTAGGCTTGCTATACATACGCGCTAGCCACTATGCTATGCCTCCCAATATTAAAATAGACACTTATTTTCCAAGTTAAATAATATTACGAAAGAGTCATTAGATATTTAGTTTTTCAAAATTTAATCTTTTATGAACTTCAGCTATCTTGGGAGATAAATATATCCTAATAGTTTTAAAATCTAAAGAATGACAAAAATGCCTATGCAAAATAAATTAATTTCAACTACATAGAACTATGTAATTCTGATTATACTAGGCAACACGGTTTCTTGCCCTGCTTGCAGTCATATGTTTTTAACTAATTTTGAGCGCTGAGACCGAATCTGGCCTCAGAATGTTTCTACTGCCTCAGGTTTCTGAGAAAAATGAGACAAAAGTGGTAAAAAATATTATTTTAGCCCTATTTTGTTCTAAAATCATGGGAGATAAATATATTCTGACAAATTTGGATTTGGCGACTCAATATTACTTAAAAAATACCCACCTTAGATCGTGGAAACTTTAAATTCATAGGTATAATAAGTAGGGATACTAGGGAAAAAAATATTTAAAATTGATCCTATGACACATCTAAGTGGCGGTGGGGGTGCATAAGCGGACAAGCTTAGTGTTACGTACTCATGCTAATAACGCCAAAAAGCATCACTAGGGGTCAAAAATAAACTAAAAATATGTTACGTAATACAGTCCCTAAGTAATGAAGTAATATTTTTATAATGTAAAAACATTAAAAAAACGAAAAAAAATATAAGCAATATTGTTTTTTATAAATTATTTTTAAAATGGCATTTGACCTTAGTAAAATTACAAAAAACAAGACGTGCTGAATTTTTTAAGATCAAATTCGGATTCTGCGCCTTTAAATTAATAAGTAAAATTTAGTTTTTGGTCTTGGGAAAAAAAATTACGTTGTGTGCTTTAATATTATTGCTTTTTCATTTATTTACTTTTTACGAACAAACCAAGTAATATAAAAAGTATATTTATATATATATATATATTAGAGAATTTTATAATCTACAAATTAGGTCCTATAAAATTTTTATACATATTTGATAGTTTTGCCACAAATAAGCAATTAAGTAAACTCTGCACTTTAATTTTAGGCTTTTTATTTTTTTTTGCGTTTTTACTTTAACAGTAGGTCCTTCTCATATGGATTTTTGAATTCTTAATATTTTTTTTAATATACCCTAAAATTTTCAAAATACTAAAATCTTTTTTAAGATTTAAAAAAAAAACGTCATTATTTCCTGGACTTGCAATACCTCTTAAGTGTAAAATTTCAAATTTTTCAGAAGGGACGAAAAACAGTTCTTAGAGTTGCTGTTTACTCTATTTTTATTATTATTTAATATAAAACCTCTAAATATTTTATTCAAATATAATTTCCCTTCCTAAAATCGCCTGATTTCAACGTTTTTATATTTAAATAATAATAAAAAGGCTTAACATGTTTCTCTCTTAAAAAACTGCCGGGCGCGACCTCTAAATATTTTTTTTTTAATCTGAAAAAAATTAAGGGTAGTTTTTTGACCTAAATGAACATAGGGGGTGGGACCCTAAAAAAATCAATTTTTTAATTTTGACTGGGCACCCTAATGTTTATGAACGATATGTATTGTGTCTGATATATTATTAGTCAAATATGTACATTTTGAACTGTTTGATCGTAAATAACTAAAAAACAGCTGAAATTTTAAGAACTTAGTAACTCAGAAAAATAAGCTTTATCGATTGATGCAATAAAAAGTAGCCTATTTGCAAAAAAAAAAGATTGTGTCACTTAATACAGAGTTAAAAAAAAAACTTTTTTAATTTTGCCTTAAATAATGGAATCGATTTATTACAAAAAATTGGGGTTATTTAAAGTCGAGATAAATATTCCGCTTTGTTTTATTTCGTGTAGAAAACTGTTTTCAACAAGTAGAATAAAATAAAGTTTGTATTAAATACCTACATTTAAAAACTTTTTGATTATAAAAGTCCATTAATTGCATCAACTTTTTTATATTCTTATTGGAAAATTCGACATTTTGTTTCGCCATTAAAAACTTTTCATTCAACACTTTTCTAATGTTTTAGAGGGTAAACCTTAACTAATAAAGAAGTGTTTGGCTCTAGTTTGACCCAAATATTGTTTTAGTTTAAAACTGATTAAAGAAAAGCTTTTATACTTTATACAATATGTTTTTTTCTATTTTGCAACTCTTATAAGCTCATAATCACACGCATTTTGCGTGTTCTTATAGGCCCATAAGAGGTCGGTACTTTTTGTTCTTTTGGGTTGGCAACAGACCTGGCCTATGGCTTGACGTTTTCCGTGCAAATGTCAATGTCGCTTTAAAGTTGAATTTTCTACAAAATTTTGTGTTTAGGTTATTTTTACTATGTTAAAATTGTGGGTTGGTTAATTGCGGTAAAAAAAAAAGAGATGATTATAAAATATATCAAAATATCATTTGTTCTTAGAATTTTAAACATGGTGTAAACTGTAATGCCAATCCAAAACAAATATCCCTAAATCAGTAATCAATTTAAATGTAAGTTTTTTTTTTTTAATTTTAGAGCAAAATAGAAAAAATTGTATAAAGCACTCGTTTCATAACACGTTTTTAGCGCACTAGTACTCGTGCGCTAAAAACGTATGTTATGAAACTATTACTTTAATATACTATTAAAACACAGTATGGTTTAAAGCCAATATTATTTTCATATATTTCATTTACATATACCTATTTTATTATCTAAGAAATGTTTATTTACTTAAGTGCATTTATAGCGTTTTATTCCAAACATTTTTATTTTTTTTTCTAAAAATACAAAAATTGGCACCTTTTTTTATATAGTTTATTACTACTATAAGTGAAGATAAAACTGTATAAGTTATCGAGTCTCGCAAATAATGGCAATTTTTTAAATTTAAGATTTTACAAATTGATTTCAATTTTTAAGTTTTAATTAACTTTTTACATGCTTAAAAGCACCTTAACTTTAATTTATTTAAGAAATTACCAGGGCTAATATAAGATATTTTCTATATCTGGACAACAAAATTTAATTCACGGAATTCTAATGACCGTGAAATTAATATTTTAACTAAAATCGATAATAAACTGTATTTTGAACTTTCATATAAGCCTTGTCATATTGAGTATTTTAAGTTTAGTCTTTTCCTTAAAGTCAATGATTTTGGACTACTTTAAAGCTTAAATTTTGCCTAATTATGACAAAATTCTAAAAACCGATACACCATATAGATTTTGCCATTTAGATTTTTGGTGTTTTGATAATTGGTCTAAGTTAGTATCCCTAAAGAAGCCTGTATACCAAATTTGAACAAAGCCAAAAAAAAACAAAAAAATGCACCATCCTTTTTTTTTTCAGATTTTTCACTTATATTCGAAATCACCGGTATCAAAAATACTCTTATTCAAAAAGTTCAAAAATTTAGATATTCCTCCATCTCGTTCTTTTCTCAGCGATGGCGTCAAAAACACTCACCTTGATCACGCGAGTGACATGTCGGCTGTATAAAATTACATGTTTAATATTATAGTTCTCGTTTTTCATGAAAGAAAGTCTCCGACGTAAGGGGGAGGAATCATTCGCGCTCTGTTCTTTCCGTCAAGAGCGTTATAAGGCATGCGTGCCTACATCGGGCCTCCGACTTGCACACACATTCCAAACATATTTCCCGTAGCCACAGATCCGTGCGTCAAACTATAATAATACCGGTTTAATATAGATACTGAGTAGCTATTTAAAAAATTGATTATCAAAAAAAAAAAAAAAAATAGAAAAATTATGACTAGACTTGTATTCAAGTATTTTAAAAGCACCACCTATTTTATATTCATATAAAAAGACTTTATTTTAATTAGAAAAACTGCATAAAAGAAGGACTGTTTTATTCTTAGTGGTGAACTATTTAAATGAAGAAATTTACATTCACAGAGAGAGTTTAAATCTGTATGGGAGATTGAACTCAACGTAAGGGGGCGACACCCTTGTTTCTTTTTATACTCTTCGCAGTACACAGTGCTTGAAGAGTATTATAAAATGCTCAGGACAGTGTGGCTATTCTCATTTCGGTGAGTTTTATTCAACCGTGAAAGCCAACTTCATAGTGTAGTGAAGTGGAATTTTCCACTTCACAAAGGTTATAGCCGAGCGGTTAATAATAATTTTTATTTGTTAACTTACTCAGTTAGGTTGGCCATCGAATCTTCTTTCATATAGATAAAGTAAACCCGAGCGGAGAATATACTTAACCACCAGTTACCACTTTCACCACTTTATTAGGAAGCTGTAAATTCTAGTGAGATGGTGCTTTGGAGCCACATTAAGCAATAAATTTTTAACTTAAGAATAATATAAATGTGATTAAATTCTTCAAGAACATGAAAGATAAATTCTTACTTCTAAGTTCTACTTCTATGCAAAGATGTTAAGTTCTAATTTCCACTATATAGTAGTTTGCCATTAAATAGTTTTAATTAAAACATGTTTGAAGTTCCAACTTTTCACAATAATTTTCAAAAACCAATTTATTGTCCACATTTCTCTCAGTCTAAATGTTAAAACCAGTACGTATAAGTCTTTAAGTATTTTTAAACACTATTTTTCAAAGTTCGTTATCAACAAAATTTCTAACAGTGTAGATAGAAAATCGAACCGAATAAAATTCGAAAGTGTTTAAACTAAAAATATTTATAAGTATCCAAAATCGAGTTATGAATATTAACATTAAAAATATAAGTCCCAAAAATTTTCAAAGTTCAAAAAAGAAAATATTATTTTTAATCAAAAACAAAAATAATTATTAAAATTATTTTAAACAGGTGGATATAAATACCCTATATTCACTTTAAAACTACATTGCACTGGACACTACTTTTCACTGTATACTTTTTAATTAACAAGAAGAAATATTTTTCAGGACTGATCATCTCTTAAATTTGGACACCCTTTTATTCTCTTTAAAAAGCAATAAATTAAAATGAGGCATATTTAGGTCACACATGCTTATGTGTTTTTAGGTGGGGCTCGGGCGACAACATCTAAAATTCCCACTACCATAGGTCAACGATTTACTATAAGGGTCCGAACAGAAACCAAGAACATCCGAAGTTATTCACGCTTGTTTTTAAGAACCAGAGCTTATAGACTGTGTATATTAAAAAATAATTATTTGCAAAAAATTTTACAATATGAAAAATATTTTAAGCATCATAACAATAGTAGTTTTTCTGATGAATTAATTGGCCTAGACCGTGTAGCTCCGCCCATATTCATCGAAATATCAGGCAGAATAAAGGTCCCATTAGCATTTTTTTAATGGCTATCTAAATAACTGTAATTCTTACCATTTATGGATTGAAAATCTGACTCAAATTGCGTTAAATTCTATAAAATATATTTTTAAAAGTTAATGCTAATTACCAAGTTTTAATTACATTACAGTTTTAATAGGTTGGCTCCTACTACAGTTACTATTACTTCAACGTAATAATATAGGTTCCGACCACTATTTTGTAACTTTATATGTATGACCAATAAGTAAGACAACTTTTAAGTTATTATTAAAGTAACCTCTTGGTAATATCTTCTTATAAAAAGGTTGTTAAACAGACTAAACTTTTTATTATATAAGATTTTAGATAATCCCCATATACATTGCCTTGACTAATAAGTATTTAAACCAAACCTTAATTAATAAATTAATACTGAAACCAATAAAAAAATACATAGGGCACCACTTTTTAATACAATAGTTTGTTTAGTATATCGGTATATTGATGTATATTGATCAGACTCAAAAATAATCAGCTGAAATTTCGTCTTAATCTAGACATCATCAGACGACAATTACTGCCTGGGTTTTATGTAAGCTCGCCCTTTAAAACTTTATACAACACCCAAATTTATTTTTAATGGAGTATAAAAAATAAAGTGCACGCTATGCCAATATGAAAATATATTTGATAAAAAGTTACATTATTCTTATGGTATGTGTAATATTTTATCACATATATAATAAAATATTACGCAATATTTACAATATTCCTGACATTTTACCATACAGTATTATCCGTGTCTGAAATAGACTGCAGTGACTTATTTGCGGAAGTGTGCTAAAAAGCGAGGATCATACCAATTCGGGTTCGGTTCGCGTAACTCCGTCTAAGGGGAATCCGTTATAAGCAACGAACTAACAACTCTTCTTTCTAGAATACGCATACCGTTAATATAAAGTATCGCCAACATCTCGGTTTGTTTGTAAACAAATAGTAGGTATATTCAGGCCTGAACAATAACAATTCCCAGTAACTGTTATTGTTGTCTCTGTTAGAACAAATCTGTGCGAGTAAGACAGACAAATGTATATGTTGGCTACGTTTTTGTCAGTTCTTGCAAATGAAATGCCTATTCTAGAGAGAAGAGTTATTAGTTCGTTGCTTATAAGAGAGCAGCATAATACGTTTTAGATATTGGTCACTGCGTTCTATTTCAGACACGAAGAATAGATGGGTCAGAAACGTCTCACCTAATGTATGGTAAATTTACATCAATCCTTGTTACAGTGTATATCGACAGAAAATATAAAGAGTATACTACGGAATGCCAAGCATTACACGGCTTGTTTCTTTTCATACATTTCTCCTGGACTAAAACAATAAGAATAGAGCTAGTTAGGGGTTTAGGCAATAAAACAATTTCACCCATCACCGAAATACTTCTTTTATTTATACTAAATTTTATTAAATTCCTTTTATAAAATACCCTTAAATCTTTTATACAGTGTGATTCAAAAATAGGTCAAAATTATGAAACAGTTTTAGGAAACAAGGGTTAGTTTAGTTAGTTAAGTAATTTCGATGCCCTTTAAACCTGGTCCATAGGGACCTTTGTGTTATCCGCCAAGACTTTTTCAAGTCGGTACCTCAGTTCTGAACTGTTACATCTCAAAAAATACGAAAATGAGGTTCGACCATCCAATAATTAAGGATCGTATCTACTTTCATATGCACAAAAAAAATCCAAAAATTTCACTCTAAACACATCTTTGCTTTTTACACTTTGTTAAAATAGGAACTTTTTTCAGTTCTAAACTATTGCATCTCTGAGATGCAACAGTTTTGAACTGAAAATGAATCACTGTTGCATATTTTATTTTTTTACGATAACGCTTGAAGCTAGATACATAAATTTGGCACACAGGTATGTTATCAAAATAAATAAATATTTTTAAATATCTTCAATATTTTCGTCAACTAGGAATTTTTGGGGTCTACGAAACTAAATCTAATAATAATTTTTTTCTTTTTAAATGTTTACAGTATTTTTTGGTAAACATTGGTATATAGGGGTTGAAACCCGGTTTTTAAAGTAATTTAGTATTAAAATTACAATGACATTTTCTGAGTGTAGTATTTTTAAAAAATTCTTTTTGGCAAGTTACATGATACGGTAACTTTAACGGGTAAATGTGTGAGTAAAGCAAGTACGGACTAATATTTTTTATTAGACTTGAATAGTCCAAGTTTTTTTCTTCTTTTTTATATATTTAGTATACTTGATCACATATCACAATATTTTACCAAAAATATTGCAATTTTTTCAAGAAATTCTTGTAGAAATTAGTTAAAAAATAAAATATTGTTTCCCGACTTAAAAGTAAGTACGTTTTCGTGGAAATTGAGATAGTTTGGTTTCGACTTTTTGAGATAGTTGTAGCTTTATCATGTATAAGAAATTTTCAGACCTACAACACTTTCGTGGCAATTTTTTTAATGCAGGTAAAATACTACAAATATGCAACTAATATGATATTTTTATGCGAAAAATACGAATATTCACGTAAAAATCTTAAAATGAGATAAATCTTATGATTTGACATGGGTTTCTTTTTTTCTGTCGAGATATGCTGATGCTGAATGTATTTTTCAGTATCACTTATCTTTTTATTGCCACGTTTTATTGCCAATTTCAGTTAAGTGATTTATAAATTTAAATGCGCTATAATAATAAATTGTCCTGCAAATTAGGTACTTTGTTTTTTAACGATATTCTTTATTATATTCCTTTAACGGATTTTTTAAAAGAAAAAAGTGGGGGTGTGCGAAATGGGGGGGCCTTATCAGTTTTTTGTCCCAAACTTTTTTCTGTGAAACATTTTTGTAATTTACTTTTTGGACTAGGATTCCTCGGGTCAAAACATAAAAAAAGGTACTTGTTGTAATACTGTAGGATTAACCGTTTTCGAGAAAAATTAATTTGAAGGTGCAATTTCACGTTTTCAGGACGAATAATTAAATACTTAAACGTTGAAAACCAAAATTTCAATGATGCATGATTATTCTATATTAAAAACTTAGAAAAAAAGTTTCTATACATGTAGGTCGAAAAATCGCTTTTATAGCTGCTATGACCCTTTAAAAATGGTGCATTTTTAGACCATAGCTCTATTAGGATTGATTTTTGGAAGTACCCGTATATGAGGTTTTTTTCTTAGTTTTTAATGTACTTTCACACTGCATCATTGAAATTTTGGTTTTAAACATTTTAGTATTTAATTTTTCGTCATCGAACCGTGAAATTTCACCTTCAAATAAATTTTTCTCGAAAACGGTTAATCCTACAGTATTACATCAAGAGTACCTTTTTCATGTATTTTGAGCTGAGGAATCGTATTCCAAAAATAAAATTTACACAGAAAAAAGTTTGGAACAAAAACTGATAAGGTCCCCCAGTTTCGTACACCCCTGGTTAAAGTAAGTACATGAAAATAACATATGAAGATGGACCTTATTGGGATTAGTTTACGTGCAAAACCTAGTTGCTATATCTCAAAGAGTTTCTAAGTTATTAAATAAAAACCGAATTTTTAGCCACTTTCAAAGAGGTGTAGCTCTCTTACGACGTATTTTTAGACTTATGTTTATACGAACTTTTTGTCATATTTTAGGATGTAGAATACCACCTTATATTTCGGACTCTATTTCAAATACACCGTGTATATTAATCAACGAACTAATAACTCTTCTAGAATAGGCATTTCATTCGTTAAAACTGACAAAAACGTCGGCAACATAAACATTCGTCTGTCTTACTCGCACATCTTTGTTCTAACAGAGACAACAATACCAGTAATTGTTCTTGTTCAGGCCTGAATATACCTACTATTTGTTTATAAACAAACTGAGATGTCGGCGATACTTTATTTTAACGGTATGAGTATTCTAGAAAGAAGAGTTATTACTTCGTTGATATTAATAAATACATTTGTATTTTTTACCAGAAATTTGATGTTATGATTCAAATGTGATCAACGAAAAAACCCCCCGGACCAGAAATAAAGACTTACCACTGGCGGATATGGCTCAAGGAGCCGAAGCCAAAAATTAGGAAGAAGAGGAAGAATGTCAATGAACAAATCAGTATCGAACGAGGGGTTTATTTATTGGACAATCCTTGTACAACTATCCAACAATCTTCTACAATCTTTGACAATTCCTTTTTCCACAATCATCTACAATCGTCCAAAATCATCTACAATCCACAATCATCTGAAATCTTCCCACAATCTTAAACAATCTTCATTAAAATGTTGTACAATCTTTCACAATCTTTTTGACAATCTTCCACAATCCTTTGATTCTCACAATCCTTGTACACTTTTTTTCAATAAATAAACCCCTCGGTGTCGAATAATTTACTTTTGCGGCCTAGGCCCAAAAATTAGGCTTTTCTTACAGGTTTATCGTACACAAAGTGGCGCTTTTAGATACAATCGAATAAAATAAATATTTTTATTATTTATACTATTGCGAGTTACCGTTCTTACTGCTGATGGTAGTACATAGCTATTAAAGTTTCTTCTGAGCCGCTTCTTTTTAAATTTTATTATTCACTGTACTTTGTCGCCAATGCAGTATACATAAATTTAAATTAACTATTTATTAAAATTTAGCAAAACTTTATATGGCTAATTTATTTTAGTAACCCATATCCGGAAAATTAACTACGTGCTTAGATTTTTAAACCCATTTTCCGGAATATCCCTATATTGCTTAATATAATCATTATGCCTTCCTGGCAATTTACATTTTTTATTATACTAAAACGATACAAAAAATCGTTAACGTTAACTATACTAGGTTAAATTTAACCTTTTTCCAATACTTTTGGAAACAAAGTATTAGGCTGTTCCAAAAAAGATTTTTTTTCTTTTTTAATACTTCTAGGGTACCTTCAGCGTGACGACAAAACTGACCCTGTAAAATTTAAGCTCAATCCGATATCGTTAACCCTTGCTGGCAAAACTAAATGACAAAAATATATGTTTGTTAAAAAAAATACAAAATAATGGAAAGAAATTATGAAAAACTGATTTCTAGATTTCATTTTTAATACTGAACAAAAAATTAAATAAATTTTTTTCAAAACCCATGACTGTAAAGAACAGAATACTCAGTAACAAATGGGTAGTAAATTGGAAGTTATATATCGTCGGCTTACAAGTAAAGAGCACTAAATCCAAAAACATGGTTTTGAGATATTGACAAATTTAACTTTCATTGTTGTTTTCAATTTTTGTAATAATTGTTTTTGGAAAAAAAACTACCGCAAATTGCAATGACATGTTTGGACATAATGATGTCCCATTTGCAGTTAAATAAAGAAAAATTGAAGTAGTTTAATTCAACTAAATTTGAAAAAAGACATGGACTTAGTGCCTTTTACTTGTAGGCCCACGACGTCGGCTTACAAGTAAAGAGCACAAAGTCAGTAAAATAATATAAAAAACAACTATTTAAAATTAAAACCTTTCTATTAATTAAACGTAATGTAACTATAAAGTAGAAAACAAGATGTTTACATACATTTTCAAAAACTAGATTTTTAAAAGAAGGGTTTGGAGTCCATTTGATTGTTTAAAGAACGTTTCCAAAATTAATAAAATTAATTAGTATTAATTATACGAAACTGCTTACTATGCCAGAACTAAGACAGTTTTCAGAGGCCATCGGATGTGCCGGCAAAAAAGCATCTCCTAAAGTCAATAATGACATTTAATGTCAATTTTCAAGTATTTTTTTTAATAAAAAAAATAATGTAAGAAGCAGATTTATTTTTGTAATGATGGTTGGAAAGATATATAAGGAAGATGTGAATCTATAGAAATGGAGGTGGAGAAGGCGGAAGATGTTTGAAAATTTATGTGAAACAGACAAAATGTCAAAATTCAAATAATTTATTTTTTCAAAATTAATGGAGAGCCCTTAGCACAAGCCGAAAGCTTATTTTGGGCTCTCCATACTTATGTAATATATTGCAGAAATAAACTATAAACAATAATTATAATGAATCATTATTAATAATAAAACACTTCACGGTGCAATTCTAAGGGCTGTTTTCCGAACTTGCCACGAACTTAAGTTTTTTTTCTTATGTTCTTGTTATTTATTTAGTAACCAAGGATTTAAGAGCAAAATTTAAAAAATCTATCAGTTAAAATTTGAATACGTTTGTCAGTACAATAAATAACACGATATTGTATCATATAAATGATTCAAGCAATCATATTTTTATAAATTAACTCTTTTTAGAAAGTCGCTTAGTGCAGAAACATTTGAAATAATCTACAAGTAAAATACACTAAGTGCACTAAGTGACTTAATGCCTATTGACAGATAAAATTTTAATCAAAATCAAATTGTTGCGTTTTGTATAGTGGGTAACTCCCTTGGCAGTCCACCTAGAAGTTAGTTCGGTTTACCTATACATAGATCATCAAAAATTAACTACAGTGCTATTAAAATCCCATTTTTGCAAAAAAGTGACTTAGTGCCTTTTACTTGTAAGCCGACGATATATACAATTGTACTTTAATTTTTGTTAAAAACACGCAACATTTCATGTCCGTCCTTAAATATTAAAGTACGTGACTTTAGAACTATAGTGTACTGCCACTTTGCCTAAAAAGTGGCTTAAAAAAAAGGATCACTTCATCTTTTTTGCACTATGCTTTTTTTTTCTGCCAAATAAGCATTTTTTTATTAACATCACATATAATTTTTTTCAGCTATAAGCCGTGCCAAAAGAAATAAAATTTTGGACCACCCTAATGGAGCGGAATTTTTATTTTGAAATTTTTCGTTATTTTACTAGAAATCAGTGTTATCAAAAATAGCCATACGTAAAAATTCAGAATTTTGTCACTGTTTTTTTTTCCTGGTCCACTGCGCAGTTGTTCAAAACCTTTACGTGCTGGACAAAGATGGAAGTTATATTTGAAATTATCATAACTAAATTACCCAAAATCAGCTGTCAGATCCAAATCAACCCTTAAAAGTTGAAAATTTGTTGGCCTGGGTAATTATATTTCAAAAATCTTTTTAAGGGTCTGCAAAAAAAAACAAAGAACCGATTGGAAACGACTGTCAGTTGCCTACCCCTGTTCCAGATATTATATACATGCCACGAAACATTGGCATTCATTCATTAAAAAATAATTATCTTTAACCACTAGCCGCATCCACTCCAACAAGCCAGCAAAAATAAAAAATCGGCAACACAAAAAAAGCCAACATTGTCGACAAAACACATTACAAAACTGTTAAAGCCGGTTTAAAGTTTGAAAACATAATTGGAAGCAAAATTTAATTTAAATTTATCTTGTTATCTTGTCACACCGCTCGTAGACCCATGTTAAACAAATTCAATGTCATATTAAATTATACAGATAAAACTGACTCATGCCGATCACAAACCAGGGTGACAATAAACCATAAACAGTTTCCAGCAAACTAAAAAAGTCCTAGATAAAGTTTAAAACAGATATTCCGCTCAAAAGTCATAATGTTTAACCATTGGTCGGATCGAATTATTCAATTAACTAGTACTATAGTACTAATACTACTAATTAAGTATACTTAATACTACTAATTAAGTATACTTAATTACTACTTAGTAGAAGTAAAAATTAAAATTAAAATAGTATATTCTATAACTAGTATGGAATAGACAATATTCCGCGCGAGCGGAAAGTTTGTCATACGAGCTGGCAGGCGAGTATGACGGTCCGGCGAGCACGGAATGACTATTCCATACGTGTTGTAGACTATACTTTTTCTTCGACTGCAAATATGAAACAGTGTATGGCTTTAAACTGCGGACAAGGTTAAAAACAATGTTTTTTGTGACTCGACATTGTAAATGCACCAAAACACGTATTTTTGAATAAAGAAATTAATGCTATTTAATAATTTTATCAAATCAGTACTTAAAAAAGATTTTTATTTAATTTTAGCACATATTTACAAATTATAATGCAAAAATTGAAGGTTATGTCAGATTGTTGTGACAGATATCAGGTTTAAATATTTAACAATACATGGAGCAGTTTTAATTTTTTGAACTAAATTGATAAAAAACTGGTCAAATATTAAGAAAAACTAATAAATTTTATGTAATTTTAACGCAAAACTTTAAACTGCATTAAATTATTCAATATTTCATGGTAAAATAAATATATTTTTGCTAATTTTGCTACAGTTTTCTTTACTTTTATAAAAAAGAGATGGCACTACATGTGCTCATTCTAACACTTGATACGGAATATTCATACCGTATCTAGAGCTAGAATGGATTCATTCTGTGTTTGAAAACTGTGTGTATTTGCTTACATTCTAAAGCAGTCGTAGAAAAAATATATATCGACGCTGTGAGTCACTTGAAACATAAAAAATATTAAAAAAAAATAAATAAATAAAAAAATAACAGCGTCGACATAAAAGTCCATTAAGTAAAATATAATATAATTTAAAAATAGTTTTTAAAATTTTAATTTTCGCGATTCCCTGCCCTGTTGAAGATGACGGGTCTGGGCGGGTATAAATGGTGCACAAACCGTACTTGAGCGGGTGGATTTCATCCGCTCAAGTCCGGTTTGTACAACATTTATACCCGCGCAGACCCGTCATTTTCAGCAGATCGACACTATTAGTTCTTTTAAATAAACCTTTGTTGTAGTAAGGCTTAAATTTTATTATGTTAATATAAAATATAATGAACAAGTGTAATTTTTTAAAGGTTGATTTACCCAATCAGTTACATTTAACTAACTAAGAATTTAACCATGTAAATGATTGGATAAACCATAAAACAACAGCGTTTAAGATTATTGAAATACTTTTATTCACAATCATTTGGAAATAAGCTAATTACATACATACGTAAAATGTGGGAAATTAGTTATTGTTAACTTCAACTGCCTAAAACTTTGAAAAACCTCATTTTTCTCCCTTGCAAGGCCTTAGTCCGAAAGTGTCTAGTGCCTAACTTCACATAGATTTTTCAAATGTCAAAAACTTAAATGTATTAAAATGTTATTGACAAAACAGTTTTATAAAATAACATCATATATATAATACATTTAAATTGCAATATTTTGGTATATATATATATATATATATGACTATATACTCCAAATTTTATTATTTATTATAATTGTAAATCGGGTTCTGTGGGTAACAAATAAAGTAAAATGAATTACCTTTTTAATAAAAAGTAATTTATTATTACAGCCAATTTGACTGTTATATTGACTGTTATATTTCAAAGATAGAGCTAACTTCACCCGTATTCATAAATTTAAAGATGGCCGGTTTTGTTGTGGAAAATAAATTAACAATTGTAATAATAGGTAGGTATAATTGTAAATAAAATAGTATACAAACCTCGGTGGAACATTTAATTTTTCCTTTGGATATTAGCAGACCGCGGGGCTCCGCCCCTTGTTCTTGGTAAGTTTCCCTCAGGAAATGAAACATTTTCCACCTCAGTATGTGATATACTATTTCACTGCACTATGCATTCTAGTTGGTGGCAAAAAATATCTATTTCGAAAATTATTGCAATTTTTATTCAGCAGGCGTAATATTTTTATTGTTTAAAATTTGGCACCAACGAACTTTCTGCATACAGAAATTACTGGTCATATACAAATTCCTGTCACATTCTCGTCGCAGTAATTTGTCTAACCATAAAATTTAAATGCACCAGAAACATTATGCAGAAATTGAAAAAAAAAATAATAAATATTCTTATCGACCTGTCAGGATACCAAAACTTGTTTGACCTTTTGCCAAACTGTTTATATGTGAATAGAAAATATGGAGAATATTTTATATAGTTATTTAAAGCTTTTAGTTAAAGTGTGGTACACGGATCTGTGACAGGAATGCTGAAGAAATTTTAAATTGGAAATAAGAGGTTCACAGACTGAAAATCTAAGAAGCATTTTAATAAATTAACTATCTTGTAAACATACAACAAATAAATATTATATAGGTAATAGTGTTTATTTTAACGTGTTTGCTGAGCGAGTTTAATTTTTTATAACATTTATTTTCCTATTTCTTATCCACGTGGCAAACACGTTATTAATTTTAAATGTACTTGAATAATAAGTTTTTTCTTTTTATTAAATTTAAGTATACATTGTATTTTACTGATTTTTCCTACGACCTAGTTAGTAAATAGTGGTTATTTTCCACCCGTTCCCATGATAGTAATCAAAAAGTGAAAATCAGCTGATTTTACATATCTGCTGTCAGAGAATGAGTAAACGTCAAACACAACCTCAAATTGACAAATTAATTTTTAGACAATTTATCCAATTGTTTTGGGTTGTATGAAAAATAGTATACGAGCCTCTACGCAACCATTTTTAGTGCTTTTTTTACTCTGCTCCGCCTCGTAAAAAAATAAGCACAAATAGGTATAATTTTGAATAAAATAATATACAAATCTCTTTTAATTTTTCTTTCGGGAATTAGCAGACCACGAGGCTGCTCCCCTTGTTCAGCTAACTTTCCCTCAGGAAATGCAATATTTTCCACCTCGGTATGTAATATACTATTATAAACATTAGGGTGCAACGAAATAGTACATTATATACCAAGTGAGAGAAGTTTAACATTTTTGACCTGCGTCAAATTGCGGGATGAGCGCGCTAGCGCGAAGCCCGCAAGACGCGGTCTAAAATGTTAAATCTTCACTCACGTGGAAAATATAGTATTTTTTTCACTACCAGTACAATTAATTCGCTATTTATTTATTTATTTTACTAAAATTTAATGAAAAGTCTTATAAATTTAAAATATTACGATGGCCGTTCGCGGCCATTAAAAAAACAAAACAATAACTTGACATTTCTGGAAGAAATTTTCTGGTGATCTGCTAAAATTATTAAGTTAGAAAGTGTTTCCGTGTTAAGTGTAATAAAATATATAAAAATGGAGAGTGAAATGCAAAGTGATGATTCTGGTACTTCCCCAGAAATAAGGGGACAGGCGAAAACTGTGAGGGAGAATCTATTGCCTCAAAAATCAATATATGGGGGTTGTACCACTAGTAATCTATGATCCTTACGGTAATATATGGGTTGTATAATATATGGTTGAATATGATGGACCAATGATTTTCACTTTTCGAGGTGTTTTTTGTAAAACATGTTTTATAGGTACTAATTTAGTTAATATTTTTTAATTTATCATGCAATAAATAAATTTGGTGCCTAAAGACACTTGTAAATAGCAATGTGATTTAATAATAAAGTGAAACGTCAGATGCCTAAACACCTGAATAAAAATTCATTATTAACCATGGTGCAATTTCATTATTTTTAGAACCTCTGACGTCATAGGTAGAGAAGTAATATTTCTACCAATGAAAAGAACAGTAATAAAGATGTGCTTTAAGGCTGGTAGTGAAAAAAACACTTTTTTTCGAAATCGGTATGGGGCTAGGTGTCAAAAGTTGTGGTTATGGATGCTTATTAACGGGTTAAAATTTTATTTAAAAATTTTGATATCTTGATGCTGCGCATTTACCTCAAAGTTTCGAATTTTCACTAAAATTAGCTTTTTTCGAGACCATAGTTACAAAACACTTTTTTCGAAATCGATATGGGGCAAAGTGCTAAAAGTTGTGGTTATGGGTGCTTATTAACAGGTTAAAATTTTATTTGAAAATTTTGATATCTTGAGTCTGCGCATTTAGCTCAGTTTCGAATTTTCATTAAAACTAAGCTTTTTTAGAGTCCACTGTTACGTGTTTTTTAGCCAATTTTACTGCAGGATTAACCGTTTTCGAGAAAAGTTCATTTGAAGGTGAAATAAAATAATAAAATATTAAAAACCAAAATTATAATTTATTATTATTATTATTATTTATTATTTATTATTATTTGTTTATACAGAGTCATGGAGAGCCCCAAATAAGCTTTTGGCTTGTGGTAGGGGCTCTCCATTAATTTTGAACATAAATTAAAAAGCAATTTTGAAAAAATGATCTTCGGTTACCATACTCCCATAAAATGGTAAATTTTGTCCAGCCAGGTAGCCTTTTCTTAATGTTGTTAGCATAGTATTCATAATGCTTCTTCAAAATATATTTATTTTTCTAAGCTTCGATGCATTTTTCCAAAAATATAAGTGTTTTTTAATTTTACTAAAAATTTTGACTGATTCAGGTGACAGTTCGAATAAACTGCAGGGTTATTGTATATCAAAAACTAAAAAAAGAGTTTCTATACTAAATTTATTGTGTAAATCTGTTTTTCGGTCAATATAATTAGAATTTATGTAATTTATCAAAATATCAAACACGTAACAGTGGACTCGAAAAAAGCTTAATTTTAGTGAAAATTCGAAACTTTGAGCTAAATGTGCAGAGTCATGATATCAAAATTTTCAAATAAAATTTTAGCCTGTTAATAAGCATACGGTGGGCTTTAAGCTTACGGAGATGAAAAAATCGAACACCCCATAATTGACAACGGGATATTGTTTCTAATGCTTTCAGAATTACATGTTCGTTGAGAACAAAATCGTAGGTGTAGCCGTTTTTTATTCCATCAAAAATTAGTATATTAGTATATATGTGACCCAAAAAAAAATTCTAATTAAAAAGTTTGGAGGTCTCACCCCTTAAATTTGTTTATTGGGGTAAGAGTTTCATCCCTATTTTTTTTCAAAATTTTTGAAAAAATCTAGAGGTCGCTCACAGCCATTTTTCTAAAAATATGTTTGCTTAGCTTTTTTATTTTTTTTAAGGCCCAAGGATTTTTTATTTAAATCTTTTTAACACGAAACGGTATAAAGGGATAGTAAATTGCTAACCTCAAAAAAAATCTGAATTTTTCTTTCGAAATGGCGGTGCTGTGCCCTTTAAAGTTTGAAAATTCACTACATTGCTTGATTTTAGGTCTAATTACAGGCACAAAAAAATGTTTTTCATTGTCTTCAAACATTGTGCGTGTAGCCCAATATGTCCTAACATTAAAACAACTATATTTTTTTTATCGGATATACAGGGTATCCAGAAAAAATAATATATACATTTTTTTAACATTTTTGAGAGATAAATTCGGTTTTTAGTGACAGGGTAGGACTCAAAATATTCTATATAACGCGTTATATAGAAGTTCCCTTATTTTGAGTCCTACCCTGTCACTAAAAACCGAATTTATCTCTCAAAAATGTTAAAAGAATGTATATATATTTTTTCTGGATACCCTGTATATCCGATAAAAAAAATAGTTGTTTTTATGTGAGGACATATTGGGCTACACGCACAATGTTTGAAGACAATGAAAAACATTTTTTTGTGCCTGTAATTAGACCTAAAATCAAGCAATGTAGTGAATTTTCAAACTTTAAAGGGCACAGCACCGCCATTTTGAAAGAAAAATTCAGATATTTTTTGAGGTTAGCAATTTACTATCCCTTTATAACGTTTCGGGTTAAAAAGATTTAAATAAAAAATCATTGGGCCTTAAAAAAAATAAAAAAAGCTAAGCAAACATATTTTTTGAAAAATGGTTGTGAGCAACCTCTAGATTTTTTCAAAAATTTTGAAAAAAATTAGGGATGAAACTCTTACCCCAATAAATAAATTTAAGGGGTGAGACCTCCAAACTTTTTAATTAGAATTTTTTTTTGGGTCACATATATACTAATATACTAATTTTTGATGGAATAAAAAACGGTACACCTAAGATTTTGTTCTCAACGAACATGTAATTCTGAAAGCATTAGAAACAATATCCCGTTGTCAGTTATGGGGTGTTCGATTTTTTCATCTCCGTAAGCTTAAAGCCCACCGTAAAGCATCCATAACGACAACTTTTAACACCTAGCTCCATATTGGTCTCAAAAAAAGATAATTTTAGTGAACCTAGCCCCATACGATATTGAAAAAAAGTGTTTTTCGCTGCACCCTAGCAAATATAAATTTGTTACATCATTATTTTGCGAAAAATAGTCTATTATAAATATAAAGTCATTATAAAGCTAAAGTTACTCCTTGACATTTACAAATACATGTATTTTCGGTCATAACATGCATGGAGCGAATGCAGAAAATATTAAATAAGACATAACAGTAAAACGATATTAAAGCATGAAAATTTTAGGGTTATATTTAAACATTACAATAAAAACTTACAAATTTATTATACTATTTTATATATCGCTCATTTAACACTTTAGCTTCCAAGAAAATATATAAATGGATAAAATTTTATTTTTGTTTTTGCATTATTTTAGATTATTTTTATTGATCTTGTTTAAAATAATAAAATTTATTCTTTTGAATATTAAGGAAACTTGAATGAAAGATGAAAAGTAGATATTTAGTAGATATAACGAGTATTTAAAACACTAGAACTAATATAAAAAGTACTTTCTTAAACTTGATATAAATTATTGAATTGTTAAAAATTGGTTAAATTTATTTTTTAAAAGCTATTTTATACTTGAAACAAGTATCTAATACAAGTAACACAAATACTTCACATTAGAACATTGTTTCCTTGTGTATAGCTTACTTACTATCCAAGTACGTAAACAAGCAAGTTGCTTAAAGCAACTAACAGGCATTATCTTAATTGTGACATATCGCGCCTTACATAACTTTTTTGAGTCTGATGTTTCTATTTTGTTTACAATAAATAGTAACCCAAGAATACGTGGTCATGGTCTAAAACTTAAACAGGACTTCCGAACAAGTGTGCGACAAAATTTCTTGTGTAATCGTGTCTTTTCAACAAAGAATAGCCTACCCAGGGACATACGTTTCGCGACATCAGTGAATAACTTTAAAAATCTATATGATGAATGGAGTGCAGTTAATCAACAATGATATGTCTTTATTTCATATTTTTCTTTTTATTACGTATTATTACGATGGTTTTACTGTAATTTTAATATTAGTTTTTTTTTTATTTTAATTTTAGTTTTTTTTTTATTATTTGTCTTCACATTTTTTTTTTACTTTTACACTAACTTTATCTATTTTGTTTTTTCTTCTCCTATGTATAATTTTTGTAATTTTGGGCTTTATAAGAGCAATCCTCTGCCTTTATCTTTATAATAATAATAATAATAATAATAATAATAATAATAATAATAATAATAATTGACAGTAAACTCTTGGTTAGGAAAGTAACCTACACAAGTAAAGTGTGGGTATTTTAGTAAAAAGTTTACCAACGATTGAAGTAGTGCACTATGGTCCAGGCGATACCAAAAAATTGCATTAATTCGGCTGCTAACGCTACATGTATAAAAATTGGTGTAGGGAGGTATTTTAGAGTGCTAAAACCGAACATGCCATTAAAAGTTAAATATTCAAAATGGCAAGTCTAATTTAGCCTCTATAATAGTTAAATTTATAAATAAAGTTTTACTTTAAATTGGTAATGTGCTTTTTTGGGTTGCTTAAATTCAATTTGACAATAAGAATAAAAAATATAAAATGGCGTATTCAAAATGCCGTTAATAAACCTTAAATTTTAAACTTTGAACTTCTTTAATTTTTTTGCACGTAAATATATATTTTTTTGATTACGGCTTTATCTAATTTTTATTATTTTATTGTTTTTTAATTATTATCAATTACTTACATACCAAATTTTATCTTTCTACGACCTCCCGTTCGAAAGATATACAAGTACAAGTCGGCCATCTTTTTTTTTGTTTTGTTGATATTTGTTTGTCATTACAGGCCAAATACATACCACTCTACATAACAAATTTCAAGTTTCTACGACCACCCATTCAAAAGATATGACTTTGACAGGTCAGCCATCTTGTTTGTATGTATGAAATTTTGAGATAATAAAATAATAATAATAAAAAGTGCCCTAATGTTGGCCAGGGAAAACTATTTGCTACTATTTTTATGCATAACCTATAATATATTTTTTCTATTTTGCGAATCTTATAAGTTCATAATCACACGCATTTTTCTTGTTCTTATTGGCCCATAAGAGGTCTGTACTTTTTGTTCTTTTGGGTTGGCAACAGACCTGGCCTATCGCTTGAAGTTTTCCGTGCAAATGTCAATGTCGCTTTAAAGTTGAATTTTCTACAAAATTTTGTGTTTAGGTTATTTTTACTATGTTAAAATTGTGACTTGGTTAATTGCAGTAAAAAAGAGAAGAGATCACTATAAAATATATCAAAATATCATTTGCTCTTAGAATTTTAAACATGGTGTAAACTGTAATGCCAATAAAAAAAAATCCCTAAATCAGTCATCAATTTATGTGTTTTTTTTTTAATTTTAGAGCAAAATAGAAAAAATTGTATAAAGCACTCGTTTCATAACACGTTTTTAGCGCACAAGTACAAGTACAAGTTTAGCCGCTTGCGGCGAGTTTTCTAAAGTATGTTATGAAACTAGTACTTTAATATACTAATACATAATATATTATATTATATTAAAGTACAAAAAAATAACAGTTTTGCAAATGTTTTATAGTCCTACTACTTGAAAAAAGAAAAAAAAAAGCAATATGGTATTCATTTTACATATTTTATTTTCTTATCCAAAATATGTGTTCTGATGTCTTTTTTTTATTGTGATAAAGGCGGAACTACGCTATATGCGGTAGTTATAAGAGTATGTTTTAATGCCGTAAAAATAAAATACGATAGAGAAATCATGAAATAATTTAAAAAAAGGTTTAATAGTATATTACATAACTAGTGTGGAAATTAACATATTTCACGCGACTGGGAAGGTTTACGAAGGAGCCGTCAGGCGAGTGAGGAAACCCCACGAGTGTAAGAAATATACTTTCCAACGAGTTATGTACACTATTTTTCCTACCATCCCGAAAAAATATAAAGTTTAAACTTTAAGAATTCTTAATTTAATATTTTCTAATTTTTATTACTTATTCCGAGAATTTTTGAGAGAAGCAAAACACAAAATAGCAAACAAATTTATATATGTATGTCAACAGGAAATATTTTTTGATTTACCTTTAGTTTTCTTGGTTTTATATTTAATACAACATATTATTATGGAAGCTCAACACTGTTTAATGGGTTGCCTAACCGCAAGCATCTTTTAAATCAAGGAAAATTTGACAGTTTACTAATTAAATTTGATTTCTGTGGATATGCT
This sequence comes from Brachypterus glaber, assembly GCA_958510825.1. NCBI lineage: Eukaryota > Metazoa > Arthropoda > Insecta > Coleoptera > Kateretidae > Brachypterus > Brachypterus glaber. Next base: position 24,305,181 of record OY294045.1, on the reverse strand, counting down.
ACCATATAAGACTGTAAAATTCTACAAAGTTTTACATTTCATAAGAAAATATTGTTGTTTTTTATAAGTAATTTTTATAAAATCTGGAATTAATAAAACATATTAAGTTATATTGACCTGGGTGAAAATAGTAAGGTTATAACTATATTTTATTTTTGACATGAAAAACAGAAATATTTATGTTAAAAAACATAAAAGACTGTAATGAAAGGTGGAAAATGGCATATAAAACGAGGTGAGTAAAATTCGTAGAATTTACAACGTAAATATCTAAACAAAATTAGACAAACCTACATACATAAATATCAAACTACGGTGATATGAAAATATCAAACTAGAGTGATATGAAAATATCAAACAAGTGTGATATAGGGCGTTTTCTAAAGAACAAAAGAGTGTGGTAAATGTTATTTTCAAAGGGGATCGTAGAAAAAGAATATATTTTTAAATGGTTCACTGAAAAAAGATGTGGTGGGGGCAACCAGATCAATAGTTAAATACGGACATATTATATTCTTGTTTTATGCAACTAGAAATCTGTTAAGCGTAAAGACATCATTTGTTTTGGATACCGGAAAAAAAACTTAGATATTGAGGATCTGGCAACCAGAAAAATAGAAAAGTTATCTATCGTCAAAATCAACTGGACAGGAAACTATTTATAGATAATAGTGACCACATCAATAGATGGCACCATGTCTTTACAACTATCTAACGTTTTTATTTAAATATTATCCAACATTCAGAAATAAATAGTACTATAAACTGTTTCCTGTCCATTTAATTTTAACGATAGAGAGGTAACTTCTATTTTTTCTCGGTTTTTAACGTTACTATTAATTCTTAATTTAAAAAATAGTTTTCCGTATTTAACTCTTTATCTGGTTGCCTCAAACAGACCTCTCTTTTTAGAGTTATTTTAAAAATGGCATTATTAAACAAAAGTGTGGTATAAAGCCTAATACAAGAAAACTGCTAAGTTTAAATTTTAATGCATATATGCAACATAAAGTTGGACCCACAAAAAATGCAAGTTTTAAATATGCCAAAATGACAATTATTTTATAGTTTAAGTAGGATTTTAAGAAAGAGGTTAGAATATTGTATTGTCAGTTTTTCTTTAAGTTTATTAGTAGTCTCTAATAAGTTATTACAGATAATACGTGAATGCGAATAATGTTAAATAACAGTAACTGCTGTTATATGAAGCTGGAAGAAATAGAAAACTAGCAAATATAGAGGTTCCAGATCTGCAGAAGCAAGAAGTATCCCCAAGATAGTTATTTTTATGTTAAATTTTCACTTCCTTCTTCCCGTGCCTGCACGCCTTTTAACCGTTTCCTCCTGCATCCATTTTTTCTTCAATCTGAACAAAACTCTCCTAATCATTAAACTTTGCCGTGTCCACTTGTTCACATCCTGCTTCCAATAACCCAATAGCTTGAGCTTTCTTAATCATTTAATTGATGCATTTCTAATTATGTACTTAATTAAATTAAATCCTTTATTGATTATGTACTTTATAATAATTGTAAATAATTTTGACAAATATTTTCAACTGCATTGTTTGTAAACAATTATTCAATTTACACAACTAGATTTTCTATCTTGTTTTTTTTTTGGATCCAACATAAAGGTTTAAAAATATGAAGTATTTTTATCATTGCAAGAATTTGTCTAGGATTATACTCCAGGGTATATAAATTTTAATTTACTAAATTCTCCCTTATATTTTCCTGTCGCAAAATCTAGATAAGGGTGCGACAGATTTAAGAAAAATTCAAGCACCATCTAACACCTCCCTCATAAAAAACGCATTTAGACTTTAAGGGGGTAGATTTGTACTTTTTTTACCATTCTTCCTGATTTATGCATAAAAGTTGGCATATTTTCGTTGGAATACTTTAACAAGAACGGACTTTAAAACTCTCTACAGGGTGTTTCACTATATTTTTTTGCGAAAAAAATAAAATAAATTTTGTACAGATCAATTTTTATTTTTAACCCTTATTCCTTTAATCCGGTTCATATTTGTTACGTAAACGGTCTACGTAGTCCAAGAGACTACTGATTTTTCCAAAAAAAAAACAAAAATGCAAATAAACTAAAAGTTTTATTATTTTATATTATACCCATTGTCCTGTACTTAATGTTCAAATCAAGTGTGTGCATCCGTTGTTCTTAAATCAAATATTTTTCTTGATTGAGGTTAAATGCTTATCTTACTTAGACAAATAGGTTAAAACTTGAATTACGAGAATTATTTTATATTAGATTTTTCTTCCTGTGTGTACTAGGGTAGGCTGAAAATTTTTTTTTTCTAGTTGGGTTTTCGGGTAGGGCTAGAAGGTTGCTCAGTGCGTTAGAAAATAAGCCTGTAAATTTTGTCGATGATCGGCAATGGGGAACATCTTCCAGAATTAACTGGCAAATCGAAATATTCCACAGTGGGCCAAAAACAGGGACAAAATTCTGAATTTTTGCATACGACTATTTTTGATACCGCTAATTTCGAATAAAATATCGAAAAAATAAAAAAAAAATCCGCGCCAAAAGTCCAAAATTTTATTTTTTCTTCGATCTTTCTAAAAATGTGTCAAATGGCTTCTTTTAATTATGTTGATGTAGTAATATCAACAACTTAAAAATTCAAAATGAAGGAGGTTAAGGAGGGATTTTTTTTAAATTTTTTCGTTACAGAATTTTGTCCCTGTTTTTTTTCCTGGCCCACTGTGGAATATTTTGATTTTCTGGTTGATTCTGGGAGCTGTTCCCTACTGCCAATCAACGCCAAAATTTACAGGCTTATTTTCTAACGCATTGAGAAACCTTCTAGTCCTACCCGAAAACCCAACCAAAAAAAAACATTAAAAAAAACTATACTGCTAAAAAAGAAGTAGGAGAGCGGTTATTTTTTTATGTAATTATACGTTTATTTCTTCTTCTACCTTTAGTAATAATTAGCCGTTTACAGTGATGTCAATAGCATTATAATCAAGAATTATAATTATTATAATTATTAAAATTATATTATAATAATATAATTATTATTATTGGTAAATGACTGTTATTCATAATCCTAATCATAATCATCTTTATTGGTGCTAGCACAATTACAAAATTGTTTACACAAGTCAAAGTGTCAATAAATAAATAAATAAGTTCAAAAAAAAGTTTTAAAAAATAATATACAAAAGTCTCACAATTCCCCTAGTTCCTGAGGCACCACCTTCTGTAGAAACTCCTCTGTGCTGTAAAAGGCCTGATTTTTTGATCCAGGTTTTAAATGGGTTCAAAGGCAAATCTTTAATATTTTTTGGCAAATGATTGTGATAGGCAATGCCATAGTATTTTGTGCCATTTCTACTGGAGCGAAGCCTAAGAAATTCAATTCTTATTTTATTTGATGATAAGAATTATTTATGTTGTGAATATTTTCATGTATATAAATTAAGCAATGTAAAATATATAGTGATGGCAAAGTTAAAACTTTATATTCAATAAATTTGCTTCTGACATGATCCTGATAGCCTTTCCATTATTTTATTGTTCGTATTTCCATTTTCATTTATTAAAATAGACAGTAATAGTTACAATTATATACCTAATATGCATTGTAATGAAGTTAAAATCTAAGTCTAAATGTGGTAAAACTTATTATAAATATGCATAAATATATATTTATGCCGCTTTTATGTGGCTGTCTATATATACAGGGGCCTGGCCTTGTGTAAGGAACCTTAAACTATAGTTTTTTAAAAGACATTCTCTTCAAAAAAAAAAAAAACAAACAACAGTTTTTCCACGTCCCTTAGCTAACTGGAGCTGTATAGCAGTAGATTTCTGAAAACTATAAATACATATACGAAGTTTTTTCTTTGCTATTTCCATAGAAATACTTCACAAAAAGGGTAAACTACTATTTTATAAGTTTTTTTTTATAAGTTTTTTACGAAAATTCATGGTTTGATTTATTGTAATTTCTGTTTTGTTTTTTTTTTTAATTTTTTTTTATTTTCAATATTTTTTAAGTGAAAACTTCAGTTAAATAGATTTATTTTTCTCTCTGTTTTTCTTTTTTTTATATTGTGTATTTTTCTCATTGTTGGGTCAAGGGAAAATAAAGTTTTCTTGGTGTACGTATCATAAGTATTTTTTTCTTTTTTTTTTATTTATCGCTTTCTATTTATTGAGAAACATAATCTTCAATTATTAATTTGAGAGTTCATTAATACGCGTAGCTAGTCTCGGAACAATTGTACATTTTTTTTCCTATTTATAGTAAAAAAAAAAGTTAACTTTTCTTGGTAAAATATAAAAATCATTTATTTGTTTCAGTAAACAGACCTCCTTTACGCGGAATACTTACTTTTAATATTTATTATTTTCTATAAGATTGTTTTTTTTTAAGTTTTTATTAAAAAATCTAGTAAAAAAAGGCTTGAAAAAAGGTTTGAAAAAAGGCTTTTAAATATATTACTATAACCAACATAGCTAAATATGTCTCTTAATACATACGTTTTTGTCTTTTTTCTCTTTCTATTTTCGCTTTAATATTTAGGTTTATAATAAGTCCTAAATATGAAACTTGGCCATATTAACGTAAGATCACTATTAAAAAATTTTAATGCATTCAAGGAAATGGTTTTAAATGGTAAATTTGACGTTATGGCGGTTACAGAGACTTGGTTACTTGATAATGTGCTTCCAAATGCAGTGTCTATTGAGGGGTATAACTTTGTTCATGTTACTGAAAACTTAAGGGGCAGTGGTGTAGCATTTTATATCTAGAGTATTTATAAATTTAGAACTCTATTTAGTGAAGTTAATAGAAATATTGAACAGTTTGGATTGAAGTTGACTTGCCAAATAACTTTAAGATAACTTGCTGTGCAATTTATCGACCGCATACATCAACTTTTTCAGAATTTATTGATAAGTTAGAAAATCAGCTATCTATTTATGTTCCACGTAATATGTTATTCTTTGGGCTAGGTGATTTTAACATAGATGCTTTAAGCGTTGATAGTTCTTTTCATGTGAAATATAGTAATTTACTTGAAACTTTTGATCCTTTACAGTTAATACGGGAACCAACTAGAATTACTGCCAATTCGACTACACTTATTGATCATAATATTACTAACTCAAACACGTTAGTTGCAAACAGTGGAGTAACTCATGTACATAATATTGCTGATCATGCATTGATTCATTGTAGCTTATCTGTTAAGGATATTTCATTTGTACCATATAATAAAACTTTTCGTAGCTTCTCAGATTTTAATTTGAAGGAATTTACCATTCTTTTAGAATCATTACCGTGGAATAACATTTTAAGAACTAATGATATTAATGAGAAAAAACAATAACATTAACCTTTTGATGGATACTCATTTACCATTTGTGACACGTACCTTTTATAAGCCATGGGCTCCCTTGGTGACCCATAACATAAAATCGCTGATAAAGCTAAGACAAAGAGCACACAATAAATTTCTGAGAACTAGAAGTGAAGGTGATTATAACTATTATAAAATGCTTAGAAATTTTGCCAGAAAAGCTATTGACAGAGAAAAACGGGGATATCTTGATCATAAAGCTAGAACTTCTGCTAAAAAGGAACTTTGGAATGCCCTTAATAAAATGAATGTTTTTTCTAGTAAAATTTCAAAAATTCCCCAAAATCTTTCCAATGTTAACGAACTTAATTCTTTTTTTGCTGGAAGACATACTGACAATAAAGTAATCCAAATTTATTAAATTTTTACCAAACTAATATTAAAGAGGGCATTAATGAAAAACTCGAATTTATACCTCTGGCTTCTGAGTCTATTTTTCAAACAATGAAAGCTTTAAAAAGTGATGCTATGGGTGCGGACGGTATAAGTCTAAAGGTCTTAAAGTTATGCTGACCCTTTCTTCTGCCCTATATTACACATCTTATTAATTTTTGTCTAGAAACCAGTACTGTTCCTGACTTTTGGAAGCAAGCGTTGATAACTCCAATCCCCAAAGTTAGAAACCCTGAAAATTACAGTGAATTTAGGCCTATAAGCAAATTATGCGTGTTATCCAAGGTATTTGAAAAGGCAGTTGCTACAAGATTAACTGAACACTAACTAATCACAAAATTCTTCCAGACTTTTAGTCAAGGTTTAGAGCTAAGTATAGCTGTAATACCGCCCTTTTAAATGTAGTAGACGACATAAACAGAGCCATGGATAAAGGGGAAATTCTAATTCTTATTTTACTAGACTTCACAAAGGCTTTTATAACATTAATCATGAAATACTATTATCTATACTTCACTTTATTGGTCTATCTGATAGTGCTATTTTACTGTTTAAAAACTATTTACAGGCGCGCAGTCAAAGGGTAGTCTTAATAATAATTCTTCGGAAAATATTTTTTTAGATAAAGGTGTCCCCCAAGGGTCAATTTTGGGACCTATTTTATACATCATATATACGTCATGTTTTCCCAATGTCCTAAAGTATTGCCTATATCATTTGTATGCTGATGATACGCAGTTGTATTTCTCCTTTAAGTTAAATGATAGGGATTTTAATGATAAAATCGCTCTTGATCTTCAAAATCTGGTTAGGGTCTCTGAGGATCACATGCTTAAAATAAATGTAACTAAGTCATCTATAATGGTTTTTGGTAATCAGCAGAGGGTTAATCAAGTTAAAGCTCTGTGTGATGTTAGAGTAAACGGTGTTTCTTTAAATGTGGTTGATAGTGTTTCTAACTTAGGTTTAATTATAGACTCCAAACTTCAATTTACTGATCACATATCTAAAATGTTACAAAAAGCGTATTATAAGTTAAAAACGCTTTATGCCAGTAGGCATATATTTACAAAAAACTTTAAAAAAGAGCTCTGTGACTCATTGATTCTTTCAAACTTTAACTACTGCGATACGGTTTACGATAATTATTTAAATACCACAGACAAACGTGGAATTCAAAGAATGCAAAATTCCTGCCTTCGTCTAATCTACGGTGTTCGCAGAAGAATGCACATCACTCCTCACTTAGTTCAATCAGGTTGGCTTAATATGTCAAACAGAAGAAAGTTACACAAACTTTGTCTATATCATAGTATAATAAGTACCAAGTCTCCCCCCTACTTATATAATAAAATCAAATTTCGTACAGATGTTCACACTCTGGGAACCCGTCATAGGGGCTTGATTGACACACCAATTTACAATAATCAGTTCTTCAAGAAATCATTTACCTTCGATATATCTGAACTGTATAATGCGTTATCTCCAAATATAAAGAAATGTTCAGCGAATAGAGCCAAAAGCGTATATACTCTCAGAGCAGAATGGTTAATATATAAGCAATGTGTTCTGCGATGGTTTGTCCCTTTTACTGAAATGCTGAGTGGTTTTTGTATATAGGTGTATATGTATTTTTGTATTTTACCTAGTGGTTATTTATTAAGTTAAGATGGGCTAGGGGAAGAATAAAATGTTGGTAGTATACCTGTATTTTAATCTAGTCCTTTGAGTCAAATATACAAATATAGTGTAATATTATATATTTTCGATGTAATTTTTATATTTGGTTCAATAAATGTGTTTATTATTATTTATTATTATTATTATTATTATATTACCTATGACGCGCATGACTTTTCTTTGAAGTCCAAATATTTTTGACATTCAAAAGACATGACCCCAGCTTATCAGACCATATGCCATCTGAGCTGAGAAGTGCGCATGGTATGCTGTTAAGAGTATATTCAAGCTTACTGTACCAGAAAGCGGCCTAATTAAATACACATTTTTATTTAGTTTCTTTGCCAGATATTCAATATGTTGAGACCAGGTGAGTTTTGGGTTTAAATATACGCCCAAAAACTTTGCCTTTTCAGGATTTTCAAAATTTATCTGTCATTCTGTGGGTAAACAGCACTTCGATAGTTTTGGTTTCGTTGAGTGCTAGGTGATTTGCACCAAACAATCCTTTGGCATTTGAGAGTGTGTCGCGCATGCCCTTCTGGAGAATACCCAAATTTCTGTTTTTTTCTTAAAAGTGTTGTATCGTCTGCGAAAAGTATCGTGTCAGTGTTTTCCACAGATAAGCCCAAATCATTTATATATATATATATATATATATATATATATATATATATATATATATATATATATATATATATATTAAAAAGAGGAGTGGCCCAAGGACAGATCCTTGGGGACCTCCACTTTCAACACTCTTTGAGCTAGATTTTTTATTATTAATTACTGTGTACTGTATTCTATTTGACAGATACGATATTTTTAAAATTTAAATGTTTCAGCTTCTCAGGAAGTACGGGATGCGACACACACAAAGTCACCCCAACAAAGTCCCCATTTTCCATTCACACTATAGTGTTTACAAGATTTATGATTGCTGAGTTTGTAGAAAGTTTTTGACGAAAGCCATATTTCTTTTTGTATAATAAGTCATTATTTTCCAGATGTTCTGTTATTTGTTCTTTTAAAACAGTTTCAAATATTTTTGAAATAATAGGGACTAGGAAAATGTTAGGGGTGAAATCTTCACCCTTATGGACAGGGATAACCTTCGAGACTTTTAGAACTTCTGGGAAAATACCCAAATTTATACTTTAATTTACAAGCTTTTTTAAAGGAATATTATACATAACCTTAAATAATAGACTTTCCATGTAATGTTACTTACTTTTTTTTGCAAAACTACTGTGAAGCCTATATTAAGGGACTATATATATTTTTTTATCAAAATGTAGGATTTGTTGCTAACTTCTTGTCCCACTTTGCGGCGAGCGTAGAATTTCATTTAAAAGCTTAGAAATTAGAATTGAGTAATACAATTGGAATATACTCGTGGAAAATGGATAATCAAATGTTTTTCAATAAATTCTTTTAATTAAAATATTTTTTTTATATTCTAAATTAAATTAACTTTTCGAATAAACATCAACAAAAAATTCCGAGTTTTGATATTCCTATGTATTTTTTCCCGCTGAAATTGAATCCGCAACCCGTTTAACCCCTACCCGTCAGGAATTTGACATAACTTCAAAAAACACCCAAAAAACTACTGAAACCGCTAAAATCATCTATGCCACACCCCTGTCACCCCCCTGTCCCCAAATTGCAAATTCTATAACCCCAGAACCCCCTAACCTCATAATACCATAGCCACATAACCTCAAAAGCCCGTAACCTCTTTAAGTAGAAAAATCTAATTTGGGAAACAGAACAAATTGTAATTTTTTTGTGCAAAACAAAATAAATTGACATTTAAAAAATTATTTAAAAAGTCATCACAGTTTAAGCATTGCCGTAGACAAAAGGGTAAATTTTTAAATAAAATATACAGTAGGAACGCCACTGCTTAAATTATGTAAATTATAAGTCCCCAATATCTAAAGATGTATCCGCAAAATGCCATTTTTGTTAAGCTCTAGCACGAAAACTATAAGACTTAGAGCTGTGTGCCCTTGGAGACTTTTAATCAGTCAGTTAAGAACTCCAACATACTTAAATTTCAGCAAATTTAACCGGGGGCCATTTCCCATAAGAAATGTACGTGGTCCTTTATAATGAAAAAAGTATTAAATATATAGCTTTACGTATTTTAGAATATACTAAATCTGAACGAAAACCGTTACATATGTAGATGTTTTAATTTTTACTTAACTTCGTTTGAGTTTAATTGTATTTTATTTGCATATTCAAATAATTTCTTTAATTTATTCCAGGTATGTACCGAGAGCCAACAGAGCTGCTAAATACAAATTTCAAGTGCGGTAAGTAAACTTTTATTTTGGCTACAATTGCAACAAGGAACAAATGCTATACGAGTTCAGTGGCGGCCATAAAAGTTCACAAACATTTACGAGATGACAGGCACTTTAAATAATAATAATAATAATAATAATAATAGAATTATTTCCTAAAAAGAATTGTTATACAATTGTAGGATAATGTCAATAAATATTATATTAATATAAAGTTCTATCAATCGCTGCAATTGTATATATGACTGCTACTACCTCTAAAATTTTAACGCGCAGGATACCAGTCAGTGTCATCTAGTAACTTTTGTGCTGAACTTTTAATAATAATAATAATAATAATAATACTGCTTTATTTCGTGAAAAAGGAATACAATATGTTAAAGAATCTTTAAAATACCATATCTTTTAAAGAAATGGTTACAATTATTATTTAACTAAATCTAAGAAACCTTATAATCTAAGAACTCCTTTATGCTAAATGGTTCAATATTAATTAAGTATTTTTTTTAACTTTGTTTTGAATAGTGTTATACCTTTAATTGCCTTAATTTCATTCGGAAGATAATTGAAATATTTAATACCCGCGTAAAAATTACTTTTTTCATATGTGGTAAGCCTATGCTTTGGGTAGTAAAGGTCTTCACATCTTGTAGGATAGTTGTGCGTTTTGCCTAGATTTTTTTGTGTATTGTTTTGAAATATATATATAGATTGCTGCTAGTGTAGGAATATTGTTCTGTTTAAATACGCCTCTACATGAATCCTGAATTTTCATACCAAGTAAAGTTTTTATCGACCTTTTTTGTGAAACAAATACTTCGCCAAATAGTGGACATTGACCCCAGAAAATAATTCCAAACCTTAGCAAAGAATTAAAGTTTGCAAAGTAAACAGATTTTAAGGTGTCTATATCCACATAGGGTTTTATGCGTCTGATGCTATATAAAGCCCTATTTAGCTTGGGTAAAAGCGCAGATACATGTCCCTTCTAATTTAGGTGGGTATCAATTTGAAGACCCAAAAACCTGGTTTGCTCAGATAAGTTAATTGTTTCATTGTTAATTTTAATTGTATCTATTTTGTTTCTACTTTGTATCATATTAAAATTCATATAAATAGTTTTATCTTTATTAATGATTAATTTATTTTTCGCACACCAAGTTTCTAGCTCTTCAATTACACTAACTAAATTGTTCACGACTTCTTCCAGTGTTTTACCGTAGACCAAGAAGTTTGTGTCGTCTGCAAAATTTACACTTACACCATTTTGAACTTTGCTGATCATATCACACATCTCATTGACATAGATAATAAAGAGTATTGGGCCCATAATGCTCCCTTGTGGTATGCCTAGTGTCATTTCAATCAGATGTGAGACATGATCAACTCCATCTTTCTTTAATGAGACTCTTTGACAGCGTCTAGATAAGTATGACTGAAACCAACTAAGTGCTGTGCCTCTAACTCCATACTTTTCCATTTTGTTCAGTAAAATCTTGTGGTCTAGAGTTTCGAAAGCTTTTGAAAAATCTACAAACAATGCAAAAGCCAGAAGGTGCTTCTCAAAACAATCATAAATTTTCTGGGTAAACGAGTAAACCGCTGTCTTAATCGACCTGCCTTTAATGTACCCATGCTGCGAATTACTAAGCAAATTGTTATTCATGAAATATTCCATCAATCGATTGCACATTGCTGTTTCAAATATTTTAGACATTGACGGCAGCAAACTTATTGGTCTATAGTTTTCTATAAGTTCGGGATCTCCTTTTTTATACACTGGACGAACAATCGCTGTTTTTAATTGTTCAGGGAAAATTCCGTATTTAAGTGAGTTATTTACAATGTATGATATAGGGTTACTAAGCTCCAATACGCAATGTTTTATAAGGGCATTTGAAATTTCATCATAACCACTCGTGTTTTTGTTTTTTAAGTTTCTTATTATATTCACAATTTCTAATTCTGTAACGTCACTTACAAACATGGATTTTTCACTATTTTTAATATCACAGATGTAATTCTCACTATTTAAATTTTTGACTAGGTTCATAGGAGCACTTTTTATTTGTAGGTTTATTTTGTTTGCTACCTCACTCGGATCACCTTTTATTTGCACTTCACTGGATTTTTGTTTTCCACAGGTGATGTTTTTAACTACTTCCCACACTGCTTTTGTTTTGTTTTCCGCATTTTTGATTTTATTCGTATAATTATTTTTTTTCGTTTTTATTAGAATGTCATCATACTCTTTTTTTGCTTTTTTATAGTCTTCCTTATATTGAACATCGACTGTACTTTTGACATATAAGTAATCCAAGTGTTTTTTGCAGTCCTGGATTTCTTTATTCTGCAGACAACATTTTTTTCCTGAATTATTAATTTTTGTGAGTTTTTTGGGAAATGACTGGTTAAATATGGGGACTATGGTATTCATAAAACTTTTCCATTGCTCATTTACGTTTTCCTGCTTACATGCATATAATGACTCCCATGTTTGTTCGCTCAAATTTTTCTGAAACTTATTTTTATTTTCTTCATTTATAAATCTTTTGTATGTCTGCTTGCATTCACTTTCATTTAAATATTAAATATTCCATCAATATATTTTTCAATCATCGTACAGAGTGACATCGGTAGACACCAGTTTCGGGTTACAGGCCCTATTCAGTAACAAGAGTCAACCCTGTACGAGATGAAGAAAAAAATACTATAATTATTTTAAAAGTAGTCCTTAGATTAATGTATATTTTGGCGCCATTTATTTCTAGATGTAGACCATTTTTTAATTTTGATTAAAACTAAAAACTAATTTCAAGGCTAAGCAGTGATCTAGAGGGACATATCAATAACAAATTTGCTTGTTATTTTGCCTGTACCAAGGATTAAACATATGTCTCTCAATTGAGTATAATATTATTAAGAATTTTATTTTAAAAAGACCGAAAACATCAATATAATTAAGAAACCTTGTTTCTGAGATAGCTAGATATTGTTCTAGCATAAACCTACGATGCAAAAATTCTATTTATATTAATTTATGAGTATCTAATATAATTCTTATTTATAGTTTTTCAAACTAACCTACTTTATTAATTCTTTTTATATGAAACCATCACATTAAAATTGTATTTTAAAAGTCCCATTCATACCTGTCAATTATAAGACTTTATTAAGACTTCATTATAAATATTCATTTTGAAACGGCAGCAATTAAAATATAAGTGAGAAATAAATTAATAAGTTATGCACAAAGAGACGTTTAAGGAGAATAATAAACCTTGAAGTCTTTGAGTTATTATATTTCAACCAAATGTATTTTTGCTAAACAAGATGTTTTTCGTAACCAATTTTTCCAGTTAAATTTTTTAAAATTTGGCGAAGGCGCTTGCATTATGAGGCCGTACTTAAAAAAACATTTTCTTGCATTAGACTTTGACATCTAAAATTAGTTAGGTTTTGTTTATTTAATTAAACATTAACAACAATTTAAATTTTAAATTGTTATCTCACAAAAATTTAAACGATTTATAATTTAGAATTATCATAACTAATAAAAAAGTGAAAAAACTTTTCGTAAAAAAAATGAAAAAAATAAAAAATCGGTGCCAATTGCCTAAATTAATTATTAAAAATTATTTTTTTTATTATTTTATTATTGTTTGCTGTGAAGTTGGCACCGACTTAATTATTTTTCATTTTTTACTTTTTAGATACATTGAAGGCGGTTCATTTTTTTTGCGACAAAATTTTATTTTTTACTTTTTAGAGACACGGAACTTGTAGATTTGTAACGTCATCTAAGCTAAATTATAGTTTTCCATCCATCTCGGCAAGCTGCTGACGTCACAACGCACTGTTAGTGCGTTGTGAAGTCATTATTACAGATATATTTCTAAAAAATAAAAGTAATATTTTTATTTCAACACCCAAGAGTCCAACCAACCTTATTTTAAACGAAATACTAAAGAAAATCTTGTTAAACTTTAAGCTTTAAGTAATAATCAAATAACGCCTTATGGTAAAATCACAAATCTTATCATTTTCTTTTGGTATTTTAATTTTACAGGTCCAGAGAATCAAGTTTAGCATTTAAAAGATTTTTAGTGTGCCTTAATATTTGAGTGACCCCTTAATCAAGTTATCCGGCTTATCCGAGTTATCCGATATTTCTCTAAAAATTTGGTTGGTAGTAGAGCCAAATTAAGCCGTTTTTAGGTGAAATTGCGTTAAAATAATAGGATTTATCTTAATTATCCGGCTTACCCGGCGTTATCCGAGCATCAAATTGGAACGGGACCACCTTATGAATGCCCTCTTTAAGTTGCAAAAAGTTTCATCTAATTCCGTTCATTCGTTCCAAAGTTATGCGGGAACAAACATAAAAAAAAACAAAGTCACACGTCGAATTGATAACCTTCTCCTTTTTGGAAGTCGGTTAAAAAGTATAAAAAATACATATACAGGTACAGTACAAACTGGACTTTTCTGGAATCAAATATACACATAAAAAAGTCTACTTAAATTAAATATAGGTATACCCATAAATGCGTAAATATTTGTAATTATTTTATGCTTGAAATAAGAATGATCTATTTTAATAATATTGAAAACGAAAATACCTATAGCGCTATTCTTATTTTGAGAATACAAATATTAAAATGGATACAACATATATTTGCGCATATACACGGAAAGAAATTAGTGGGCTCTGCGCTATACATTATAAGATATTTGGTAAAAGTGGCAAATTATAGTGATTTAAGCTATAGATTATAAGGGACACAATAACTAATAATGTTAAAAATAAATTGGAAACGATTATATATATTACAGACACGATTATATTTATTACAGGCACTATTATAAATTTACAGAAATTTTATTATATTATAAAAATTATTAGCACGGACAATAATTAAATCTATTTAAGCTATAAATGCCATACTATTTGTTATATTTTATTATTCACTAAACAATTAAAGTATTTCATATAAATTTTTACACTGACTGCCATAATTGTAAGAGAAAGCCTTGTATTTATATAATAAGCGATTATAATTTGCTTGGTATGTGTGTTATAGCGCTCCTAGCTATAATTTTTTTTTCCGTGTACGAGTGTGTAATTTAATTGTTATTATTAAAATTCTGTTACTCAATAACGTCTTTTAAGAAAAGCTTTTCTTATCCACCCTTATAATTTAAAAGCATTTATATATAGAAAATCTACATCACTTGGTTGGATAATAAAGCACAAGCCTTTTTCAATTTAACTAGCAGCCAACTAGAAAAATATTGATGGCAATATTTTCTTTATTGACCGTTCTTTTTATCACAAATAAAATTGATTTTATTTCGTAAAATTTCAACTTTAACAATGCATTGAAATATATCAGTTTATTTTATTGCTTGTTTCGCATAAAAATTATATTAAATCATTTACAGCTATCATGGGAAAAAGACATTCAATTATATTCGTAATTGAATACTGCTGCCAACAAAAAAAATCTCCCATAGGCATACAGTTCGTAAGAAAAAAGTTTTTTTTTCAAAAATGAAAAAATAATAGGTATGTTTGTTGATGCCTGCACTCTTGCACTTTATACTTGAACACAGTTCTTTGTGATGTTTAAAAATTAAAAAATAAATGCAATACTTATTTTGTTCGGTGAAAGGTGTGTCGTGAAAGAAAGTGCAGTCCCAATAAACAAACCTAGCAAAAGATTTTTTTGCAAAACAAAATCAAATTTTTTTTTCTCGAAAAACAAAAAATATATATTTTTTTTTTTGAAAAAATATTGTTTACCCCCTTTAATACTCTACCTTAATTTTTATCAGAAACTATCCCAGCTAAGAACTTCGGACACAAAACCTATAGTAGTAACAAATGTTCCCAGGCAGACTGGCAGACAGTCTGCCGAATTCATACAAAAAGTTTTTTTTTAAAGCATCCATTTTGTTTGAATTTAAAACGTAATAAAATCAATAAAAAATCTATTTTTTTTATTAACCCATGGCTTCCTAAGCCCAAAACTGTCCCAGGGGAAAGCAAAATGTTTAGAGAAATTCTGCCCTCCTTAGAATGAACGCGGCAAATCCAGATAGCAATACACGTTAAAAACATACCCGTCTTTCCGCGTTGTTGTAGTTAGGTAAAAAGAAAAAAAGCAACAGGAGTAAATGTAAATTTATGCGTTACTATAGTCGCTTTGAAAAAGTACAAGTTTTTTAAATCTTGCTAAAGAACAAAAGTTTATTTACTGATAAACGTTTTATATGCGTTTTTTTAACTTTTTATTTTTAAGAATAAAGTTGCACGTATTTTAAAACAGTCAAATACCACACGTTGCCGATGTTAGTTTTTACAATTAATACATACTCCAACTTGAATACCAGTGTTCCCAAGTGAAAACTAGCAGCCCATAAAGTTTTTATTTTGATTATTAAAGCATTCTGGGGTCTTGTTGCCAGTGTTCCCAAATGGGCACAAGGTGCAATATAGGGTAAAGGTTTATTTTGTAAATGTACTGTTTGGAAGTGGTTTTTATGAAAAATATATAATATTATTTAACCCTTAACGGGCAAAATTTTAGTATTTTTTTAATAAGGACAACAAACAAAATACAAAAAATCATATTATCAAAAAATTTTTTGGCACACTTCGCCATTGCTAGTAGTGTGATATGACACGGTATTAGAAGTATGTATAGTATACATTGTATATCTCAGTATACAACACACACAAATCCTGAACTATAAGGATTTTTAAATACTATGTATCTTCTAGGATACAAGAACCGTTTAAGGGTTAACCTGGATATGGAATATAACAAATATGAGCAAATTTTCTGTAATAGTTTGATAAATTTCGTATTCCTTGAGCAACGAATAATTTTTAGATTTGTAAGATCTCATCGATGTCGTCTAGATCAGCATATATCCAACCGTGGCCGACCTAACGATTAATGGCCAAAAGATAGAACGTGGTGACAGATCATAGATAAAGAACATAAGCTGTCATTTAAAGGTTTTATACAAATTTACGATCCGCCATTTTGATCAGAATTCAACTGGTTAATTTAAATTAGTGGGTAAAATGTAAATAAACGACATAACCTTACTTTTTAATGTTTTTATTATTTAGTGTAGATATGAATTATGTTCATACAAAAGTTACATAGGTAACCTTAGATTAGGTATGCGTGCAGTGCAATGAAAATCTCAATTGTGTAGGACCACACTCCAAGTCAGTTAAAAAAATTAAACTTACCTAAAAAATATAATATTGCTTTCTGAAAGTAGCAGTCGCTTTATGTTTTTACAACTTCTTTTAATACACGTCATTGCAAATTGCAAAGACTTTACAAGTTCTTTGAAAAAGCTCTATAAAATATACAAAAATACAGATAGACTTGAAAAGTTTAAAAATGCTTATATATAGTCTATAATAAATTAAAATGTTTATCCTAGCACAAAACACCAAACGCGCAAAAAAAATCAACAAAAATAAGCTCAAAACATACATAAATAAGGTTATATTAACCTGTTGCACGAAATTGTTAGAGGTGTGTGCGAAGAATTATATTTTTATATTTAAATTACTGTTAAATAGTTATTTTCCTAACAAGTGCGGAAAATGGTACTTTTCCGCAAGTGTTAGGAACAAAAATTTTTATACAAGCGTGAGGAAAATTAAACAAATATTTTAATAAGGAGGTAAATAATACAAATTATTTTTTATGATTTACAATATTTATAGAAAATGAACAATTTGAAGCGTTTTGAAGATTAATAGCTGAAGATAACAAATCCAAATTTCTTGCTGCTTCCAAAATAGACTCTGGTATCTCATCATTGTAGGAATCCATTTCTACTTTTATGTAAACTTTCAAAAATAACGACGCTAATCTGATTTTGATACTGGCTTTGACATTTCCTATGAAAACATTCTAAAAGTTTTTGCGTTAAAATTTTAAGAAAATCAATTATTATTTAAAAGTAGGACTTTCATGCGTTATTATTTAAATAAAAAATTTAGTTAAATATGCATATTACTCTGCATAAATTTAAAATATTGCAATAACTTGTTAATTTAGAACATTTTTACTTTTCCGCACTAGTGCGGAAAAGTTACACTTTGCACACCTAAATGCGTGCAGAAAAGTGGACTTTTTCGCACGCTTGTTGAAAAAATAAATTGATCTCTGTGAAGTATAACATATTGATTTAGTTTTTAAATAAAAGAAACTTTTACTGAGTACTGTAAAATGAAAAGATACATCTCTAACAAAGAAAATATTCATATTTAACGTTACACAGTATTACCAACATAAAATATATTTTTTTCTTTCATGTTGCATATTTAGACGCAAAATGGAAGACGCATTTAGTTTAGACGCACAAGTATGCGCAGACGGTCAAAAATCATTCTATTTGTTTATTTTTTCTAACAGATAATAATAAGGATCGGCTTTTCAAGGTTAAAATTTATCTGTTAGATTAAGTATACTGCACTTCTAATCCAAAAGGTATAATAGACTTTTTTATTAACCCTTAACTTTGACCCAAAAAAATATTTTAATATTTGACAGTTTGACTGCCATGTTTATTTTTCCATATACACTCTGGCAGGGACCAAATCGCCACGTGTATATGTCAAAAACAAAAGCAAATGTGCATATTGTTTTACTGGAGTAAAGCGCTATCCCCAGGCTCTAATGCGAGCCTAAGGGCATATCCACAGGCTCGCATAACAACATAGTACATAAGAATGCGATGCCGTGATTGGCTTGAAGTGCCGCCATGTATCTTGTAAGCCAATCACGGTACCGCATTCTTATGTTGTTATGCGAGCTTGTGGATATGCATTAACATAACGTTATAAGCCTGCGCACAAGATACATGACGGAACATCAAGCCAATCACGGCATCGTATGTTATGTATTATGCTAGTTATGCGAGCTGCTGGATAAGCCTTAACACGTTTCACTTATTTTTCTTATAGGATAACATTGAAGGTGTCCTAATTTAATTGTAATATATATAATATAAATTTAGACTTTAGGTCACAAGGGCTGACGTGTATTTTCAATAAAAATTTCTGATAAACTGCTAAAACGGCTAATGTTTGACTTTTCCGTTCAAATTTTTTGACATTGGCCCTTTTAGAACCAAGCCACAGAATTAATAAATGTAAAAAGTCGTAGCAAACATTTTTTGATTTATATATTTTATTAAATTAAAAAACACGTGTGGCGTATGACACTTCATTTTAATAGGGCGTGGCGGCTAAATATATATTGAATAATTTTAGAATTTGTTTTTTTTTGCATTTTAAAAGTTTAACTACCATGTATATTTTTGTGGGGCACCATACTTTTTGTAACTTGTAAATTGACATAAGTATTACATAAGCAGATTTTTGCAAAATTCATTCTCGCTTTATTTAAGGCTGTAGAGTTTTTATATTTTGCCTATCTCTCCTAATACCCCCTGTATTAGGGGGCCAAAATAAGAAATCTTTACAGCCTTTAATAAAGCAAGAACCGGGGTATGAAGTGTATGAATTTTACCACAATTTGTCCAAACCACGGTAGAGAAGACTATTATACTCTTAAATCCCTCGCTGGTACGCAGCTCGGGATTTGATGCGCTCGGCTATAAAAAATGTCTTTTCTACCTTTGTATAATCATTTGGTACGTTTTGTTAAACCACCCTTACTTCCGTACATCGCCTGCATAAACGATTCGATGCGCCCTCTCTGCTATAAATGAAATCTATGTTAATAATACTTCTAGTCACGTGCTACTTTTTCTGAATCCTGGTAGACCAGTTTGCAGAAAGTATTAAATTTTAAAATGGTGATTCGTCGAAAAAATAACACAGGACTCCAAAATTAAACTAAATATATCATATATATAGTATGATATATTTAGTTTAATTAAAAATTGACAGTCTATAAAAATATACACTAATAGAACACTAGCGTAATCAATAACGTAATCAGGTTATAGTATAGGTATAAAAATAGATAGTTGTATATGCGTCAACCACTATATATTACATAGAATACAAAAAAGTATACGTGTTTGGTATTTACAAACGAGTGCAGTTGTTTGATTTGCAACAACAAACTGTTAAGCGATCAGGTTTTTCTTTATCGGGCAAAGAGCGAGGTAGGCGTAGCTTAAAAACTCGCAGGTTGGGATTGCGGCTCCTTTCTACGTCACGATCCTCGCTTCAAAACGCAGGCAATTCGCCTGACCCGTCCGCCCGACTAGCTATCTGAGCCTGGTGGGCGTTCGCTCTCTACCGCGTTTGCAAATTTGGTGTAATGAATTTTAAATTCACATATTAATTACATTTATGTGTACATAGAAACTACATATAACATGTAATTACATTTACATGTATATTAGGGTGCCCAGCACCTTCAGAATTGTTTGGGTCCCACCCCTTAAAATTATTCCTTTTGGTCAAAAAACATCCCTGTTTTTTTTTAGATTTTTTAAAAAATATTTAGAGGTCGCGCCCGGCGCTTTTTTGAATAGAAAATCATGTAAAGGGTTTTTATTTTTTTAAGGATATAAAAACATTAATATTGGACATTTATGAAATAAAAAAGTATTTCTGGATAATAAAGGAATATTCTCAATTTTATGCTCCTCTACAAAAATAAAACGGTTTTTTATGGGGAGAAAATGCTAAAAATTGACACATGTGGTTAATAAATGCTAGAAAAAAAATATACTTTGAAATTTTTCCAAATATGTAGTTCAAAGGTATTCTTCAATATGTGCGAATTCAGGAATTATATTTACTTTTTTGAAAAAAAGTACTGGGTGTCCAAAAAATAATTAAATATATCAATAAAAGCTAGAAAATTCTAAAAATTGAGCCATGTAGTTAATAAATGCTAGAAAAAAATCTCATTGTATATTGCAAATAACCATGTTTAAACAATTTCATGCGCGCCGTAAATTAAAAAATGGCTAGCGCGAAAACGGTTGAGATTTCAAAAAAAGTTACAAAATATTTTTGTAGAAAATTTTATGCTCGACAAATTTCATAATAAGACCTTTTTGCATAACTGCAAATCTGACGGAGATATTCGCAAAAAAACACATTATATGTGTATGATATAATATATCGAAACATATTATGTTCCGACTAATTGCAAAATAAAAAAGGAGCTCGCGTTGCACACATGGGGACTTTTTACCCAATGTTTATAATGACAAGGCGAAGGCGTACACAAAAATTTAGACAGATGGGAATTTTTCCGTAACTAAATCTTAATATTACTGGACTATCTATCGTAAAAATCAAATGGACAGGAATTATCAGCACTGTGTATGTTATTAATATTTAAATAAAACGTAATATAGGTGTAAAAGCATGATGCCATCTTTTAATATAGTCTACTGCAAAAAGTACCTACACTAGAAATTTTTTTTTGTAAATTTACCTTTCGTTTACTGTGAAACTAAATTAATGCAAAATCGTATTTTACTACACTAACCATGCAATTTTTATAGTATTTCATTAAATTTGTATTTTATTAGGTAAATTATGTAATAAAAAACAAAATAAAGTAAATTTTTATATATTTATTTGTAATTAAGTACAGATAATTTGTAAATAATATTTATTAACAAAATAATTGTATTTTTACAAAATAAACAGATTAATATTGTTATAATTTTACTGTAAAAAATACAGTAAATCATTTATGAAACATTCGCAAGATATTTCTAAAAGTTTACAGTTAATTTGTAAGGAGCTGTACTGCCTGTTTACTACCAAAACGACGCTTAGATATCGTTAGAACCTATTTGTTATATGCGTACAAAGTTGTGCAACATTAGATGGCGCCACCAGTTTGTAAGCTCTCGATATAGAAATATTTTTAGTCCATAAGGATTTTTAATAAATTCAAAGCCAAAATACCAATATATGCCACTGATGATCACAAAAAAAGCATGAAATAGCAGTTATATATCATTTTGGTTGGAATTTTCTTATTGATTGTGAAAATTCTGTAGTAGAGGAGTGTAATTCTGACGGTAACTGTAACGGCACCTGTCAATATTTTTTATTATTTATATACTTTTTATCAAAATTATGCTTTATAATGGAAAAAAATAATTAAATAGCAGAAACGGATAGCAAATATGAAAATTTATCAGTGGAAAGGGAGTTTTTTTGGACTTTTTTGGAGAAGATAATAACTAATTAGTTATTAGAAGAGTATCTATCAAAATTTATTGTGTTATAACTGTCTAATATGGTGTAAAATACCTATAAAAATAGGTCCTAGAACGACAATAAACCATTACAATTACAATTACAATTAATTTCTTTACAATAGTTTAGTAAATAATATTTTTATTGTATAAATTACACATCTTTAAAAATTAACTTACTATAGTTACTGCGTAATTTTACAATAAATTTGAAAATATTTTTATATAAAAAGTAAAAAATTACAAATTAGTTATTGTATTGCTTTGCAATTATTTGTGATAAATTTCTAAATTAGAGCAATCTTTTACAAAAAATTACATAATATTTTACTAAAATAATACAGAAAACCATACTTAAATTAATATAATAACTTTTTAAATAATACTAAATTATTGAGAAAAATTACCGTGACCCACATGGGTAATTACCCATGCGAGTTACTGTAAATGGTACAATTGTTTTTTCTAGTGTAGGTATATAATATGAAGTGCCAAAACATATTTTATCTACGACTGCTTTAGAATGTAAGCAAGTACACACACTTTTCAAACACATAATGAATCCATTCCATTCCATATCAAGTGTTAGAATGAGCACTTGTAGTGCCATCTCTTGTTTATAAAAGTAAATAAAATTTTAGCAAAATTAGCAAAAAAAAAAATATATATATATATAAATTTTACCATGAAATATTGAATAATAATGCAATTTAAAGTTTTGCGTTAAAATTACATAAAGTTTATTAGTTTTTCTTAATATTTGACCAGTTTTTTATCAATTTAGTTCAAAAAATTAAAACTTCTTCATCTATTGTTAAATATTTAAACCTGATATCTGTCACAACAATCTGACATAACCTTCAATTTTTGCATTATAATTTGTAAATATGTGCTAAAATTAAATAAAATCTTTTTTAAGTACTGATTTGATAAAATTATTAAATAACATTAATTGCTTTATTTAAAAATAAGTGTTTTATTGCATTTGCAATGTCGAGTCACAAAAAACATTGTTTTTAACCTTGTCCGCAGTTTAAAGCCGTACAGTGTTTAATATTTGCAGTCGAAGAAAAAGTATAGTCTACAACACGTATGGAATAGTCATTCCGCGCTCGCGGGACCGTTATACTCGCCTGCCCACCGCACCCCTCAATTATTAAGTTACAAAAAAATGTGCCCAAAATCTAACATCGGATCCTAGTAGTGGAAGGTCTGAACATTAAATAACCGCTTTCAGTAAAATCCCAACCGTAGCGCTTTTGGAGAAAAGGCTAAACATCTCTTCAAGAGGATTCACGCTTCGTACCATTTATTTTTAGAAATAAGTTTGATTTAATCTTATATAATTTTTGCTGCAGAACTCGAATCCACTTGTAAAATTTTGCTAACTATTTGCATTTTCTATAAAAATGCAATTACTTATGCATTTAATGCTATTTTAGAACAACCATATTAAAACAGTCTTTTAGTCTAACGGTTTTTTAGCAAGCTAAGAATAAAGCTTTATTCTTATACTTTAAAATTGTAAAATTATAAAACATAATATATTTATGTTTTGTACCTGCTGACCCATTTATAAAAAGATATTTAGAGATGCTTAAGCCTAAATGTGTAGACTAGTGTTATTAGAAATGTTATTTTTTCTGACAGCGGTTCTCAATAAGTTATCAGTTCTTATTAAGGTTTTATATAAAAACTTTATGTTTAAACTAAGGAAAAATGCCATTTTTACATTGTTTAAAAATAATTATGTTGCTTTATAATTTTAATTTCTAAGTGTTTTTTATTTTATGAACTGGATCTATAATTAAATTTCAAAACAATTTGTATTTGATTTTAATTATTTTTACTGAACTATGGCAAGGTGAACTGAGGGCTATGTTTTTTATATATTTATATTTATGCATGCATATTTATTTAGTACCTTCTATAGCCTAAACTACTGGGTCGATTTTAACGACAGGCAAAAATCAAAAGAATTATCACGCAAGTGATATAGGCGATATCAGGGCCGTGCGCAGGATTTGCTATCAAATTTTTCAATCTTCAATAAAAGAACGTAAAAATGCCCCAGCGCCGCAGGCGAAATTTTTTACAAATTTAAACCGTTCACCCAATCATATAATAATAAACCCATTTATTTTTTATTGATTATCTAGAAAAAAAAATATCTGTTTAAGTCTGACTAAACGAAATTTTACCACAAAAAGTATTTTTGTACTTTTAGTAAAGTATAATGTATTAAATTTTGGTTTTGGGACCGCTGCATTTAATCTCCACGATTCTGCTAAATTTGACACTATAATCAAAATTTGACGGATACCAGTCTACAAAGTTAAGCATAAATATCTGAAACTATGGTTTAATTAAAGGGTCTGAAAGTGCAATATATACACATATTATGCTTTGAACTTTTACGATTTTAAAGAAGAAGCGAAAAGCTGAATTTTAGGCTCGCCAAAAGAGCGTTAGGTTAAAAAACTATTTTAATATGGTTGTTCTAAAATGGCATTAAATGCAGAAGTAATTGCGTTTTTCTAGAAAACGAAAAGAGTTAGCTAAATTTTTCAATGGGTTTCGAATTCTGCAGCAAAAATTATATAAGATTAAAGCAAACTTATTTCTAAAAGTAAATGGTACGAAGCGTGAATCCTCCTGAAGACATGTTAAGCTTTTTCTCGAAAAGCGCTACGGTTGGGATTTTACTGAAAGTGGTTATTTAATGTCCGGACCTTCCACTAATAGGATCCGTTGTTAGATTTTGGGCACATTTTTTTTTAACTTAATAATATTGAGGGGTACCGTGTGACAAACTTATGACAAACTTTCCGCTCACGCGGAATATTGTCTATTCCATACTAGTTATAGAATATAGTATTCAGGTCTTGTTAATAGTATTTAGGATAATATTCTAATTCTATTTAAAATTTTCACAAATCCAGGCCATAAAGCCTCATAGAAAAACGAGCCACCCTTCCAGTTTTGCAAGAAAAGTGGATACGGCGACAAGTTCTTTATTAAACATCTCATCAAAGTTGACACTGATGGAATCTCAATAGAAAGGAGGATTGACGAAAACAGCCGACGCACTATGTCGCAAAACAGAAAAAAAGTGTTTCAGAATATTTTTTTGGTAAATTAAATCTTAAATGGTTTAGTATACATAAATAACTATTTTTGTGTCAAAATAAAGTTTTAACATTGAAGGGTTCTGGGCAAAAAGAGTAAAATTTTAAATTAAAAATAATTAAACCCCAATTTGTACGACCCTGAATAAATGTTTTGTTCTTGGACAATATTTAAATAAAACCATTTTATAATATTAGATTACAAGCAAAAATTCATATCATTAGCTTAGAAGGTTTCTGAGATATTAAACAAAAACCAAATTTTAGGGCATCCTCTTTAAAGGTCTGTGTTTTCGCCCAGAGGTATTTCAGAAACCACGTTTAAATATTTTTTTGTACTTTCATATATGTTAATTTAGGAGATTTCCAATATAAACAATTGAATAAGCTTAATGATTTTTTTAAATAAAATTTCAAGCCTACCTGGAATAATGAATATTTTTCCACATAAAAATGCTTATAACTTTTTTTTTGTTTTATTTCAGCTATATAATTACACATGTTAAGTGTATAAATTTTAAATGAGTACTAATGCATGCACAATTATTTTCAAATGTTATATAAAATATCAAAAATTTCTAGTTTTTCCTACAAAAATGCTCATAACATCACTTTGGCTAACTTTGGCTATCTAATACTTATAAACTGTTTAGACTACTTGTGTAAGAACATTTTAATAGAAAAATTTGAAATGCGCGTCAGTGCGCGCGCAACTATTTGTAAATTGTATTTACACTTGTCATTAAAAAAATGGCCTAAGGCTTTAATATAAAAGTAAGACTTAAAAGTTAATTTCACCTTAAATATTATGTTTACTCATTAAAGCTATATTTGTACAATGATATTACCAAATCTAGTGAACAAACGTAAGTATGTTAAGAAAAAATGTTATTTTGGTATACACGCATCAGTAAGTATATGCTTTAAAATTAAATTTTGCATCGGTATAGAAAATTGACTGGCGTTTAGACCCTTATTAACTAAAAACCAAACCAATGCTTTTTATTGCGCAGAATAGTCTAGTTATTGTTTTTTTAGACGATTTTATGTTCTATTTATGAAATTCGTTTTTCCTTTTTGGACACCAAAACAGGGCTTGGGCGGCATAGTGCGACGCACTATGTCTTTCTGGAGGATTACTACTAGTAAAATTCATAATACTTACAAACTTTTTAGGTTTTAAGTGTATTTTTTTAGTTAGTTAAAAAAAATCGACGAGGACGAGTATTCCATGTACTCCAGTGTACAGAGATGTCTCCAATGCTTTCTTCCTCCCTGCCAATCACCTCCAATTCTACTGTTTGAGACTTACCTGAAAATTACTTGAACTTAACTGACACAAAATCGAACACAGCCCAGAACCACACACAAAACTACACAAAACACACATATTAATTAATATTTTATAAGAATATTTCCTGTTTTTAGACACAGAGTACCAAAATATTTAGAAAGGTCATGTTAATTTTCATTTGTTTTTGTTACCAACTTATAAACAAAATAATCCCCAGAACTATTTTACAATAAATAAAAAACCACTAAAACTGTTTTACAATGAAGCTTATTGTAACACGGAAACCAAAAGTACAAAATCGTAATTATGAAACGCAAACAGATAAATATGTTTTCAAACCATTTCATCTATAGAACAATTATGATTACCTTTTGCCTAGTTTCGCCACGTAGTGCGGCGCGTCGTTACGGATTGAAGCTAGAAAATGGGACAGCATATCATTGTGTCACGTAAAAAATGCCGAAGGATAAGGACACTTGGCTCGTTTGTGATAATTTATGAATTTTAAATTTTATTAGTTTTTCTGTGAAAGTAAACAATTTGGACAGGAGTCAATTTCGTATATTTGCTTCTTTGACAAAATATAGCAAGGGGCACTCAGGGGCGGAGTTGGCGGCCTACAGCCGATGTTACGTTTTTTGTGTACACAATAACGTTCTATAAAAGAAAGATCCCGTTTTTTAAAATAATCCAACAAAACCAAACTGTAAAGAGCTTACTATTACTATATTCACAACTTGTTTTAATATACTTTAAGTGTTATAAGTAATTGAAATTCTAGCTTTGTTCGTTATTGTTTTCTCGCGAAGACATGCCAATAAACTAGAGAACCAACAACAAGCCGTTCAGATACGTAATGGTTCGAATTCCATAGTATATTTTTCACAGTGGATTATATTGCGTTTTTTATAATAATGCATTTATTTCGACACATAAGGAAAAGTTCAAGTATTACGTAACGCAAATTTTATTCATTTCAGAGAAAATTGTGGGTGCAAGGCAGACGCTCTGCAAAGCTGGCAAGCTTTTTTCTCCAAAGGGCTTTCAGAGTATTAATTAAGGCGTATAGTGCAAGAGTGGCCCATATGTGTTTTTTGAGATTTGCATTTTTTTTTATAAATGTAATAAGGACATCTATATCTTTCATTACATACCACCCTCATAACAGAGGGTTTTCTTTTTGGCACGATACAAGCATTTAAAGCACTGTTGCCCTATTAAAATTATCGCTTTTATTAGTGCAAGAGTGGCCCACAGGTATAGGCTATATATAATTTTTTAATGTTACATACCATTTGCCCTCATCTTCCCCTTAAAACGCAGCGAAACGTTTTAAACAAATTCGCCACCCCCCCCCCCCCCTAGAGCGTTACGTGATACTTCAATGTTCCCTAATGGGTTGATAGTGGTGTTCGCTGGGTTATATTATTGGAGATGTTGAAAAAGCCAATTGCATCATTAAAAGTGTCAATTTTATTCTTAAAAAAGCTAACAAGGCAAGTTTTACCAAGGATTTATAAAGATATTTTTAGAAAGACTAAAAAAAGCCAAAATTTGTTTTATCGAGAAAGTTATTTGTTCGCCCCAACACAAATAATTTTCTGCACAAATGCAGGAGCGTTATGTTACCAATTTTTTACATTTTACTTTATTAATAAAAAATAATTACAACTTACCTTAAACTTTGAGATCAAAGGAACTGAAATCCATTTAGGTACTTGAACAATGTTTACGCATTATTTATTCTTCATTTTTAAAGGTAATTACTCCAAGAACAGTAAGCAAACGTTTATTTAACTATTCCAGAGCATAATTATTGGTATTTTGACTATTCTGTTATTAAATAACGAACATTTTTTTCACATGTAAAAATAATTAAAATTACAAAGTAAAATGTGAGGTTAGATCTACTCAAAAAAAAAACGTG
Organism: Brachypterus glaber; assembly: GCA_958510825.1. Lineage (NCBI taxonomy): Eukaryota > Metazoa > Arthropoda > Insecta > Coleoptera > Kateretidae > Brachypterus > Brachypterus glaber. The sequence continues at coordinate 24,276,799 of OY294045.1, read as the reverse complement.
TTATTGAAGATCAGATCTCGTTCGTAATGCAATAGTGACCCAAAATGAACACAATGTATAGTGCAATAATGACCTACCAATTTTTTTCTCTAAGAAAGTAAAGAAAGTAAAATAAATTTGTTTGTCATACATTACCTTAATGTTGGTTGAGTCTAAAAACCCTAACAGAAAAATTTTAAATAAAATAATGCGTCCTAGATCAGATTAAAAAATCGGAGAAATTTAAAAAGCCATTATCTCGACATTTTCATGAAGTGAGATGGGCCACTTGCACTATACGCCTCAATTTGGACTGTAGCAAACATTTCAGAGGTACTATTGTACCGCGGAAGTCTGTGAATATTGCGATAGGCATTATTGTAGCAAACGCGTAACGTATGCCAAGAAGCCACAGTATGGTTGCACCAGAGTTCTCCTAAGTACAGGTCATAAAAGTAAGTCTTGAAAAAAAGGTTTTTAACTTCTGCAGAATACTTGCTACATTTTCTTGCAATCATATTTGCACGAACACACAAGTTTTTATAGTGACGTTCTACTTCAGAGTTATCACGCAGTATATTGTTTATTATGCGACCGAGATATTTAATTTTAGATACCTGCTCAACAGGGGTGTTATTAAGGGAAATTGAGGGAACAATCAGATTCCTATTATAGGAATGTATAGGTATAAGTTTACTTTTATCCGTGTTGTATTTAAGAAAAGTTTTTTAAGCGATTTCTTCTAATTTGTGAAGTAGTAACCGGATGCCTTCTAATGAAAGACTTAAGTAGTACCACCATATCATCCGCACCAACACACAAAGAACCAGCCGAAACTTCTAACAGGATATAGTGTAGTTCTTCAATATATGCACTAAAAAAATCAGAAGCTAGTTGGCTTCATTGGCGTACACCATTTCATAGTAAGAAGCTAGAAGACTTGGTAGAATCCCACACGCTGATCAAAGTATCATCCCTTTGAGCTTGCCGGCTCACTTTTTATTCAACTGTATTCAAAAGTAGCTCCCTCTATAACTATATATATTTTTTCAAAATCTGTGTAAATATTTTTACCAAAGTAATAACGGATGGACGGACGAATATCACACGGACGGACAGATGGCGGGCAGTCAAACGGATGGACTAAAATAAAAGTTGTTTAGGATTAATAAAAAAAATTGTATATATTAAAAATAATTTAGGGTAATTTTTGATGATTTTGGAAATTTTAAATCCACCGTATAATACTTTTCTAGCTCTTCGCACTATGAACAGTATAATAAACGAACTGACTAATTCTGTCGATACGTCGCGACTCGTCGCGTGTGTCTCGCAATACTGGTATTGTATAATGGATCCTTTACGTCCAAAATTTGATAAGTCTACTTTTTAGCTTGTAAGTTAAATATTCATTTATAAAGTATACTGTTACAGAATAATATTTACACAGCAAGAATAACCAAACATTTTAGCAGTTAAGTTACAGACAGGACTTGGAAGAGATTGGTTCTAAACTTATAAGAAATATTATCAAATGTATAGAAACTATTTTTAAATATATAATTAAACTGTATCTACATTACATGTCTAAAGTCCGCCCAGCAACGGCTTAAGATATAAACCTAAAATTTTAAACACGTAAATAATTTTTTGGTATATATTTGATATGTTAAGGGGACACAAAGGAGATACACGGAAAGAAATTAGTGGGCTCTGCGCTATACATTATAAGATATTTGGTAACAGTGGCAAATTATAGTGATTTAAGCTATAGATTATAAGGGACACAATAACTAATAATGTTAAAAATAAATTGGAAACGATTATATATATTACAGACACGATTATATTTATTACAGGCACTATTATAAATTTACAGAAATTTTATTATATTATAAAAATTATTAGCACGGACAATAATTAAATCTATTTAAGCTATAAATGCCATACTATTTGTTATATTTTATTATTCACTAAACAATTAAAGTATTTCATATAAATTTTTACACTGACTGCCATAATTGTAAGAGAAAGCCTTGTATTTACATAATAAGCGATTATAATTTGCTTGGTATGTGTGTTGTAGCGCTCCTAGCTATAATTTTTTTTTTCCGTGTAGGGGGCAGGGGAAAACATTTCTTTAAATGGATAAAGGGAATCTGTTAAAACCTTTGCTGGAATACCTAGTTATTTTTAGTGGGCCATATTATATACTTTTGATTCAGGCCAAGCATATTCCCACCAAGTATTGACAGCCTATGCTCTACGCACTTCAAAAAAAAAAACAACTTTTTAAAGTTAGAACCCTTCTATTAAATACACATTACTGGGGGTATGTAACCTTATTTTAGTTTAAAATTACCTTCCTTGGCTAGGAAAATATATTTTTTTAATTTTAGGGGTGGGGGATGGGGGGTAAGTTTTATACAAAATTGTATTGTCATCAAAGATAAGCAAGTATACCGAATTTCAGCTCTCTAAGTTCATTCTAAATGGGTGATACAAAGATGGGGTTAACTTAGACTTTTACGCGTATGGGGGGTGATGGGGAGACGAGGGGGGACGTTAAATTTATTGCAAAATTTTATTATCACTAAATGAGTTTGTAACCTAATTTTAGTTGTAAATTATCTCATATGGGTAAAAAAGGTTTTTTTTTATTTTTAGGGGTGGAGAGTTAAGCATGTGTACTAAATTTTAGCTTTCTAAGTATATTCTAAGTGGGTGAAAAAGCTTTGGCAGATTTGAGGACAAATATATTTTTTATATATGTATGTACATATATCTATCATAACATATTTGTATTTGTATTCATTATTTTATATCATTAGAAAATCAAAGAAATCTATAGATTTTTATCATGAATTTGGTATTATACGTTCCAAATTAAAGTTTTATACATATAAAATTTCTAGCTTTGCAAATATTGATACATATATCAACAGAAAAACAGGAACCTATAGATTTGTATTATGATTCAGTATCATATGACAAACATTTCTTGTTTCGATATTGATAGTTATCATGAGAAAATCAAAGAAATCTATAGACTTTTATCATGTATTTGGTATTATACGTTCCAAATTCAATTTTTATACATATAAAATTTCTAGTTTCGAAAATATTGATATATAATCAGAAAAACAGGAACCTATAGATTTTTATTATAATATTATCATATGATCTGTTTTAATTTGAAAACCGATATTTCATTAACCAACTTTCGGCTTTTTAAATTTTCTCCATCGAGCTTATAGGTATGTGGAGTACGTGCATTTTTTTCGTAGTCGGGTTTTTCGTCGCCTCTGCTTGTTATCAGCAGCAGAATTTTTTCGGATTTTGGAACGATACGACTAAAATAGCACTCCACAACAACTAATAACAAACAACTTGCCAGAATTAATTCTCGTAATGTTTTACGTGACTGCCTAATACATCCTGAGATATTTTGCACCATAACCGTGCCTGAAAATCGTGCTATCATTGCCTAGAATTAATATCCACAAAATTAATTGCTTAATTACAAAATAGAAATTTGCTTCAATAATTTATAGGTATGCATTTGCTTACTACATACCTACTTACAGGTATAATATCTGACTATGTGGAAACTATCCGAACGGGTTAAGGTACCTTTAATTTCTTTTGTGGGCAAAATTCGGCGTTTTTTACAGACCCTCCTTTAACTTCCTAAATATAAAATAATATTTCGCAAAACCTACACAATGTAAATAAATTTTAAGAACAGATATGGATTTAGCAGCCCAAAATCTGTAAGGAAGCTTGTTTTTATTGGTTAAAGATGAATCACTGTTCCTTGGTAAAAGCGATGCTGCAAAAAAGCCATCCATCAGTTTTTACATAGAATAAAATACACAACACAATCATAATCAAAAAAAGCATCGGAGGTACCAGACCTTTTAGGTGAAACTTTAGAACTAGCTGGGTCCCTCTATCTTTATGTTGTTACAATTAAAAAGGGAACGGCTTGTTTCATTTGTTAAAAAGTTGTCTTTACCCTTTAACGCCGGTTGTCAAAAAACCTTCATCCACCCTAATTTGTAACGGGATTAATTTTGTAATTTTCTGATTTTAATTAGTTAATAAAGCCCAGTTTATGTACTTACAAACTGTCAGACTTGTGTATATATTTTAGTTATTAAATTAGTACATTTAGGTCTGGTTTTAAGATCTAAGGGAATTGCGGTCTCACTCGATGTATACGAATTATTTAGAAACTAATAATTTTATTACCACTGGCATGCAGAATAATTTTGTGTTAGTTATATGACACACACATAAAAATAATATCTTAATCCATAAAAATTTTTTTTTTATATTTTGCTTTTTAAATGATTTCATTTCGACACTCAAATTAGTGCCGAAAAAAGGCTGTGTTCAATTCTATTTTTTATTTTTTCTATTTTGCGACTGTCATAAGCTCATAATCACATTTTGCGTGTTCTTATAGGTCCATAAGAGTTCTGTACCTTTTTTTTGGATTGGCACCAGACAAAAGCCTATCGCTTGACGTTTTCCGTGCAAATGTCAACGTTACTTTAAAGCTTAGTTTTCTACAAAATTTTTTGTTTAGGTTATTCTTTACCGTGTTAAAAGTGTGGCTTGGTAACTAGTAGTGAAAAAGAGAAGACATGACTATAAAATATATCAAAATATTATTTGTTCTTAGAATTTTAAACATGGCGAAAACTGTAATGCCAACCCGAAACAAAAATCCCTAAATCAGTCATCAGTTTAAATGTAAGTTTTTTAAAATTTTAGAGCAAAATAGAAAAAATTGTATAAAGCACTCGTTTCATAACACTCGCCGCAAGCGGCTCTAAACTTGTAGCCGTGCGCTAAAAATGTATGTTATGAAACTAGTATTTTAATATACTACTAAATGTTGGTAACACTGATATAAACAAAATTCGTGACCACCTTAACAAAATTCGTTAACCAGATTTTAAAAAATGTATTTATTCAACTTTTTTTAAAACCTTCAAAGACCGATATCTTGAAAACGCTACTACTTAGCAAAGAATGACCGCAAAAAAATAGGATTTTTAGCCTCTTTTTTAAACATCTGTAACTTCGATTGAAATTGGTAAAATGTAACGTATAAGTAGGGTCACTCGGTCGTTTTTGCTTTGTCTACTTTGTGGGTTAGTGTGTTTTGGTGGTTTGTTGGTTTGGGCTTTTTATCAGGCGAAAACTAGCAGAAACACAAAGGGCTAACCATCAAAACACTATAACAAGCAAAAACTGAATGAGTGACTCTACGCATAAGTGCTCAAAATTTTTGTCTGGTCATGAACTTGTGCGAAAAGCAAGATTTATTGTTCTATAAGCTACATCCCCTTAAACAAAGGGTTAACTAGGGGTACTAGAATTGAATTTTATACCAAACTTTCTCACATTTTATTAAACATAACTGACTGGATCCCTTTAACTCGATTTTTCTTGAGATACTTTATGATTTACTACTTTTTTTGGTGCTTGGGGGTAGTTTAACCTTCTTTGTGGGGATGGATTTTCATCGAATCCAAGGTTGATACCCCTTTACGTGTTTTTTGAGTTACATGACAGAAAAATGTTATTTTTTTGATTATTTTGAATTTTTTATTTATAACCCCTTTAGAGTGTAAAATGTGAGAAAGTTTTTCATAAAATTCAATTCAAGTACCCCTAGTTAACCCTTTGTTTAAGGAGATGTTTAGCTTCTAGAACAATAAATCTTGCTTTTCGAACAAGTTCATGACCAGACAAAAATTTTGAACACTTATACTTTTTACATTTTATTAATTCCAATCGAAGTTACAGATGTTTGAAAAAGAGGCTAATTTTGTGGTAACTATTTTGATTCAGAACTAACATTTTTACTAGAAAATGTAGGGATCTGAGTGCGCCTCAAAACCTTATAAACTAGTAATTAGTAAATTATATGTCAAGTATTTATCTTATTGTAGGTATTTATCTTATTGTATTTATCTTATTGCATTTATCTTTATATTTAACTTAAATAAAGTGAATAACAAGCGCAGCGGTGATAAATATTTCAGGAAGCAGCGGAAATAATTTAGCAGTTTAAAACGTCATTGAAAATAGATTTTCCTGAGATAAACTAATTTTAGAGACTTGGAGATTGAGAAACTTCCAATAAATCTATTTTAGAGTGGCTTAGCAATTAATATAAAATTTAAATTAAATATATTTTAGAAATTTAAAGCAGAATAAACTTAAAAACCCCTATATAGCAATAATCAAATTTTTGTATTTTTTTTATTTTTCCCGATTTGCCCCGCTTGCCGACCCCAATATTCACCAAAAACAATTCCGAGCGAGAACTTTTGGTAAGATATCTGTGTGCCAAATTTCAAGTCTCTAGCTTAAAGCGTTTTTAAGTTATCGTGTAGACAAGATTTCCCGGACAGACCGACCGACCGACCAATCTACCAATCGAGCGACTGATAGACCGATCGAGCGACCGATCGAGCGACAATTTTTGTTTTCTCGAAATTGATTTATATTGACATAAAACGTCATAAAACGCAAAAATAAGCAAAAAAAAATTGCATGAATACAAGGCTTTCCGAAATTTTGAAAATGTTCAAAATTAAAGTAAAATCAGTTAGCAGAATGAATGAAAATGGAAAATGAGACCTTACTTAAAGATTTTCGGAGAGCAAAAGCTGGTGGTAGAAAAACAGCCTGACGTAAAATTAAATACCTACCTTCACAAATGACAAAGTACTTAGGTATACAGGGTGTATTTGAAATAGGGTCGGAAATTTTAACAGGTGATTCTACATGATAAAATATGACAAAAAGTTCCTATAAACATATGTCTAAAAATGCGTCATAAGGGAGCTACTCTACTCCCCTTTGAAATTGGATAAAAAAATCGATTTTTATTTAATAACTTAGGAACCCTTTGAGATATATTAACGAGGTTTTGCACGTGAATTAATCCTAATAAGGCCCATCTTTGTATGTCATTTTCACGTACTTATATAAACCAGGCGTGTGCGAAACGAGAGGGGGCTTATCAGTTTTTTGTCCCAAACTTTTTTCTGTGTAACTTTTTTGCAATTTTATTTTTGAAATATGATTCCTCAGGTCAAAATACATAAAAAAGGGACTCTTGTTGTAATACTGTAGGATTAATCGTTTTCGAGAAAAGTTCATTTGAAGGTGTAATTCCACGGTTCGAGGACGAAAAATTAAATACTAAAATTTCGAAAACCAAAATTTTAATGATGCAATGTTATTCTACATCAAAAACTAAGAAAAAAAGTTTCCATACATGTAGGTCGAAAAAACGCTTTCAAAGCTACCACACGGAAAGAAATTAGTGGGCTCTGCGCTATACATTATAAGATATTTGGTAACAGTGGCAAATTATAGTGATTTAAGCTATAGATTATAAGGGACACAATAACTAATAATGTTAAAAATAAATTGGAAACGATTATATATATTACAGACACGATTATATTTATTACAGGCACTATTATAAATGTACAGAAATTTTATTATATTATAAAAATTATTAGCACGGACAATAATTAAATCTATTTAAGCTATAAATGCCATACTATTTGTTATATTTTATTATTCACTAAACAATTAAAGTATTTCATATAAATTTTTACACTGACTGCCATAATTGTAAGAGAAAGCCTTGTATTTATATAATAAGCGATTATAATTTGCTTGGTATGTGTGTTATAGCGCTCCTAGCTATAATTTTTTTTTTCCGTGCATAGCCCTTTAAAAATGGTGCATATTTAGGAGACCATAGCTCCATTAGGATTCATTTTTGGAAGTACCTGTATATGAGGTTTTTTTCTTAGTTTTTAATGTACATTCGCCCTACGTCATTAAAATTTTGGTTTTCAACATTTTAGTATTTAATTTTTCGTCCTCGAACCGTGGAATTTCACCTTCAAATGATTTTTTCTCGAAAACGGTTAATCCTACAGTATTACAACAAGAGTACCTTTTTTATGTATTTTGACCTGAGGAATCATATTTCAAAAATAAAATTGCAAAAAACTTACACAGAAAAAGGTTTGGGACAAAAAACTGATAAGCCCCCCCCGTTTCGCACACCCCTGGTTGAAATAAGTACATGAAAATAACACATAAAAACGGGCCTTGGTAGGATTAGTTGACGTGCAAAACCTCGTTGATATATCTCAAAGGGTTCCTCAGTCATTAAATAAAAACCGATTTTTTTAGCCACTTTCAAAGGGGCGTAGCTCCCTTATGATGCTGTTTTAGACATATGTTTATAGAAACTTTTTGTCATATTTTATGATGTAGAATCATCTGTTAAAATTTCCGACCCTATTTCAAATACACCGTGTATAGAGACAGAAATTTAAGGAAAATAAAATAATTGACTAGAAGGGATAACTTGATGATAATGATGATGATAGCAATCTTGCATTTTACAATAGCGATGTTTATATCATCACTGATGATACAAACATCAAAAGGTATGGAAAACTACATTAAAATTTATAGCTTCTTCACCTTGACTACTTATTAAACTCCTCGCAGCTTTAAAGCAAACGAGTATTAACAATACGTTTACTTTGAACCCCAAAAACCGAAAATGTTTGTCTAAAGTAAAAAAAATGACGATGATATAGCATACATAAAAAAAACTATGTCACGCGTCGAATTGATAACCTCCTCCTTTTTAGAAGTCGGTTAATAAGAAAGTTATGTTATATATAAGTTATATATTTTAAAAGAAAATCAAAAATAGTAGAAGAAAACCGATCCACTTAATTTATGTATTAAGCAAATATCCCCAAAAAAAAAAGTTATAGGGGGCTAAACTTTAAAAAAAAATCGAAAAAATAGAAGGAGAAGTGCGAAGTCCTTTTTGCAGGGTAAATTATCTTTATTTAAAGGATCACTCATCAAGACAAAATAAAAAAAAAAGTTAAAGGGCACTAAACTTTTTAAAAATCAAAAAAAAAAGGAAGAAACGTATTTTTTTAGGAAAAATCAATCACACCAAAATAAAAAATAAACTTTTGAAAAGAAAGTTATAAAAATATCTCAATACAATTAAGTTTAAGCTACTTTCAACTGCAAGAGTATACTATAAAATGCGAAGAATTATATCTCTTGACTGTTATTTTCTGTTTAGTATCAGCCCTGTTTAAGCGAAATCCATCTGCGGTCAATATTAAACTACAAAAGCACCCTCGTCTCGTTTACACCTATATCTCACTATCTGTACTGTTGAATTCCCTTTGAAATTGGATAGCACGAAGTAATTCGGTAAATTACAATTCCACTACGAAAGCTCTTGCGAAATATAAGACAAAACAAGTGCGAGGGCCATGGATTTACCGTCTGGCACTGTGGTTGTAATCTTGCTTTTTGGTTACGCAACCAACAATAGTACACCAGGTTCTTGTTCTTGACAAGCTATATCTCCGTTATTTGAAAAGATAGAATTTTTTGCAAAAAACAGCGTTAAATGGGAGCCGTTGAAGTTTTTATTCACGTATCCAAAACCACCCCTTGCTTACCCACCCCCTTAAAACTTCCCCCAACTTTTGTTTTTCAAATAGCATCCTACCATTTTTATCAAAGCATATGAAAGTGCATTTCATTCTGAATTGAACCATGTATTATAAGTGGTATCTTATCATTTAAGGGGCTCCAAATAACAATTATTATTTATTAATAATAGGGTGGTATTTAGAACAAAGTTGCAGGTGGTTCCAGGAGAGTGGGTTATTAAGTGTGGGTTTTGGATACATTAATCAGTTCTCTTTTAGATATAATCTAACTTGTTTTTGGAAAAAAAATGATGAAAAATATTGCTTGTGATCTGAAGGGTTGTAATTTGGAGCCCCTTAAAAAATAAGATATCACTTATAATACATGGTTGAATTTAGAATAAAGGTGCTTTCATATTCTTTAGTAAAAATAGGGGGTGCTATTTAAAAAACAAAAGTTGGGAGTGGTTCCAAGAGGGTGGGTAAGTAAGGGGTAGTTTTGCATAAGTCAGCAAATTCTACTTTGACTCGCATTTATTTTTGTTTTTTTAGATTTTTTTTATCTTTTTAAACAACGGAGATATAGCCCGTTTAAAACCTGGTGGGACAATATTATTAATAAATAATAGTTGTTATTTGGTGCCCCTTTAAGAAATAAGATACTACTTATAATACATGGTTGAATTAAGAATAATATTTACTTTGATATTCTTTGATAAAAATGGGGGGTGCTATTTAAAAAACAGAAGTTGGGGGTGGTTTTAAGGGGGTGGCTAAGCAAGGGGTGGTTTTGAACACGTCAATAAAAACTTCAATGGCTCCCATTTAACGCTGTTTTTTTGCAAAAAAATCTATCTTTTAAAATAACGGAGATATAGCTTGTCAAGAACCTGGTGGGACACCCGGTATTGTTTTACTAAGAGGAAAAGTGAAGCTTTTTTTTTCTAGTCTGTAGACGCGAAACGGAGTCCGGAAACTACAGACGAGTAAAAAAAGCACTTTTCCTCTGAGTGAAAAATACTATTTTTTCTTCAAGCATCCTATATATTTTTTTTAAATATTAATTTTTGAATTTAATTTATTCAGTAATAAAGTATGTTTTTTTTATTAAAATAGGCCAATAAAACCCTTTCGAAATGAACTTAAACCTTTCTTGGCTCATTTTAATTTTTTTTCGTAGGCTAAATCGTACACTTTTCACGATTTTGATGGTAACTTCTCTAATGTAGCATTTGCAATTTCGGAGAGATTTTTAGGTGTGTAAACTATATATTCTTCTTCAATCATTTTTAATGAATTTCACACAAGGTTTTTGCACAGAATCTCGAGTCAACCACCTGGTTACGTAATAAATAAACAAGTTTGAAGTATGGCTGTCATCAAAGTCAAACTGTAAAAAAATAGATCACTTCTAACTAGTGTGTTCAGTTATAAAATATGAACATTTTAGTACGCTTGAAGAAAAATTTTATTTTACTATTACAGTATTTTCTTCAGCCGTTGGCTTTTGGTTAAGTGACGGATACAAGTTAGTTACTGAACCAAAAATATTACCAATGAATAAAATTTAATAGGGTTACTCTATCCGCCGCTGGATGGAGCGACCCTTGATATAATAGCGGAAAATTAAAATATAATGTGTTGGTTTTGTAATCAACTCGTCAAAGAAAGGCTGTTAGTAGTTAAAACTACACTGTCAAAAATCTGAACTAATAGTATATTAAAGTACTAGTTTCATAACATACGTTTTATGAAACGAGTGCTTTACACAATTTTTTCTATTTTGCTCTAAAATTTTAAAAAACTTACATTTAAATTGATGACTGATTTAGGAATTTTTGTTTTGGATTGGCATTACAGTTTACACCATCTTTAAAATTCTAAGAACAAATGATATTTTGATATATTTTATAGTCATCTCTTCTCTTTTTTACTGCAATTAACCAAGGCACAATTTTAACATGGTAAAAATAACCTAAACACAAAATTTTGTAGAAAATTCAACTTTAAAGCGACATTGACATTTGCACGGAAAGCGTCAAGCGATAGGCCAGGTCTGTTGCCAACCCAAAAGAACAAAAAGTACAGACCTCTTATGGGCCTATAAGAACACGCAAAAAGCGTGTGATTATGAGCTTATAAGAGTCGCAAAATAGAAAAAGTTAGTTTGGACTTTTTAAAAGTCAGAGGCGGTAATATTAAATGTCCAAGGGGGGCTGTGGTCATACAAATACCTTTAAGGTACACAAATTTTGAATAAATAAATTTCTTCCACTAACTTTAGGTCATTGTAAATTGGAGTGTTACTTCTATATCACGCTCATAAAAATCCAGGACACTCAAAAATAGTATCATCTTAAACTGCCTCTCTGAATCTTACTTACTTTATTGTACTTACACAGTGAAGTAGGGTTTTCTACTACCTAATTAAGTGCTAGCTTACATATTACCTACCGTTGTCAAGGCTTGTTTACCTTGGCAACCAATAAGATCAGTGAACTCATTTATTATTGACTGTTGTTAAGCATTATTTATTGACGACAACTAATAACTTTTTTTAACTTATTTGTCAAACTGACAGTTATGTCAAAATAATTTTTAAACTTAATTTTTACTGATGTTTTGAGTTATTAGCTTTAGGTAGTAGAAAAAATAGTATATCCACCACGTATGCGAACTGTCTTAAGTGTTCTCGACTGATTTTTTGCCTCGACTCCGTCTCAGCAAAAAACTTCAGTCTCGAACACTAAAGACTTAGTTCGCATACTAGGTGCATAATATACTATTATTTAACAAAACAGCTATATTAGGAAATTTTTGCCCGCCTATTTGAATGGCTCAATACCAATGTCAAATTAGTATACAGCTTATGTCCGCCCCCTCCCGCTTTAACGGTTTAACGAAATGAGATATCGACTTTAGCTGGTCCTATTTAAAGTGAGTAAATTTTAAGTGTAAAATTTAAAGGGATAGACACGCAATGTATATATACTAAATTTATTTATAAATACTAGTTTCCGAAAAGCGGGATCTGGGTACACTTGTTTTTTTAATTTTGGTTTGGACTTTTTTCTCCTCTCTGATGACCGTTTTTTACCACTACATAACAGCACGGGGGCATATTATCCATTATAAATCTTTCATCTATATCTTACCTACCTCTACCTCTTAGGGCCACTTACACCAACTTTTGTTCTATCTCAACCAAACCGAGTTTAAGTTAAAAATGCTGCGTTCTGATTGGTCGGCCGTCAATTTAATCCAAGTTTAAAGTTAAAGTTGTTGGTACAAGTGGCCCTTAAAGCCACTTTACACGGAGCAATTTGTATTCAAGTTTGATGCTATTCAAGTTTGTTGCAAGAATGATTCAGTCACTGCGCATGCCTTCAGGCAAGTTTGAGGCCATTTTCGTGCCATCAAATTATTTAGAACATGTTATATTTGTCGGCGATTTTCACGCAAGTTTTATGGTTATTTTCGTGGTACCAACCTGGAAAAAAGTTACCAAATCGATTACATTTTACTAATATAGTAGCAACTGCACATGTTAATATTTATTATTATTAATAATAGGTCAGTCTGTCTAACTACAAAATTTCCTTAAAAAAGTAAATGCTAGGTTATGTTTTTGTCAACAAACGCAGAGACACATCAAAATTGTCTGGTTGGCAGCACTGTTTACCTTGCAATATATAGCACCAAACTTGCGTACAACTTGCTCCGTGAAAAGGCAAATCAATGTCCAATTGTACTCATGCTATATCTAGCAGCAAACTTGCATAGCATCAAACTTGCGTACAAATTGCTCCGTGTAAAGTGGTCTTTAGTAAGTGGTCCACCATTTGATCCTTCTTCCAACTAGCTCTTTCCATAAGTAAAGATACGCTTTTCTCCAATTTTTATTTTTAACTCCAACCACATTTCAAAGGACTATTTTTTTCCCAAATACATCCTTAATTTTTCCACATAACTATAGCTCCTTAATTCTGCATTATCAAGATTGTACAAAATATTATCTTATCTTAATTTCCTTTAAATTTATTCACCTTATACCATCCTGCTTCGTGACTTTAGGCTAAAACACAATTTATATGTGAACCCCCTTGAAATTAAAGACACAAGATGAGCATTTACCCTCACGTTTTAAGCGAATTGCGGTTTCATCGAAATAACAGTATCTGCAAATTTATCCTGCATTAGAAGTTTTCTCTACACAGATTATTCCATAAGATATTTTTTAAAAAAGCGTTTTCTACATATCTCCCCTCACATAATTATTTTAGTAATTATCATTGAGAGCAATAATAACTACCATTAATAAATTGGCGAGTTATTAACTACTTCCAATACTTATTGATTAATTACCGAAAGTAGTTTATTATTGGTAGAATTTATAAATTCTACCAAAATATATTTTTCGCTAGTTTTTTCTAATAATTATTACTTATAGTAATTTGTTCTTTATATATAGTATATAGTAGGTAGTAATTATTACTGCCAATGATAAATAAAAAATTATTTACGAAGGGAGCCATACTGTATAAATCCAATCCCGGAAGATTTTTAAGTCATTTACACACTATATTATCCACAAATGAGGCGTATAGTGCAAGAGTGGCTCATCTCACTTTATGGAAATATCGAGATAATGGCTATTTAAATTTCTCCGATTTTTTAATCTTTGATCTAGTACGCATTATTTTATTTAAAATTTTTCTGTTAGGGTTTTAAGACTCAACCAACATTAAGGTAATGTATGACAAACAAATTTATTTTACTTTCTTTACTTTCGTAGAGAAAAAAATTAGTGGGTCACTATTGCACTATACATTGTGTTCATTTTGGGCCACTATTGCATTACGAACGAGACCTGATCTTCAATAACACGTTTTTTCTTGAGTAGACATCAAGAAAGCGTTCCCAATAGACAGTTGTTTTTTTCTTATGAAACTAATTTATATGAAAAAAATATACATTTTCTGCAAGATGAACCTATGTAGGTACTGTAAGGAGGATAAAATTTTAACATTTCATTCATTCATATTATTTGATTGAAGGTAATACACATATTTTAGTTATTTTTACATGCCTTTTTTCATGTTTAGCATAATAATACACAAAAATATAACGAACACGTTTCTTTGTTTTCTTTGACTTTGAAGTTATGACTGTCAAGATATGTTTGACAGCCTATACCTGTGGACCACTCTTGCACTTATAAAAGCGATAATTTTAATAATGCAATAGTGCTTTAAATGTTTGTATCGTGCCAAAAAGAAAACCCTCTGTTATGAGGATGGTAAGTAATGAAAGATATAGGATGTTATTTTACATTTATAAAAAAATGCAAATCTCAAAAAAACACATATGGGCCACTCTTGCACTATACGCCTCAAATAAAGCACACTGAGAGCTCGTTAACGTAGTAAATACTAAACGTTTTAGCTTATATTGAACTTAACCTTCACTGGTTGTTACATGTATACAGTAATACTTACCATTGTTATAGTTCTGGTAATTGTAAAAACCAGTGAATGTTAACTAAACTTTCGTGGGTTTTTATATAAACAAAAACGTTTAGTATTCACTACGATAATGAGCTCTCAGTACAAAAGTTGAATTATTCACTTTTGTATTTGTATCTTTCTCGACTGCACGTGTTTAAGAATTACTAGACTTTGATGATTAATTCTAGATTAATGTAACAATTTTAAATTACTACCCATACGTAATTAATTACTAACTTCTCAGTAATAATTACTATCTAACCAGTAAAAATTTCTAAAAAATCTAGTAATATACCTACTTAAACCCGGCGCATTTTCTATCTGAGTAACAAATTGGATCAAGGAAGCTATGATTAGTGGTTTAAAAATGACTTTTAGTGATATTTTTATTACGAATTGTGCGTTTGATAAATTTTGACATTTAAATTAAAATAACTGTCATGTTACGTCCTACAAATCCTTATAAAAAGTTTTTAAAAAGTGGAAATTTGTTAAAAGTTATAATAAAAGTTTTTTTTATTTATAATATGCTATTAAAATAAAATTTTACCCTACCTGAGCTTAAATTATGTTTTTTAAAACTAAATTATGAACCGTATTATGTGAACTCGCCAAAAAAATATTTTCACATCGTTTATTGTGAATCCCTTATTTAGCACTGTATTATATTGCTCAATTTTTACAAAACAGTTATAGATTAATACTTTAGTTTCCTTTTTAAAGATTTATCTTGTAATTTCTTCTTGCTTTTTAATAATTATCTGATTTTTTTTTTAAACGTCAAAATAATGTTTGTATTGGCAATGAATTTGAAACTTGATAGCAACCTTACATAGGGAAATTTATTCTACCAACTATACAACAAAAAAACAAATAAACATCAACTCAGATAGATTCTGCGCGGAGTTTATTGATATCCATACTTATCTTCCTAAAATTTACTCGTACCCTATAATAAGAATCTTATTACAACATGGTTTCTGCTATCATAGCAGAGAATGGCTTATGCTAAAACATAAATATGATATTGCTGTTATAGCATATACTGTATTTTTCCTTAGAAACTGCGCAGAAATGCCTGGGGTGGATTAGTATATATACAAAAGTTAATGATATGTATTGAACTTGTAAGGGAAGTGGAGTTGTTTACGGATGGTCAGACGGTGAAATTGGCTGTTATTTTTAGACAGCAGATGAGTTTTATCCTGAGGGAATTACAAGTCGGAGATGGATTTATTGGATTGTCACTGTTAAAAAAGAAAACAAATTACAAGGATGTTATTGCTTCGCAAGGGCGTAGATGAGGGGGGGTAATGGGGGTAATTACCCCCCCCCCCCCCCCAAGGCGTGGGCGCCAATTTTGTTTGCAAGGCGCCAAGTTTGGTAGAAACCGTCAGGGACAAAGCTTTTGTCTTAGGGTATTTTTTTGGGCGCCGTCATTTTTTTTGTAGGGGCGCCACGTTTAGTAGAAACCGTCAGGGACAAAGCTTTTTGTCTTGATGGCAATTTTTTTTTGTAGGCGCACAAAGCTTTATTTTAGGGTATTTTTTCTTTTGCTAGGGGCGCCAAATTTGAGGCTTAAAAGGCCGGCCCTGGGTATTATCCCCCCCATAGAAAAAAAAGATCTACGCCCTTGTTGCTTCGTAACTTATAACGGACTTTCTCACAAAATGTAATTACGTTATGTAAAGTGTGGTAAAAAAAACAATCCGTAAAGATATGTAATGCTTCGCATTGCATTATATACTATTCACAGTAAATGATATATTGCATTTTCCCAAATACTTAAATATAAATAAATTAAAAAGAATTTCAAAAAAAAAGTAAAAAAAATTTAACAATTTTCCTTTTGCGAAAAACGAATATTTTTTTCAAAAAAAAAAACTAAAAAAATAGTCCAAACAAAAATTAACGATTAAAAGAAAAATATTTTTTGAAAAACGAAAAAAATTGAAAAAAAAACAAAATATCTAAAAAAGTTTTTTTTTTTCAAAAAAAAACTTAAAAACAAATTGAAAAAAAATTACAAATTATATTTTTTTGATTTTTTGATAAAGTTTAACCCCCATAACTTTTTTTTTTGGGGGGATTACTTTCCAAATTGGTAAAATTTATCCTTATAATAAAAAGTAGTTTTTCCTGAAAAAGTTACGTTAATCGGAATTTTCTTTTACCTTTTTTATTTTTTTTTAAGTTTAACCCCCCATAACTTTTTTTTGTTTTTGGGGAGAATACTTTCAAAAATAATAGGGATCTTCCCCTCATAGAACTTATTTTTTCTGAAAATTTTGAGTCGATAGGATTATTCGTTCTTAAGTTATAGTGTCCACAAAAAACGTGACATCGGACTGGCGGACGGACGAAAGGACATTTTCAAAAAAAAAATCTCATTTTTTTATGAAACACATTTGTATCCAAGAATTTTTTATCTAGGACGTTTTTTGAC
Organism: Brachypterus glaber; assembly: GCA_958510825.1. Lineage (NCBI taxonomy): Eukaryota > Metazoa > Arthropoda > Insecta > Coleoptera > Kateretidae > Brachypterus > Brachypterus glaber. The sequence goes on along the minus strand of OY294045.1, from coordinate 24,259,337 downwards.
CATTTTGAAAAATTCGAAACTAACGTATAGTACTATTCTAACACTTGCGCTTGAATAGTATCATTAAGGAAAGTTAAACGTTAAGTCTAAAAATTTAACGTTTATTATTTTTTTTTCAAAATTAAACTACAAATTATCCATTTATTTTATTTAGTTGCTTTATCATACATTGTCATGAAGAGACTTTTAAGGCTCTTAAATAAATATAATTGGAACAACCCTTGAACATCTCTTGGCAGCCATGACCTGTACGGTTGCACTTTGTAATTTTAATAAAATGTTAATTAGTTTGATCTATTCAGTTCAAACAAATTATGTAACTGTGTAATGTAATGTTTGTATAAGTAGCCAGTAATTAGTTCCATGGTATGTTCGGAATTTGTAAAAATAATGCTCATAATTTAGATGGTAAGTTTTTTAGGTTAGGTTCATTTTAAAAAACTTTTAATATTTTTATAATTATGCGTTATATCTTATCCCATTGTAATTTTTAGCTTTTGATAAAGGTCTAATATAGACCAAAACTGTTAAGTACTGAAAAGTGACGATTAAAATTTGCCAAAATTAACCCAAAACGAATGTTTTATTTTTTTGTATAAAAATAAATATAATATTCATATTATGCTTGTTATGTGCTGAGGCCTCTTCATTAACTTTGAAGACGAAATATGATATAAATATTTGCAGGTATAATAGGTACAAAGAATTTTTATGTCGACTTTTTGAAGACAAGATCTTGTCTTTATTTATAAAACTTTCTTTTGTCTTCTTGTAGTTTGGAATTTTTTTGTATTCAGACTATTTTTTACTTTTATTTTCACAAAAATACCAAAGCTTAAAATTTTTCACATATTTTTTATTAGCAGTAATTTTAACTGGCATAATTTCTTGCCTATGTTATGTAAATTTATTACATTCTCTTCAATTCACATAATCTTTATATCACATGTTATGTGAATCTCACAGAATGTTAATTTTTTACTCAGTTTAGTTACTTTAACAGAAAAACCTAAAAATAGGGAATGGATCGACCATAAGATCGACCATAAGAGATGATAAAATTAGATAACATAGGTCAACAAGAATTTTGTGACCACGTATGTTTATTTTATAGCTTAGTTAAGACCCACTGACTGTCAAACAAGCATTTTTTTGTCTCCATCATAATTTTTTTCAGCTATATGTCAAAAATCTCATTCTTTAACATGAAGTGTAGAATTTTTAAGTTATGGCCATTTGACACATTTTTTAAAAATCCTACACAAAAATTTTTTTTAATTCTTTCTTTACTTTATTCGAAATCTGCGGCCTCAAAAATAGTCGTATGCTAAAATTCAGAATTTTGTCCCTGTTTTTTTTTTCCTGGCTTACTGTGCGGTTGATTAAAATCCTTACGTAATGGACAAAAACGAAAGTTGTATTCGAAATCAACATAACCAAATTACCCAAAATCAGCTGTTAGATCCAAATCATCTTTCAAAACTTGAAAATTTGTTGGCCTTTGTAATCCGTCGAACATTATTTAAAAGAAGAGTCATCTATTCCTACCATAATGTTGATATGCAGGATCCTATAGCCATGATCATCGATCTGCGTTACAGTCTGTCGATCTGAGAAGGAATTTAAAATAAAGTTAGGCATTTACGATAGAAGATAGGCGGCCTCCTCGTAAGGGATTCCACTAACGTTTTGCTAAATAGATTAAATCATATGTCACGCACTTAATATGATAACGAGGCCTATAGGAAAGCAATTTGCATTTCACATATGATCTAATCACCGTTAAATGCTACTTACCTCCACTATAGTATTTCCAAGAAAGGTCTATATTTTTTAAAACTGCTATACAACCTTTAAGATACTATGGAAACGCGTGCGCCTTAAGCCAATTGACAAGGTCCAATTTACACAACCGTAAAATGTTGTCATGGCAGATTGTGTCATTAACGAGAAAAAAAAAACGATTTTATAAACAAATTTTGTTTCTACAGGAATAGTTTTTATACACAAGTGTTTTAAATGAAAGTTTATCAATTTTTCTTTTCACATCAAAACATATGAATACTGTGTAAAACAAAGTGTTTTTAGGTATCCAGTGACAAAAATTCTCAGTTGGAAATACTATAATATTGTGCAGTTATAACATTTATTTTGCATTTAGAACCAATTACTTCAGCGAAAAAACTACTCTGTTGTTGTGCTTACCGGTAAAAAGATTATATTACATATTATAAAAGGTTAATTGTCAGCCAGGTACACTGAAAAAAAAACAGATTATTTGAACCAAATAAATATGGCAATAACTCAAACGAGCCTTGCTGATCGGACTTTGGATTTTTTAACAGATTCGTATTAAGGAAAACAAAGAATAATTTCATAAAACGCAAGATTATTTAAATTCAATTAAAAGTAACAAAAATACATTATTATTGTTATGTAATTCTTGTATTGTTTTAATTTTATTTCATTTTGTTCTTTTGTCTGTTTGCATTATTTTAAATATTCCTATTAAATTAAAAGCTAAAACATTTTTTTTTAACAAATTAGAATTAAATACCCGAATACCTCGCTGAATAATAAAATACACTATTTTTTTTTCTATTCGTTTGGTACACCTATTAAACAAAATAATTAACGGTTGTTATAGTTATGGTAATTGTAACTACCAGTGCATGTAAACTAAACTTTCGTAGGGTTCCATATAAGCAAAAACGTTTAGTATTTACCACGGTAACGAGCTCTTAGTGCAATGCTCATTGCCAGAAAAACTAATTGGCAAGAGAATTTAGGACTCATACTAAGAATTGGTCGTTTATTTGGACGAAGTGCGAGGACATTTCCTAAAATGAAAAAGCCCTAATGGCAAAGAAATCAAGTCTTTTTAAAACAGATTACTTTTTTGGAGGGGTATTCTGGTTATATCTATTTACTGGAATATTTCGATGAATATTTTACTCAGTTCGAATGCACCTATAGAGGACTATTTGCAGACCTAAATTCAATGACACAATCATATGAGACAATAGATATCTTAAAAATCTTAAACTTTTACCTCCCAGTCCTTTCAAAGAACCTTAGAGTAACACCTCAAATAAAAAAATTATGCTGGTTTAAAAATTGTGTATCAAGGGATTTACCATTAAATAGGCAGAAATGTAATGTACATATATTGTAAATTAATTAATGACTTCCTACATATTATTGTACCAAAGTTACTATATATTATCAAAACAAACAACCTAATGGGTACTCTAATAAATATGGATGACTCACTATAGAAATATGAAATATTCATGTAATTATATTTGATTTTAAACAAACAGTTTTAGATTTTGAATTACATGCCAATACTTGTTTATGTTAATAAGTATAATGTTATGTTTCGTACATAGCAATTCCTGGAAAATATGTATTTTAGACAAATTTACATGTTGTATCTAAATATCAACAATTGAGGACTGAAAGTTCAATAAAATAGTAGAGGAAAGACGCCTAATTTCGGACAGTTTCCCAATTTCGGATAGTAGTGTATCTAAAATACTGTCTGCAAAGGTAAACCGAAACCCACTTTTATGTGAAAAAGTCAAACTAAATCCGTCCTGTAATACGATAACGGTAGAGCTTCTTCCCGTTAAATGACAGCAAAAATCGTTTAAATTGCATTGCATTGGCATGGTTATTTATTTTATAAATAATCGTTATATAAGTTTGTGTTTATTTCTTGAATAAGTTAAGATACTGGTTAAGTTGATCCATTAGTCATAATTAAGCAATTTGAAAACAAACATTTTACAAACTTCTAATTTAAAAAGCAGAAAGTTGCCTAATTTCAGATAGTGCATTTTTGTGCATTTGATTCCCAGTTTCGAATATCTGAAAGCTAATTGTTATTCAGGATAACCAACTATGAATTATTATTATTATTATTATTATTATTATTATTATTATTATTATGTCACAACAAACTAAGACGCACAATTCAGAAAAAGAGATAATAAGATATCCGAAATTGGGAATCTAAAATAATTTCGTGTTTCGTAAAAAACTGCCTAATGATTAAATTACTTCTTAAAGGTCAAGGAAAAACAAGAAACAAGCAATGAGATCCAGATCTAATCTTGAAAAAAAAATTCGCATACTTCCGAAATTAGGAACCCTTTTTCAGATGCACAAAAAATGCGCAAAGTTTTTTTGAAAAAAAAACTGTAATAAAAATGTTTTCATAATAAATCATGATTCGTTATAATAAGTTGTATATTATTATATAAAAAAAAATATCAAAAAAAGTAAAAAATAAAAACTTTTCGCAAAAAAATGAACCGACTTCTATGTCTCTAAAAAGTAAAAAATAAAAAATACTTAAATCGGTGCCAATTTCACAATTCCCTAAATTTATTACTAACCATTGTTTTTTCGTTATTTTATTATTGTTTGCTGTGAAATTGGCACCGACTTAAGTATTTTTTATTTTTTACTTTTTAGAGACACAGAAGTCGGTTCATTTTGTTTGCGAAAAGTTTTTATTTTTTACTTTTTAGAGACATGAACTTGCAGATTTGTAACGTCATCTAAGCTAAATTATAATTGTCCTTTCATCACGGCAAACTGCTGACGTCACAACGCACTGTTAGTGCGTTGTGACGTCATTGTAAATTGTGTGTAAATTTCTAAAAAATAAAAGTAATATTTTTATTTCAGCGCCCAAGAGTCCAAACCAACCTTATTTTAAACGAAATACTGAAGAAAATCTTTAACTTTAAGCGTTAAGTAATAATCAAATAACGCATTATGGTAAAATCACAAAACTTATCATTTTCTCTTGGTATTTTAATATTACAGGTCCAAAGAATTAAGTTTAGAGCCATTTAAAAGATTTTCAGTGTGCCGCAATATTTGAGTGACCCCTTAATCAAATTATAAGGCTTATCCGAGTTATCCGATATGTCTCTAAAAATTTGGTTGGTAGTAGAACCAAATTAAGCCAATTTTAAATGAAATTGAGTTAAAATGATTAGATTTATCTTAATTATCCGGCTTACCCGTCATTATCCGAGCGTCAAATTAAAACGGGACCACCTCATGAAGTTGAAAGAAGTTTCATCAAATTCCATTCATTCGTTCCAAAGTTATGCGGGAACAAACATAAAAAAACAAAGTCACACGTCGAATTGATGACCTCCTCCTTTTTGGATGTAGGTTAAAAAGTAATACCGCCTATTAAATATCAGATAAATTGTAAATGGTATACTGGTATCCGAAATTAGGCGACTTTCCTCTACATTGTTTTATTGAGAGGAATAGTAAAACTTTTTTCTCTCGCATTTGTTGGATTTGATTTTATTGGATTGAACAGATAAGCGGAGTGCACTGTAAAAACTGCATGTCAAATAATGTAAAAATACATGAATTTACATAATACGGAATAGTAAATTTACTATTCTGGACTATGCATAATTCATGAATTCATGTAAAAGAATGTAAAATAATGTAAAAGAATATAAAAGTATGTAAAAGAATGTAAAAGAATGTAAAAGAATGTAGAAGAATGTAAAAGAATTTAAATAGATGTAAAAAAATATATTTACATTGATTTACATATTTTTACATGATTTTACAATGTCGGGCTATGTTATTTTAAGACGCGCGTTCTCTTTGGACAATAACAAAGAAGGCATCGCATCATAAGACGCACCATTTAATATTGTTATTGTTAGAGAGATAGCGACGCATGCTGCTAGGTTAAAGTGTTAAAAGTGTAAAAAAAAGGTAAATATTATTTATGTACGATATTTAAATGCTTTATTTGTGGCCTAAAATTTACATTCATTATAAATTACGATCTTTATCAACCAATAGATTTTTAAAGAAAGATGTAAGCAGTTTATTTAAGGGTGCAAATCGTTTGGTTTATTAAACCAAATGAACTTTACACTACGATATTTCAAAAAAGCTTTGACACAGAGACTTGTAATTTGGAACAAACATTTTCTAAGTAGTAAATATTTTTTTTCAAATTTCAAGTCTCTATGTCAAAAAGTCCAAACCATTCTGGACTATGTAATTTTTAGCGTTCCGGTCTATGCAAAATATTACCATTCTGGCTTATGTAATTTTTACCGTTCCGGTCTATGCAAAATATTACCATTATGGACTATGTAATTTTTACTGCTCCGGTCTATGCAAAATATTACCATTACGGACTATGTAATTTTTACCATTCCGGTCTATGGCAACATATTACCATTTATGGACTATGTAATTTAATGTAATTTATTTTTACCGTGTGGAGTAAGGCAATTACAAATTAGATAAAAAACATTGCTTTGCCTCCGAGTTACTCGGCGAGTATGACAATGATTTTTTTTCAAGCATTAATAGTTTTAACCTCATTTTACCCCATCCTGATTTTTGCCAAAATCAATCCTGGCCTAGAACTTTAAATCAACAACGTTTGATCCAAATTTAAAGTCTTGAGCTTAAAGCGTTCGAGTTATCGTGGTAACAAATTTCCCGGACAGACAGACCGACAGACAGATTTTTTTTAAATAATTCATCTTTTTTGGATGTAAAACGCCAAAAAACCTGAAAAAAAAAACAATTTTTTTTTTCCAAGCAAGGCTTTTTTCGGGAATAGCTTACATTTTATTTTTATTCTATGCATACAGCCTATTCCAGAACTCGCGTACAGAAATTTAAGGGTATATTAAAGACCCTCTGGAAAATATGAAAAAAAAAATCAAAAATATCCATCTTCAGTACTAATTAAAAAGGAAGCTCTTTAATCTGACCAATCCTGTTGCTGATGTTAAATTACCTACAAATTAGTTTTTCCCTACTTATTATTAACTATGGTTGCATTTTAATTGTTAACGCGCGCATTGTTTGAGACTTTCAACTTTAGAATCTTTTTAGGTTATTATATTTTGAGGCTATCAAATATTCTATTTTTATAGGGTCACTCCATCCGGCGGTGTATTTTTGACATTAATAAATATTTATGTCACATTAATCACCATGTTAAACTACAGAATATGTACCTGCAGTAATTAAATTTGCTTCCATAACTATAAATTTAACTTCCCTAGTAGCAAAATAACATCAAATCCACGTGAATATCATGTTAATACGTGACATTTGATGTTACAATTTTAGTGAAATTTCACATCATTTTCACATGTTATGGATGTCCTATTTCCTCTCCAAATAACATCACAGAATGATGTCCTTAAAATAACATCAATTTGATGTTCTTGAAATAACGTAATTGTGACATCACATATATAACATGAATTTGATGTTCTTTATAATACTTTAATTTCAGAATTAAATATCTCACGTAGAAATGTTTCCCGGAAGTTTCAAAAACGTTTATATAACCGTGAAATGTACCGCACGGAAACATTTCATAGAACTTGTGACAAATTTGTCACGCTTCCAGAAACATTCTCCAAATAAAAGTTATAACTTTTACATGTTTCTGAAATGTTTTGCTCTATTTTATCCATATTCACTATTGTATCCAAAAAATATATATAATATATTGTATCACTTTGCTTGGAATCATAAAACCAGAGACAAAAGTTCTTATTTCTGATAAAACACTCACAAACATAAAATGGCGGGATAACGCCATACCTACATCAACGTTCGCAAATGATGTAACTATAGTTATTATAATGGAACGTCAAAACGATGTTTTATATTAATATTATTATTGAGTTTCAAAATTCACATCATTTCGATGTTAATTTCCAGTAAAATAAATTGGTGTTACAAGGTGGCAAAAAACTAACGTGGTATTGATGTTGTCTGTTAACATTCTTATTTAGTTTCAAACTACACATCATTTTGATGTTAATTTCCAGTGAAATAAATTGATGTTAAAAGGTGACGAAAAACTAACGTGGTATTGATGTTGTCTGATAACATTATTATTTAGTTTCAAAATTCACATCATTTTGATGTTAATTTGCAGTGAAATAAATTGCTGTTAAAAGGTGACGAAAAACTAACGTCGTATTGATATTGTCTGTTAACATAATTATTTAGTTTCAAAATTCACATCATTTTGATGTTAATTTCCAGTAAATTATTTTTATGTTACTAAATAACCTGATAATGATGTTGTGGTGATGTTATTCGATGATGTCAAAAAATTCACTTTAATTTAATGTTAATTTTCAGTGAAATAACGTCATTTGCTACTAGGGTTTTAGAGGTAATTTAACATCAGCAACAGTATTGGTCCACTTGAATTGAACGAAGATGGTTTTTTTGTTGACATTTTTTTCATATTTTCCAGAGGGTTTTTAATATACCCTCAAATTTATGTACGCGATTTCTGGAACAGGCTGTATATGGCTTAATTAAATGTTACTGTTTAAACCCGAATTAATTCATTTAAAATTTGAACAGAATGTTAAAAATATGATTAAAAGGTATTAAATATACTATTAATTACTGAATTTCAAAGGCAATCGGTTTAAATTGAAAATTTTGACTATAGGATTAGAGGCCAAAACTGTAAACATTACATTGAATTGCAATGGCTTTATTTCGAAAATAAAAAAATGCAAAGCTGCATGAAAAATGCCATAACTCCTCGGCCATGAGTGAAAAATAAAGCGATATGAAACAGGAAGCAACTTATTATGAACCATAAGGGAGATGTTATATAAATGAGAAGCCATAAATCACTTAAAAATATGGTGAAAAAGAAAATGGTAAAAATTTTCCTTTCAAATTATTTCAGATAGTAATTTAATATATTGCTATGTTAATTCTATCAGATCTTATTCCATAAACTACGGTTATCTTTAATAAAAGATGTATTTTATACACACAGCAAAAAGTTTTTCATATACGAATTAAGTTCTAGTTTGACATCGTAATTTTTTAGGGTTTCGTACAGGTCTTAAGGTCTTAAAAAAACGTAACATTTGTAGGATCGCTCGATTTTCCGTCCATCCGAACATCTGTCACATCCGTTTATATCGGGAACTATATATCCTAGGAATCTGAAATTTCGCATACGAGCAGATTGTATTAACGAGAATCTAGTCTAATTGGCCAAGTATAATTATTTTTTCAGAATATGTTCTAAAGTCAAAATTGTTTTCTTAATCAGTGTACAGAGTTGACTCTGGGTACTTTTAAGGTCTTAAAAATAAAAAACGTAACACTTGTAGGATCGCTCGAGATTTTCCGTTCATCCGTACATTTGTCACATCGATTTATATCGGAAACTATATATCCCAGGAATATGAAATTTGGCATACGAGCGGATTGTATTAACGAGAATCTGGTCCATTGGCCAAGTATAATTATTTTTTTAGAATATGTTCTAAAGTCAAAATTGTTTTTTTAATCAGCTTACAGAGTTGACTCTTGGTACTGAAGAGGGCCAGCAGCCAAACTAAGCGAAACTGTCACTCTGTACGATGAGAAAATATATTGATGGAATAATAAATTAATATTGGTTTAATTCTGTTCAATTAAGTATATGCTAAAATTTGGACGTGTGAAAAGTTTTTATGTCTATTTTAAACAGTTAAGTTAAATAATTATAATTATCGTATTCGATTTTGTTTTAATAAATCAACTAGTAACTATAGTTTGTGCCAACCTGAATAGTTCATTTGTTTTGCAATTTGTGCAAAACTAGAAACTGACCAGCCTGAAAACTGAATTAACAATTGCAGGTATGCACCTTAGCAAAACTTTGGCACAGGGGTGGATCTAGAGTCCAGGTATAAAAGTTGTAAGATTTTGGACGCATCAAATTAGAATCAAGCGGTTGTACCTACTCGCTTGGGAAAATAAAGGGTTATTATTGATTTCTTTCAGGTTTATAATCACAACTTTATTCGAATGACCTATAAAATATCAAATTGTACATGTTTTGATGTGTTTGTGAAAAAAATTTTATCGGAAAATGCGGAAAATTGTGGAAAAGATGGCCCTTGCCTCTGTTATGATCTGAATATTTTATATGTTGTTAAAATTTTAAAATAATATTTCTTTAATATTGCGCTATGATACAATCTGGCTTCGGAAGAGTTCGGTGTGTCCTACATTTGTTCGGACCCCTCCTTGGTAATTCTTGTCGGTATAACTTAAAAGTTGTGTAACATGTAAAATGTTACAAGTTAGTAACTATTAGTTACCTTATAAAGTAAACTTACTTTTATTTTAGTATCAAGTATTTGGTTCCTCCAAATAGCGAAATTTCTTTTGTTATTATGTTTTACAGGTATTGTGATTGCTTCACACATTATATTTAGTTCATTCAGTATTCACTCATTTATATATTTTATAGATAACATGTCTCAGTTGTATTTGTTTATTATAACTTTTAGGTTATGTTTATACGTCAAACTTTGTCGAGTAGTTTAGTTAGGGTTCTCCAGAATCGCAGATCTGAAATGTAGTTTATTGGTGGCTTAGTGTCACATGACATTCAGATAGCTAAGATCATGGCATAAGATCACCTGCTTGGTCGACCTTGTTGTCAGACATATTATTTATCTTGGTTTACTTTACCGAGATTGGCTTCACCTTGTATTCGCCAGGGTATATTAAAATCTGTATTTAGTAAATGAGTTAATACTGACTTAGTTTTAATCAGTTTAGTTATTAAGTTAACCTATTTGGATATTTTTGGCTCATGGTTAATTACTTATATTTTGTATTTTTGTAAGAGACATTCTGTCGATATGATTTGGCAACATTGCTTCTTCAAGTTTACCTGGGTAAGCGAAGCCTTGACCTACTCCTTTTTCAAATTGTATCATGTGGGTGTCACTACGTATTGCGTGAACTTTTAAAACATCTAAGCTAAGGTAGGCTTTTATTTAAATTCTTATAGCTACACAGCTTGATTATTGTTTAATCTTTCTTTAAACGTATTTAGTTAACCATTTGGTTATTATTTAAGTACTTCTTTTTGTACATGTATAAACGCATGGTTTTTGGTTTTCAGCCATGACATTTTTTTTCACACATGGGACTTCAGGGTCCGATTTGTATGTAATCCAATTCAAATGTAAGCCACAAGCATAATTCATATCCAAGTCAAGATGATATAAAATCCTGAATTTAGTTGATCCAGCCATAACGTACATTATTTAACATGAGGTATAACTTCAATTTATTTGAAACTCAAAACCTATGAGGCCAAACATTAGCCATTATTGGAGGTATTCTTGAGGAGAGGTCGCGGTGATGAACCAATGTTGCTTGAGCCAAACTTATTCCGAAGGAAAATGGGTATATTCCAGAAAATCTATTTCTTAAGTTAAGTAACTACCAAACGTTCCCTCAGAACTATTTTTTTATACATAAATCCTCATATAGGAATTGCTTTTCATTTATGTAAAACTAATTTACATACTTTAGTGTTCATAGTTATTTAATAACTATTAAATTACACCAGTGGTGTAATCAACAGCGTAACTTCATGTATCTTTTATATAAATGACAAACTTATAATAAATGTAACGTATATAAATTTCAGACTTCGATTGATATATCCAACTTACAAAAATATAAATTTCTCTTTCAGGATTGAACAAATATTAAAACATAAAAAATTCAAATAATAATATCAATAGTGATCTAGAGCACTAAGTTAACAATCCAGAAATACTCTAGATGGCGCCCTAATTAAAAGCCTCTTAATAACAAAGTTATTTTTCACGTTAAGAACCCCCCCATTAACAGGTGCCTCCGACATATTGAGCTGCCGTCCGCAACATCTTATCACCTATACATTTATATGTGATAGTTGTCTAGTAGTCCAAATTGTTTATACAAATTTAATTTATGGTTAAAATGATCGTTTCAGATGTCAGAAATAGCAATTAGTTTGCAAATTGATGAGACTGAAACTCTTTTGTCGGGGTAATTAAATATGCGCGGTATATTTGTAGATATTTTGCGCTAATAGCATTGTCAAATAAATTTAACTAGTGACCTTCTTATTGGGTATATAAACTCATGAAAAGATTCATAATTATTCAGTTTTATTCGGGGTGTCACTATGTCAAAATCAAAAGTGAAAATGTAGTTTCTGTGAGAATTAATTTTGAGATTTATTCTTGAATTAAAAAATAGTTTTTAAACTTAGAAAAATTTTGAGACTCGTTTTATCAGACATAAAAATAATTGGACACTTATAAATACTGTTAGTATGAACACTGATAGAAATTTTGACGAATATTATTTAACTTTGAAAAATATTTTGTAACTTATTTAAATGACTTATACGAACCAGATTAAATATACACTAAGAAAAATGTAGACAATAAATTGGGATTTGAAAATGAATGCGAATAGTTGGGATTTCAAACATAGAATGTTTTAATTTAGAAGTATTTAATGGAAAATAATATATAATGGAATTTAGAATTTAAGGGCTTTGCATAAAAATAGGACTTAGAAGTAAGAATTGATCTTTCATGATCTTGAAGAATTTATTCACATTTATTTAATATATTATTCTTAAGTTAAGAAGAAATCGTTTTATCTGTTTCCAAAGCGCCGTCTCCTAGAATACCCGCTTCCGAATAAAGTGATAAGTGGTTAAGTATATTCTCCGCTCGGGTATACTTTAAATACGATAGAAGATTGTATGGTCAACCTAACTGAGTAAGTTATAATAAAAGTTATAATTAACTGCTCGGCTATAACCGAATTATATACCTCATCACTACATTAGTAGAAAAATATTTAATAGTAAAAAACCACTTCACTACACCTCGAAACGCCTTTTTTTTCTATCGTTTGCGGTGACCATTTCTTCGAAACCAATTTACCGATCAATATGAAATTTTTAAGGGTTCTTATTACAATAGTTGAAGGGTTTTGTAAAAAAAAATGGCGATGACTTTCCCAAAAAATCGATTTTTGAAAAAATGGGTTTTCCGGACGGAAAAAAAACAGAATTTTTTTTTTCAAATAAAAATCCCTTCGTCCACGTACTAGCTATTATAATTACGAACAAGACCTTAAAATTTGAGATTGATAGTGAATTGGTTTTTGAGAAATCGTGGTCACCGCAAAAAAAGGCGTTTCGGGGCAAGGGCCATCTTTTCCACAATTTTCCGCATTTTCCGATAAAATTTTTTTCACAAACACATCAAAACATACAGGATGTCCAGTAAATGATGGCATTAATTTTAAGGGGAGATTTAACTAAATAGGAAAATATGAAAAAAGTTCCTATAAAAATAAATAAAAATGCGTCATCTCCCTAAGCCCCTTTGAAAGTGGCTAAAAAAATTAGTTTTTATTTAATAACTCAGTAACGCTTTGGGGTACAGCACCGAGGTCTTGAATGTAAACTAACCTTAATAAGGCTTATCTTCGTATGCTATATTCATGTACTTATTTTAAACAGCGGAGTGCGAAACTGGGTGCCTTATTAGTTTTTTGTCTCAAACTTTTTTCTTTATTCTTTGTAATTTTATTTTTGGACTTTTGGACTTTTTTGGACCTCAGGTTAAAATATATAAAAAGGTACTTGTTGTAATACTGTAGGATTAACTGTTTTCGAAAAAAATTAATTTGAAGGTGAAATTTCACGGTTCGAGGACGAAAATGTTGAAAACCTAAATAAATTTCAATGATGCAAGGTAAATGTACATTAAAAACTAAGAAAGAAAACTTATATACAGGTACTTCCAAAAATCAATCCTAAGGGAGCTATGCACCATTTTTAAGGGCCATGTTAGCTTTAAAAGCGATTTTTCGACTCACATGTATAAAAAAATTTTTTTCTTAGTTTTTGATATAGAATAACCCTGCATCATTCAAATTTTGGTTTTAAACATATTGGTACTTAATTTTTCGTTCTCGATTCGTGAAATTTCACCTTAAAATGAATTTTTCTCAAAACGGTTAATCCTACAGTATTAGAACAAGAGTACCTTTCTTATGTATTATGTTTCCCACACCCCTGTTTAAAATAAGAACATGAAGATAGCATACGAAGATGGGCCTTAATAAGGATAGTTTACATTCAAAACCTCGTTGCTGTACCTGAAAGCGTTCCTGAGTTATTAAATATAAACCGATTTTTTTAGCCACTTTCAAAGGGTCTTAGGTCCCTTACGACGCATTTTTAGACATATGTTTATAGGGACTTTTTTTCATATTTTCCAACGTAGAATCACCCCTTAAAACTAATGACATCATTTACTGAACATCCTGTATACTATTTGATATTTTGTAGGTAATTCGAATAAAGTCGTAATTACTTACATACCTGAAAACAATTTGGAAATTGCTATATAGGGGTTTTTAAGGGGTTGCTGAAGTTGAGTCTAATACAAAAATGGTGTAACTGCACCCCCGTAGGTTGGTATATAGGGGTTTTTCGTGTCGAAAAATATGAATCTGATAATATTTTTTTTCTAATTTCACCCCCTGAGGGGTGGGGGGTAGTTTTCGTAAAATTTGATATATTGGGGTTTTTGTGGTTGCTGAAAGTGAATGTAATAATAAAAAAATCTAAATCCACCCCCTGAGGGGTGGGGGATAATAAAAAAAACTCCACCCCCTAAGAGGCGGGGGGTAGTTTTCGTGAAAATTGGTATATTTTTAAGGTTGCTAAAAGTGAATCTGATAATAAAAAATGGATTTTACGCGCGGAGGTGAAAAATGGGAAAGCTCTTTTACTGCTGAAAATTACTTAATTTTTTTTCATCATGGACTGATTTTTTTCAAATTTCAATCAACACATCCAAAATTAGCGAATTAGTATTATATGAGTTTTAAGGGTTTTTAAAGTTTGTGTAATTTCCAAAATAAACTCCATTTTATTCATCAGATTATATATTTGTTGCAAACTTGACTTAAAACAAATAAAATCTAATTTTATATTTTCACAAAAAAACATCTTATGGGGTGACGTTTGTGTCACCCCATAATGTGTAATGTGTGTAATGAAAATCGTGTTTTGGACAATAATGCAGTTTGTCAAAATCGGCATACGAAAAACTAAAAGAATCAGTTCCCATAAACCAAATAAAAGTGTGTTAACTTAGGCTATTCTCATAATGATTTTGAACGCTTTAACCTAAAGAAATGGAGAAATCGCATCTATAGATAGACAAAAAAAAATGAATGTAAATTGAACGTGACCGCCGAGAACACTAGGTAACAAATCGCAACTTTTTATTTTTCCCTGATCGGAAAGTAATTTTTTCTTACTAATTCGAGGGCGTAGAATCCGAATCTAAGCTTGGAAAAATTCCAGAACCCAAGATTTTTGAGATATAACTCCAGGAAATAATGACGTTTTTTTCAAAAATGTTTAAAAAAACTAGTAGGATTTTGAAAGTTTTAGGGTATATTAAAAAAAAATACGAGGAATTCTAAAATATATATGCCAAAGACCTACTGCCACAGTAAGTACACGAAAAAAAAATAAAAAGCTTAAAATGAAATTACAGACCTACTTAATTGCTCATTTGTGCCAAGACTATCAAATTTGTATAAATATTCTATAGGACTTTTTGTAGACTATAAATTCTCTATAAAAATATTTATATAAATATATTTTTGTTTTGCTTAGTTTGTTCGTAAAAAGTAAATGAATGAAAAAGAAATAAAATTAAAGCACACAGTGTAAACTTTTTTCCCGAGCCCAAAAAATATATTTTTCTTATCAATTTAAAGGCGCAGAATCTGAATTTGACCCTTTTTTTTGTTCATTTTTCACCCTAGTGATGATTTTCGACGATTTTTAGCATGAGTACGTGGCGATAAGCTTGTCCCCTTATGCACCCTCTCCTTACCCTTCACCCCTACTTAGTTTTGTTACAGGATCAATTTTTTTTAATATTTTTTTTCCATAATATCCCTATTTATTCTACCTATGAATTTAAAGTTTCCATATTCTAAGTTGGGTATTTTTTAACTAATATTGAGTCGCCGAATCTAAATTTGTCTTCAGAATATTTTTATCTCCCATGTTTTTAGAACAAAAGAGGGATAAAATAATGATTTTTTAACATTTTATCTCATTTTTCTCAGAAACCTTAGGTAATAAAAATATTCTAAGGCCAGATCCGGTCTCAGCGACCCAAAATTAGTTAAAAAACATATGACTCAAATCAGGGCGAGAAACCGTGTTGCCTAGTGGAATCAGTAAAATACCTCGGCACCTCTTGTGCCGAAGTAAATGTTAAATGTGGAACTATCCACCCCCAAATGTCGGTCAAAACTTTTCTCCAGTAATTTGCAAAATAGTTTTCCCAAATTCGAATATCACAGTGTAAATTTCGTGACTAATTTCAAGTACAAATTGGAGAATGAAGCTTTCAAACCGCAAATCGTCCAAGGCGACAATTGCTGTTCAGCAAAAATATATTTGCGATAATTCAGCACACTTTTAACAGGCTAAAAATACACTAATGATATAATAATTACACTAGTTTAATAATTTAACTTTTAATGTTATACAGGGTGTCCGGTAATTCGCGTCGAAGCGGGAAACCGTAGAATCTACATAATTCTAGGATGGGATTGTTTATGGTAAAAATCGGGGTGGGGTTAGGATGTAATATTGGTTTTATTTTGCTTTCCCATCTTGAAACTTTTCAAAATTTCGGAAAGCCTTGTTTTCGTGCAAAAATGTTTTTGCGTTTTGTGCCGTTTTATGTCGATATAAATAAATTTCAAGCAAAAAAAAATTGTCGGTCGATCGTTCTGTCCGGGAAATCTTGTAAGCCCGATAACTTAAAAGCGCTTTAACTTAGAGACTTGAAATTTGGCATACAGATATTTTACCAAAAGTTCTCGCTCTGGTTTGTTTTTGGTGAACATTGGGATGCGACAAGGGGGGAAAATGGGGAAAAATACATTTTTATCCAAAAATTTAAAAATTGCTATATAGGGGTTTTTAAGGTTGCTGAAATTGAATCTGATAATAAAAATTTTCTAACTCCACCCCCGCAGGGGTAAGGGGATAAATATTTTTAAATAATAAAATAAATTTTGGTATATAGGGATTTTTGGGGTCGACGAATATGAATCTGATAATAATTTTTTTCTAATTTCACCCCCTGAGGGGTAGTTTTCGTCAAAATTGGTATATTGGGGTTTTTGAGGTTGCTGAAAGTGAATCCAGCCCTTGAGGGGTGAGGAGTAGTTTTCGTAAAAATTGATATATTGGGGTTTTTGAGGTTGCTGAAAGTAAATCTGATTATAAAAAAAAATCTAATTCCACCCCCAAAGGGGCGGGGAGTAGTTTTTATGAAAATTGGTGTTTTTAATGTGGCTGAATGTGAATCTGATAATAAAAAAATTTTTACTCCACCCCCTGATGGTAATTTATATATTGGGGTTTTTGAGGTCGCTAAGACTGAATATTATAATAAAATATTTCTAATTTTACCCCCTGAGGGGTGGCAGTAGTTTTTGTGAAAATTGGTATATTGGGGTTTTTAAGGTTGCTGAAAGAGTATCTGATAATAAAACAAATCTAACTCCACCCCTTAAGAGGCGGGGGGTATATTTTTAAGGTTTCTAAAAGTGAATCTGATAATAAAAAATCCATTTTACGGGCAGAGGTGAGAAATGGGAATAAATAAAAAATATACCTAAATTAAAAGTTTCATAAACAAATGTTTTACAAGTTTTGGGCTTCGGCTTTCTCTGAGGTCACTTATATATAAAAGTATTCGTATTTAGATACCTAGTTAGTAGTTTTAATATCAGGTGCCGAAAACAGCCGGAAGTATTTTTTTTTTGGAATATCAAAAATATCAAAAAATTGACACTCTGTATAAATAGTAGTTTACTTTAAATAATTACAGTTTAATATATTTAATTATATGAAAAAAAAAAAAAAATAAAGCTTCGGCAGATTTTTTAAGATCACGCAAAATCTTTTGAAATGGTGGTAATTGAACCCCACAAATTTTTCGAAAAAGTGTCCGAAGTCACCTCGGTTTGGACGGTACCTTCTTAATTAAAAAAAAAACACTATAAAAAATACTGCTGCCAACAAAATAATAATTTCCACTATAGGCCTACGTTCATTTTAATCAAAAACTAAAAAAATTAAAAATTAAAAAAAAAATCAAAAAATTTTTTAGTTTGTTCAAAAGTTTTTTTTTTGGTAAAACGAACAATAAGTTTAAAAAAAATGTTTTTTAAAAAAATTGTTTTTACCCCATTTTACTCCCTTATCCCACCCCGAAAAAATTACCGAAAACAATCCCAACCTAGTACTTTGGATAAACAACTTATGGTCCAAATTTAAAGTCTTTAGCTCAAAGCGTTTTCAGGTTATCGTGGTCACAAATTTTCCGGGCAGACCGACAGGCAGAATTTTTTTGACAGAAATAATTTTTTTGTATCTAAAGCGTCGAGAAAGATTAAAAAAGCAATATTTTTTTTTCAGAATTTTTTTACTAACGCAAGACTTTCCTTAGAAAAAGTAATATATTAATAGAATAAACTCTAATAAAAAGCAAGACATTTTTTTATACAATTAGCATAATTCGTTAGTTCTATGAACCCAACCTGAAGTCTCCAGGGATGTCTATTTACTATCGTAAACATAAAATACGCGCAAATCACAATTACACATTGAATTTAATAAATAAATTTGTTAAAAAAAATAGGCATTTTTTGGGAATTTTTTCGGTATTTTCCGAACTTTGGGATTCAAAAATTTTCGGGATCCCTAATTTCGGGACTAGATACTCTATGCAGGACCTATATTATGTATAATTTAGGATTTTTTAACATGGTTAGACATTTTCTTTCACTTTTGGTTTCACCGAAAATGCATCGAACTTTCGAATTTTAAATAGAACACCCTTTATATTCTTACATATTTTGGTTTCAAAAATCGATTTTGAGAACAAGCATGTGTCACTTTTTGACAGGTCATGTCATTTTTTATTTAAATTTTTATCTAGAGTGCCTTAAATTAGCTTATTCGCTTAATTGTTGGTCTAGTATCTTCAGAAAAATACTATTTTGATTTTTTCCCAAAACTCTAAAAGGTTCAAAAATCATACTTTGCTCCATAAGTTATTTTTTTCAAATGGAATGAGGGTGGCTCATTAGGTTAAAAAGAAAGAGAATTTTCTTGCGAACATTTTGATACCACACATGAATAATGAAACCTTGGTCCATAAGTATTTTTTTTTTCAAATGGAAAGAGGGTGGCTCATTAGGTTAAAAAGAAAGAGAATTTTCTTGCGAAATTTTTGATACCACACATGAATAGTTTATTTGGAAGAACTTGGTATTAAAACAAAAGATTTAAAATGAAGATTAAACTAAAAATATACATGACCTGTCAAAATTTGACAAGTGACGCATCCTTGTTCTCCAAAACGTCCAAACGAAAAATACTATTTTGATTTTTTCCCAAAACTCTAAAAGGTTCAAAAATCATACTTTGCTCCATAAGTTATTTTTTTCAAATGGAATGAGGGTGGCTCATTAGGTTAAAAAGAAAGAGAATTTTCTTGCGAACATTTTGATACCACATATGAATAATCAAACCTTGGTCCATAAGTATTTTTTTTTTCAAATGGAAAGAGGGTGGCTTATTAGGTTAAAAAGAAAGATAATTTTCTTGCGAAATTTTTGATACCACACATGAATAGTTTATTTGGAAGAACTTGGCATTAAAACAAAAGATTTAAAATGAAGATTAAACTAAAAATATACATGACCTGTCAAAATTTGACAAGTGACGCATGCTTGTTCTCAGAATTAATTTCTGAATCAATACAGGGTATTTCATTTAAAAATCTAAATTTCGATTCATTTCTGGCAAAACCGGAAGTGCCAAAAAAATTCTTAAATTATACGTAATATAGCTTCAAGATAGCACTTGTTTAAACATTTGTCAAGACTTTGCAACATTTTGTTAAATAAAAAGTGAAGCCCTTGGTTTATTTTATACGCATAGTGAAATTATCATTTCTAGTGATATTCTGGACCCATTGATCCAATAATGTAGGATACTATCCGATTTACCCAAATATGGGAGTTTTGAAACAGATACCGTCTGGTCTATTAACAGAATTACTATAAGTATAAATGCATTAAAAAATAAATATCTTTAAAGAAATAACATTAAAATTTTAAACATTAAATATGTAAATTGAGAATAATGGGACTGGATCTTGGTAAAAAAACAAAAACACCAGTTAATGTATGTCGACGTTTCGTCTTTTATTAAGATAAAAATATGATATCAAAAAAAAAAACCGAAATCATTGAGAATGTTGAAAAAAAAAAACAAACAAAAACCTGCTAAGTACTTGAAGTACTATTTTCTTTTTGTAAATATAAATATTAAAGGCAAATAATAACCAACACGAAAAAAATTAAAAAATTAATAAAATATGGCAACCCTATTATGTAATAATTATTCGAATATATTCTCAATGATTTTCGGTTTTTTTGAGATCATATGTTTATAATTGCATTTGTATTGTTATAATACTTATTAATTGTATTATTATAATAATTATTATAATAATTATTTAACGTTTTCTTAATTAGCGTGCAGAGTTGACTCTTGGTACTGAAGAGAACCAGCAGTCCGAAAGTGTCAATATACCAATATCACTCCGTACGATGATTAGAAAATAGATTGATGGAATAATAAATTAATATTTTTATAATTTTGTTTAAAATTCAAAATTTTTGTCCCTAATAACACAGGCCCACAAAAGAAAAAAAGTGGGCTGTGCTGGGGTTGAGACCTAACTAATCTTATGTATTTTGGGATGCTGAATACGAATCTGTCATAAAAAAGGCACTTCGTGGGCTTATTTTGTTTCTACACTGAAAAAACTGTCTGGACCTACAAAAAAAAGTGGTCTGTGCTGTGGTTAAGACCCACGGATTCTTATGTATTTTGGGATTCTGAACACGAATCTGCCATAAAAAAAGGCACTTCATTTTGTTACACTGAAATAATATGAGATTTTTACCATTTTAGAAAGTTTTTTCAGTGTAGCAAAGAAATGAGCCCATGAAGTGCCTTTTTTATGACAGATTCGTGTTCAGCATCCCAAAATACATAGGATTAGGTGGGTGTCAACCCCAGCACAGACCACTTTTTTTATCTTGTGGGCCTGTGTAATTATTCTTCTATTTCTCACACATTGGCTTAAACAAATCTCTTTTATATTGTAGAGACCTAAAGAAGTCTTAATAAAAGACAACACGTCGACATACATTAACTGGTGTTTTTGATTTTTTGCCAAGATCCAGTGCCACTATTCTCAATTTACAATTTAAACAAGGATCAGTAAAACCTCCATTAATATTAAATATATTTATAATAATGTTTAATTATTAGTTTTTTTTTAATCAATTTAATTATTAATTTTTATTAAACTCTTTTATCTAAATAAAGTAGTAAAGTAGCGTATAAAATCTAATTTAGTAAAGTTTTGAACTCTAAATCTATTAATCAATTTCTAATAAGAAAATCTCGAAAAGTTTTAAGTTTTTACGTTTATATTCTAAGCTTTATAAATGGTTGGTATTAGAAAAACTTTGTTTATAATTTTTTAATTAATAATATTTATTAGTTTCATACTTATTATTATTTATTTTGTTTTATTTCAGGTAAATAATCTATGAATATAACATTCTACTGGGTATGTATAAGAAAAAAAAATATTCAAAATCATTTAGAAATAAGCTAATTACATACATATGTAAAAGTTGTAAATCAATTATTGTTAAAAAGTTTGAAACACCATATCCCCCCTGTCTTGTGACTAACTTCACATAGATATATCAAAAACTTAAATGTATTAAATAGTTTTAAGTACTTATTTTTATAAAATAACATCAGATATACATTTAAATTACAATATTTTCATATTTCTAAAATATTTTACAGCCAATTTAGCTGTCATTTAGAAAGATTACTAATAAGTGCTGCCTCTTCTGCTAATTTAAATAAATGCATAATATTAATTTAAACTTTTTTAGACAAATATTAATTATTTATGTTGAATGAGTAATTTATAATTAATGTTTTCAATATTATATTTTTTGTTTTAAGATTATTATTATTAAATAAAATTTATTTTTTTAATTTGTTTCCGTGAAGACGACCATCTATCTATACATGCATGCATTGATAAAGCAAAATGTGTAACTAACTTCACCAATGTTTATAAATTTAAAAATGGTGTCAGTTTTGTTGTGGAAAATAAAATACACAATTGTATTTACAATTTATGATATAGGTATAACCGCGGGGTTACGCCCCTTGGTCAGCTTACTTTCTCTCAGTAAATCAAATATTTTTCACCTCGGTATGTAATATACTACACCTTTTCAAGTTGTAAATAGGAAAGTGTAAATTGATATTCAGAATTTCAAGTTAAATTTCAGAAAGTATAAATTGTAATTCAGATTTGCAAGTTATATTTCAGAAAGTGTAAATTGTAATTCAGATTTTCAACTTATATTTCAGAAAGTGTAAATTGTAATTCAGATTTGCAATTTATATTTCAGAAAGTATAAATTAAATTTCAGAAAGTGTAAATTATATTTCAGAAAGCGTAAGTTGAAATTCAGAAAGTGTTAATTATATTTCAGAAATTATAACTTTATAATATTATTACAGAGTAAATTGTATTTCAGAAAGTGTAAATTGTATTTCAGAAAGTGTAAATTAAATTTATTTGTTAATTTATAATTTATACGTATGTAATATAATGAAGTGACCTAGCCATTTAGAAATTAATTTTGTTAAATGTTTAATTTTATGTAAAAAATACATTTTTTTTTAATTTCAATTTATTGCTGTTCAATATTTAATACCGAATATATGTATAATACATAACTGCTACTTTTTTTAAATTTTGTTGAATAAAATAATATGTTCCGAAATAAAAATTATGATTTCTGATTTACAAATTACCGTTTCCTAAAATTAATTTACACTTTCTGAAATTGAATTTACAGATCCAAATTTAAATAAAATAACACATTCTGAAAATTAATTTCTACTTTCTGAAATATAATTTACACTTTCTAAATTTCAACTTACGCTTTCTGAAATATATATTACAAATCTGAATTTCAATTTATACTTTCTGAAATATAACTTGCAAATCTGAATTACAATTTACACTATCTGAAATATAATTTAAAAATCTGAATTACAATTTATACTTTCTGAAATTTATTTTAAAAATCTGAATATCAAATTACACTGTCTGAAATTAATATCACACTTTCTGATTTACAACTTGAAAAGGTGTAGTACTGCCTTCCTAAAGAGGAACGCGGCATGTACACCTGACACATACGGTTTTCGTTTTCGTTTATTTTACTACGGAGAATAACGGTAAGTACCAATCCTAAGGAAAGAAGAAGTTACCTGCCGCGTTCTTTTTATGTAAAAGTTTGGTATGGATTTTAATCTATTAATAAACGAAATAATATCTAAACTAACTATATTTATGCTTTTTAGTATTTAAAAAATCTGTTAATTTCTGGTATCTATATATAAAATAAAATTTAATTGAACGTATAATTCTTTTGTGCGTGTAAGTGAATTTTTGAAATAAATAAAAATCCAAACATCAAATATTTTTTATGATTTTCTGTAATAATATAAATTTGTTATACCTTATAGTATAACAAGCCATAAAGATATGTAATGCTACGCATTCCATTATATACTATTTACAGTAAATTGTATATTTCATTTTCCCAAATACTTAAATTTTCAAAAAAAAAAATAAAAAAATATAATTTTTTTTGAACAGATCTTTTTCTAACAAACGATTTTTTTTTTAATTTTTTTAATTTTTTAATTTTTTTTTTTATTTTTTTTTTATTTTTTTTTCGTTTTTAATTTTAATAAACCTAAGCCTATAAGGAAAAATATTATTTTGTTCGCAGCAGTTTTTATATTATATTATTATTTAATTATATTTAAACAGATATATCTACTATAGTACTATACTAGTAGATACTTAGTGCATATACTATTAAACAATAGTATTAACAATAGTATTTAACAATATATATATAATATTAAATATATATTTTTTTATTTCTTTTTTTTATTTGTTGATTCATCAATATTTTATAATAATATTAATTTTATCTTATTATAAGAAATGTTTATTTCTTTAGAAACAATAAATGTATCTATCTATATATTAATTTTGTCTGACTGCCACTAAAATACCCATAATTTTGCTTTCTTTTGTATTTTCTTTATCCTGTTTTCTTTTTTAAAACAAATTTTTATATAGAAAAAACGCGGCAAGTAACATCTTCGATGCACTTACCGCAGATTTTCTTAGGATTGGTACATACCGTTATTCTCCGTAGTAAAATAATACTAAGCTCGAAAACCGTATGTGTCAGGTACATGCCGCGTTCCTCTTTAGGAGGGCAGAGTAGTTAATTACTTCTTCGAGAAAAGTCTTACATTAGTACAGAACAAAATAAAGTTTTTATTGCTTTTTTACGTTTTATTGCAATAACTTTTGCAGTATTTTTTATTTTCTAAATACATAATAATATCATAAAATATTTCTCTAAAAATAGTAAACTAAATATAGCAATAATGCAAATATTTGCTAAATTTAAAATGTATTGGATAATAAATCAAGGACAAAAGTGACGGGCTTTTATAAAACCTTGGGCACACAATATGGCATACTAACAAATGACTTTTTTATACGTCGCGACTGGAATTACTTTGTCACATTAGCGGAGTTCATACGTTGTTCACAGTGGTTTGAAATAAGGCTTAAGACCGATAAAAATAACTATCCAAATTATTTTTTCTGTTATTTTTTTCCCAAAATAATTATAATTATAAAATGGGGATGTCGGGTTTGGAAAAAAAAAACACAACCATTTAACAGTATATTATTCAATGAGTATAGTATAGTATATTATTAATAGCCTTGGTTTACGTTAACGTTGGTTTGGCGTCTGTTTCTTGTTTTTTTTTTTTTGTAAAAAAATGTTTTTTATTTAAAATAACATATTGAAAAACGGTCAGCGTGTGCCCATGCGCAGTTTATTAAAACGCGGCATAAAGAGCTGCACATAAGCGCTCCTAGGGATTTTTGAGGGGTTCAAAATGATCAAGTTTGCGTTACGTCATACTTGAACGTTCCCCTGAATTACAGAAAAAAATATTAAATTAATTTAGATTAGTGCTTGGTTTCGCAATGGTCTCCTAGTTCTAATTAAATAAATGTCAAAGTATATGACAATGAGTAGAGATGCGTGTGAGTAGAGATATGTTTGAGTAGAGATGTGTTTGAGTAGAGTTGTGTGTGAATAGAGATTTGTGTGAGTAGAGATTTGTGTGAGTAGAGATGTGTGTGAGTAGAGATGTGTGTGAGTAGATTTATGTAAGTAGAGATGTGCGTGAGTAGAGATGTGATGAGTAGAGATATGTGTCATCCTGGTTAACATTTGCAATTTTTTTGTAAAAAGTGAAAATATTGGAAAATATTTTTTAAATATTGCTAAAATGTACCCTATTTAAGTAAAACTAGCATTTAAAATAATGTTGACTTCTTTCCCCAAAAAATTTTCAAATAGAGGGTTTGGACTTAAACTTATAAGTAAGTAGGTAAGCTTATTGGCTTTTTAGTCACCTCTACTAAAATAAAACAATAGATAATTACCAGGGCTCATAGTCGTGAGACCCACGCCTGTACTCGAAAAAAAACTTTTATTTCAATTTTTTTGAACCAAAATACGTTTAAAACAATATTTGACAAATTATCTGTAAATAAATAAAGAAACGCTATTTTTAACGGACCTTACTAATAATTTAATAACAAACTCATAGCCATGTACTGTAAAAAGTAAGCTGAATATTCAGTTATAAATGGATAGGAAATTTAAAGTTATTATTCGATACAATTGTACTTAAATTTTTGATAAAAAGACAACATTTCATTTCACCATTTCATGTACGTCCTTAAATATTAAAGGTAGGTAGTTGACTTTAGAACTATAATATAGTTCTATACTATAGTATACTATACTATACTATATTATAGTGTTTAAAAGAAAAAGTAAATTTTTAGGCAGACTAACATCTCTACTCTAAATTTCTCTACTCCCTAACATCCCTACTCCATAACATCCCTACTCCACAACAACTCTACTCCGTAACATCTCTACTCCATAACATCTCTACTCCGTAACAACTCTACTCCACACTATATGCACTTTATTAGCCACTTAATAATAAATGAGCAGTTCAAAGAACAAAGAATCTTCTTCTTCTAGATTATTTTATTTTTTTCCTAGAAAACGTTTATCTTTAAATGTAAATCTAGAACAATCATAAATGAATTATTCTAAAAGCAACAATGACCGCGTACTCTTAACATGCACTAATATGTAAGTAATTAATAAACTGAATTCATTTTTGACAGTGAGTTAGCATGACAAATATTCTTTTGAGTTAAGACAAGTGGCTAATCGAGTGCCTATAGTGTGAAGTAGAGTTGTTGCGGAGTAGAGATGTTATGGAGTAGAGATGTTACGGAGTAGAGTTGTTGTGGAGTAGGGATGTTATGGAGTAGGGATGTTAGGGAGTAGAGAAATTTAGAGTAGAGATGTTAGTCTGCCAATTTTTATAGGATCATAACTTCCTCTCCATTTGTAACTGAATATTTAGTTACAAATGGACTTTTTATGATCCTATACAAATGTACTTTAGTTTTTGTTAAAAACACTATAGTTCTAAAGTCACATACTTTAATAACTTCCGATTTCCTATCTATAAATATTCAGTTTACTTTTTACAGTGTGGTCAATAATTTTGATTAAAAGTTTTTATAAAATAATTTGCTTTTTAATTTGCTTTTTAATTTGCTTGAAAATTATAACAAGTCTCCTGCGGCGCTAGACTTGCTTAAGATTTATAAACCACTAAAATATCGCAAATTTAAAAAAATGGTGAAGGCGTAGAACAAGTCAATGTTAAAACAATCCAAATTACAATATATTAGGAAAACTATTAAACTATTAAGGGGTCTTTCTACCTTAGAAATTTTAAAAATAATCTTTTTTTTAACATTTTTTTATATAGAACTAAAAAAGATATCATTGTGAAATCTGGTAGGTATATTTATTCATATTTAAAGGATACAAATAAAATTTCTTTAGATATTTAAAGTGCCATTTTCTAGCCATAATTTTTTTTTTTAAAAAACATTAATAAACGGTGGTCGCCATGATTTCGGCCGTTTGGATCGCCTGAAAAAAAAAATAAAACGGAATATTATTCAGTACTGAAGTCGCTATAGCCCTGTCTAGAAGAATTTTTTTTCCAAAAAAAATAACAAAATGACGGACGTTTTTTAAAACATTTTAAAAACGTCCGCCATTTTGTTATTTTTTGGGCCAAATTTTTTTCTTCTAAATAGGGCTATAATGACTTCAATCCTGAATAATATCACGTTTCGTTTTTTTTTTTTTTCAGTCGATCCAAAGGGCCGGAATCATGGCAACCACCGTTGTTTGTTGTTTATTTTTTTTCAAATAAATGTTATGGCTAGAAACTGGCACTTTAAAAATCTAAAGAAATTTTATTATTTTATTTGTATTCTTTAAATATAAATAAACATACCTACAAAATTTCACAATTTTATCTTTTTTCTTTATATACAAAAAAAATTGTTTAAAAAAAGATTATTTTTATAATTTCTAAGATAGAAAGACCCCTTAAAACCTGAGCATAATTTGGAATGTCGTTTTTGTTAGTCTAAATGCCCATTCGAGATCACCGTGTGCTGTAGCTTGGGTCGATTATAAACAAGAACCAAAGTACACATCCATTAATATTAAAGTGAACTAGATGAAACGTTGCAAGCACCCTGTCAAAACATCGGCACTATTGTACACTAGAGCCATCTAGTTTGCAAATTTCAAACTAGGTGTTTTGTTTGATTTTAAATTCTGTATCTTTAAAACATTATATTCTAGCAAAAAACTGTATATAACATTTTTTAAAGAGCTTTTATTTAAAATATAGTTTTTTGAAATCGGGTTATACATAAGGTAAATAGTTGACAGTCTAAGAAAAATTCTATAATGTTTTTTAATTAAAATTTTATCTAATAATTTTTTTTATATTTTATTGAATACATATGTTTAGTTAGATGTTTTCTTTTTATATTAGTACCAAAATGTTTGAATGTGATAATACAAACAAATATTTTTAATTTTTTTGTAGACCCTGTTTTTATTAAAAAGAATGCCAGTAAAGTTATATTTTTATTTAAATTCATCAAGTTTTACAAAACGATATCAAAGCACCAATAGTTGACAGTATTTTAACCAATAGTTGACGTAAAATTTCCTATTAACTTTAAAGCTCTAAATCTTATCTTATCTCTAAATGCTTTGCGACAAGAGGTTAACCAGAATTGTACAATAACTTACAAAACTGAAGTGAAGTTCTTAGCAAAATACGAAAAATAAGAGATGAGCATTTTAGTTAAAATACTTTGATATATTTTATTTTTTTATTGTAATTATAAAAAAAACATTCATTTTATCTTAAAACACCCATACACATTTAGATCTTAATTAAATGTGCAGGTGTCCACAGATCAGGGAAATCAGAGAAAAGTCAGGTAATTTGATCAACTGTAAAAAATCAGAGAAACTGAAAAAAAGCTGTGGTGTACATGATAAACTATTACTAAAACAAGTTTTTATTCATAGAGTTCTACCAATCCATAGATCAGTTTTACAGAAAAAAAGTTGAAAAAAATAAAAAATCATAACTCAAAAATAAAACAGGATGTTCAAATTTTTTACGAATATTGGCTTCAAAAACTTTTTTTGTATCTCTACGTTCATAATCTGTACTAAAATCAGGGAAAATTTTTAATTTTTATCAGGGAGTTCAGAGAAGAATCAGGAAAGCATCATGAAAAAATCAGGGAAGAATCAGGAAAAAATGAGGGAATCTTAATTTGAAAAAACCTGTGGTCACCCTGAGGTGTATAATACAGTATTTTAAACGATCCCCACGAGCCGTAAAATTAGCTGTCAACTATTGGAATTTGTTGATTTTTTAATCTAGTTTAGTTTAGTTTAGTTCAGTGCGGGGTTCAAATTTAAATTATCAATTAATTGAAAAAGGCAAACCGGCGCCAGTTATAATCGAACTCACACTAGTCGGCTTGTCATGTAGACGCGCTCGCCCACTAATTAAGGTATTTACTAAAAGATTAACTTCCAAACAAAAACCAGTTCTTTGTTACTATTCTTTCAAGACATATAAGTCATACAATTTATTAGACTAACTAGCGTCGAACTGGGCAGCCTGAGGCTGATACTGGAGGGGCCCCTGAAGTTAATATTTTTATCCCGTAAATAAAAGCCTTTATTTTTCGTTTACAAAAAAAAAGCCCTTCACAAAAGTGCGGGGCCCCGTGAGGATTGTGCAAAGACAGAATGAATCCATTCTAGCTCTAGATACGGTATGACTATTCCGTATCAAGTGTTAGAATGAGCACATGTAGTGCCATCTCTTGTTTATAAAAGTAAAGAAAACTGAAGCAAAATTAGCAAAAATATATTTTTCCATGAAATATTGAATAATTTAATGCAATTTAAAGTTTTGCGTTAAAATTACATAAAGTTTATTAGTTTTTTTTAATATTTGACCAGTTTTTTATTAATTTCGTTCAAAAAATTAAATTTGCCCCATCTATTGTTAAATATTTAAACCTGATATACGCCACAAAAATCTGACATATCGTTCAATTTTTGCATTATAATTTGTAAATATGTGCTCAAATTAATTAAAATCTTTTTTAACTACTGATTTGATAAAATTATTAAATAACATTAAAAATATTTAAAAATATGTGTTTTGTTGCATTTACAATGTCGAGCCATAAAAAACATCGTTTTTAACATTGTCCGCAGTTTAAAGCCATACAGTGTTTTATATTTGCAGTCGAAGTATAAAACGAAAAAGTATAGTCTACAACACGTATGGAATAGTCATGACAAACTTTCCGCTCGCGCGGAATATTGTCTATTCCATACTAGTTATAGAATATACTATTCTCACCTGTCTAGTTCGACACTGACAGAAACATTGTTTTACTGTAACAACTTGTATTCAAAAACTTAAGTTGCCTGGTGTTTCATAAAAATTAAATCATTCGGTATTCAATACTATAGCAAAATCTAAGTAGTGTAATTAAAACATACGTCATGAGTTGTATAGTTAGTGTAAAGATGCAATTCTCTTGTAAAACAACATTACACTACGATATTTTAAAAATGCTTTGATCCAATATATTTTTTTCAAATTTCAAGGCTCTATATCAAAGCGTTCTTAAAATATCGTAGTGTAAAGTTGTTTTACAAGCTACATGCATCTTTATACTAACTATACTAGCTTGAAACTATCAAAGTACATACAAAGCGTGTCAAAAGTCCCTTTAACTTTTGAGCGGCTTTTAAGCCGTTAAGTTGATATATTAAAAGATATCCACTTGAAATTTCTAACACAAATAATTTTTTGGTATATATTTGCTTAGGGGGGGAAATGGAGACAGGGGCCCAATGGAGACATGGGCCTAAGGGTAATATTTTTTTAAATGGTCGTTTGATACATTATTTTAAAGCTCAAAAAATTCTCAATTTAAGCATTTTATTTTTTTATATTCTTTTTTTAGTTTTTCATTTTTCAACTTTCTTTTGCTCCAACATGCGATTTTTAAGGATTTTTTTCTTAAATTTTACTTACATCATTTAAAATTAGTTTTAAAGTATAATTGACGTATTTGAATCATGAAATATACCAGTTTCGAAAAATAGTTTAATTTTTTAAGAAAATTTTGACAAAACGTCCCATTTTTAAACCTATTTTAAACCTCCAAAAATTGCTCTGAAAAAAATAAAAAAATATGTGATCAAGTAGCTTCAAAATAATGTATCACACGACTACCCTTTCCATTTAAAAAAATGCCATTCTGGCCCCTGCCATCATTGTGCACCATAAACATATAACATAAATACCAAAAAATTATATGGGTTACGTTAAAGTGTTTTATATTTCAAGTTAATATCTTCAGCGTTCAAAGTTGAAGGGGGGGTGGACTTTAGACATGCACTTTATAAATTAGAGTGCTAGTTCCAGATGCACATAACTTAATAGTAATCTAGTATTACAAGCATGATCTTAATTGAAATTTTCGCGTATCACACGACTCCCCTTTTCATTTAAAACATTTCCATTCTTGCTCCCCTGCCATCATTGTGCACCATAAAAATAAAACATAAATACCAAAACATTATATGGTTTACATTATTTAAGTGTTTTATATTTCAAGTTAATATCTTCAGCGTTTAAAGTTAAAGGGGGGTGGACTTTAGACATGCACTGTATAAATTAGAGTGATAGTTCCAGATGCACATAACTTAATGGTAATCTAGTATCACAAGCATGATCTTAATTGAAATTATCGTCTATCACACTACTTCCCTTTCTATTTAAAAAATTTCCATTGTCTGCACCCCTGCCATCATTGTGCACCATAAAAATATAACATAAATACCAAAAAATTATATGGGTTACGTTATTTAAGTGTTTTATATTTCAAGTTAATATCTTCAGCGTTTAAAGTTAAAGGGGGGGCGGACTTTAGACATGCACTTTATAAATTAGAGTGAGAGTTCCAGATGTACATAACTTAATGGTAATCTAGTATCACAAGCATGATCTTAATTGAAATTATCGTGTATCACACGACTTCCCTTTCTATTTAAAACATTTCCATTCTTGCTCCCCTGCCATCATTGTGCACCATAAAAATAAAACATAAATACCAAAACATTATATGGGTTACGTTATTTAAGTGTTTTATATTTCAAGTTAATATCTTCAGCGTTTAAAGTTAAAGGGGTGGGCGGACTTTAGACATGCACTGTATAAATTAGAGTGATAGTTCCAGATGCACATAACTTAATGGTAATCTAGTATCACAAGCATGATCTTAATTGAAATTTTCGTGTATCACACGACTCCCCTTTCCATTTAAAACATTTCCATTCTTGCTCCCCTGCCATCATTGTGCACCATAACAATAAAACATAAATACCAAAACATTATATGGGTTACGTTATTTAAGTGTTTTATATTTCAAGTTAATATCTTCAGCGTTTAAAGTTAAAGGGGGGGTGGACTTTAGACATGCACTGTATAATTTAGAGTGATAGTTCCAGATGCACATAACTTAATGGTAATCTAGTATCACAAGCATGATCTTAATTGAAATTTTCGTGTATCACGCGACTCCCCTTTCCATTTAAAACATTTCCATTCTTGCTCCCCTGCCATCATTGTGCACCATAAAAATAAAACATAAATACCAAAACATTATATGGGTTACGTTATTAAAGTGTTTTATATTGCAAGTTAATATCTTCAGCGTTTAAAGTTAAAGGGGGGGGGGGGCGGACTTTAGACATGCACTTTATAAATTAGAGTGAGAGTTCCAGATGTACATAACTTAATGGTAATCTAGTATCACAAGCATGATCTTACTTGAAATTATCGTGTATCACACGACTTCCCTTTCTATTTAAAACATTTCCATTCTTGCTCCCCAGCGTTTAAAGTTAAAGGGGGGCCGGACTTTAGACATGCACTGTATAAATTAGAGTGATAGTTCCAGATGCACATAACTTAATGGTAATCTAGTATCACAAGCATGATCTTAATTGAAATTTTCGTGTATCACACGACTTCTCTTTCTATTTAAAAAATTTCCATTCTTGCCCCCCTGCCATCATTGTGCACCATAAATATATAACATAAATACCAAAAAAATATATGGGTTACGTTAAAGTGTTTTATATTTCAAGTTAATATTAAAGTTAAAGAGGGGGGCGGACTTTAGACATGCACTGTATAAATTAGAGTGATAGTTGCACATAACTTAATGGTAATCTAGTATCACAAGCATGTACTTAATTGAAATTTTTAATGAAAACGAAAGTTGGTAGCCAAAATTGCTACGAGTTATAACTAAGTTACAAAAAATAGTATTTTGACTTTACCTGACTTCATAAAGCCTCAGCTGGAAAACCAGTTTTTACCAAACATGTCGGGAAACGTAGAAAAAAGTAGGACACGAGTTTTTATAAAAATACGTTTTCAGAAGGTATTAGATTCTATGCTTTTAAGCCTATTAAGTGGTACGTGATTTTTTTAATTTTTGAGGTATGTATTTCTAGTTTTAGATAATTCAAAAATAAACATTGCAAGCTCATTTTATTGGAACTATTGACACAAGTTTTAATAAAAAAAGTTACCATAGTCTACTTTTAAAACAGAATAAAAAATACGTATGCTAAATCTACAGATAAACTTTTCCTATTTGAATTTCATCGAAACAAAATTTTAATCGTGTTTTTATTTGCATTTTTTAACAAAATAAAATTGATATGAACTGTTTTTAATAAAAGTACCTAATTTTGTTTTGCAGAAATAATATTTTTTTATTTTATGTAGACATTTCGTCTGTATTTACTTTTAAAGTAAATAAAGTTTTTTTAAAGTCAAGAACGGCTCAGCACATGTCAAATTGTAAAAATGTTCTAAATATAAATAAAACTGCTCTTGCTACTCACCGCTTTGACAAAGGCCACTGTTTCGATTTTGATAATGTATCCATTTTAGACATAGAACCCATAAAATCTAAGCGAAAATTTTTAGAAATAATTTATATTATTACTACCCCTAACACTATAAACTTCAAAACAGATACACATAACCTACACAAAATATATCACAACATCATTAAATAAAAAGCATATTTGACTGGGTGGCGGGTATGAAGAATATTATTGGTTTTCTTTCATCTAAAGAATTTCATATACGCCACCTATTTTAAATTTGTAGATTTTAACTTACGCTTTACACTTCCACATCTCAAACCTAATACTTTCCCTTAACACCTCAATTTACCTTATTTTTAATTTGTTACCTTTATTTTCCATGTCAATGTCATTAATTTAATTTTTTGTATTTTAAGTAATATTTTTGTTGTTGTGTACCTGTTTGTGTATTTATCCCCTGAAGATGCCAATCCAATAAATGGTGAAACGTTGGGAAATTTTGCCTTTATATATAATTTAAACGCAGTTCTATAAACCGAGAATTATTTTCCAAATAGGCAAAAACGTTAAGTATTTACTACGGTAACGAATAATTCGTGTATACTTTTACTTAAAGGTGGGTATTTTACAAGTTGGTCTCAAAATTAGTATTTTTTTTACAAAATTAGTTTTGTAGACACTAAAATGTAAAAAATAAATAGAATCATAGGTAATGTGTTGCCATGCAGGTACAAGTAAAATTTACGGGATTTTACATGTAACTTTACAATTTTATATGAATATTAGAGTTTGACGCACGGATATGTGGCTACGAGTAATATGTTTG
Organism: Brachypterus glaber; assembly: GCA_958510825.1. NCBI lineage: Eukaryota > Metazoa > Arthropoda > Insecta > Coleoptera > Kateretidae > Brachypterus > Brachypterus glaber. The sequence goes on along the minus strand of OY294045.1, from coordinate 24,224,851 downwards.
AAATGTGTGTGCAAGTGGGAGGCCCGATGTAGGCACGCACGCCTTATAACGCTCTTGTCGGGAAGAAGAGAGCGAGAATGATTCCTCCCCCTTACGTCGGAGACTTTCTTTTATGCGGAGAACTATACATGTAGTTTAGATGTAATATTCATATAAAATCGTAAAATAACATGTAAAATCTCGTACTTTTACTTGTCTCTGCATGGCAACACATTACCTATCATTCTTCATGTTTTACATATTTATTTTTTACATTGAACTCTGTAAAATTAACCAAATTTTACATGTAATTTAACATTAATTTGCAGATAAAATTGTAAAATTTTGTGTAAAATTGTAAAACTACGTTAAAATCTAGTAAATTTTACATATATTTATACTGAATCACATTTACGTGCAGAATCATGTGTAATTATATATTTATTTTTTACAGTGTATACCGGGTAAGTTTCAGTCCATGGACACCCCCGAAAGTTAAGTTGTTTTCAATCCGAAAAAAGCATTTTTTTTAGGCTTATTTCTCAACAACAGCTACAAAATGGCATACAAAATATATTTTTTTACACTTCCGGTTTTGTCGGAAAATAAGTTAAATTATCTTTTTTAGTGATACCCCCTGTATATTTTTGCGTTTTTGGCTCCAGAAATCAAATTTATGAGTTAAATTAATATAAAAAAAAAATTTAAAAGCAAGTTGTTTTATAAACATACAAGATTTATTTTTTTTATAAATAATATCTAATTTATTATATATAACATCCAAATGTTGAAAAAATACAAACTTTATGTAAACTAATTTTTTTTTTAACTTTACATTTTTCAAAACGGTTTTTCCTTCATAATTATTATTTTTTCAAATGGCATTCCCCTTAGACACCCATACCTCTTTGGTGCGCTATTATAAGCGTCACAAAATGGCGTATTTTTTTTCTTTTGTTTTCGATTTTGCCAGAAATTAAGTCAATTAAGTTTTTTTTTGATACATAAAAAATTTATTAAATTATTTTGTTTTAGATGTAAAATTATTTTCAAAAAGGAAAAAATATACAGCGGGTCATTATAAAAAATAAAGGACAGAAAATTTTAATTTTAAACAAAATTATAAAAATATTAATTTATTATTCCATCAATTTATTTTCTAATCATCTTAAAGAGTGATATTGGTAGACTGACAGTTTCGGGCTGCTGGACCTCTTTAGAACCAAGTGTTCTCACAATAAAAAATAAGATTGACTTTTTCCAGCGAAACCGTGCAAAAAAATATTTTGCACGCCATTTTGAAGCCCTTGTTAAGAATTATAAACTGCAAAAAAATTGTTTTGAACGGATTGAAAACCATTCCATTTTAGGGTGTGTCTATGGACTGAAACTCACCCGGTATAAGTAACCCTTATAATAGCTTTGGCTTATTGGTTTATATTACATACATATATGTATATACTATAAACTAGTGTCAGTTATTTACAAGACCGGAATAGGAGGAAATTGTTAAATAATTAAGTGCCTGAGGCTTCACGCTACTCGTTAGGATGACCAATTGAAAATTAACATTTAGTAGTTGGTAATATGAGGAGCTCATATTGCAAAAAGTACATTTTTTAACTTTTTCAGAATTAATGAATAAGGGTTGTGAACTCATTCCAATTATTTCAATGGAAAATGATATTCTTTTCCTCTTTGTATTATATAAGGAAGACATGTAATAGTTATTTATATACCAAGGGACTAAACTGGCTGTTTTAGTCCCGCTGCATTAGTGTTTCCTGAGCGAGCGTAGCGAGCGAAGGAAACTGAAATGCAAACAATAAATTTTAGTTAGTTACGCAGATGACTCAAATTATTTAGTTAAATCTGATATGGAAAGTTTAATAATAGAAACAGAAAATCTTATTAAATCTGTAAAAGAATGGTTTCAAAAAAACAAACTTATACTAAACGAGGAAAAAACCAATTTTATTTTATTTAAAATGATAAATCAACCGGTAAGAGAAATAAATATTGAAAATACACAGAAAGAATTACAAGAGAATGTAAAATTTTTAGGCTTGCACATAGACGAGAACTTGAGTTGGTGCTCACATATAGATCGTTTAAGAATAAAACTATACAGAGTAAGCTACTCTATATATGTGCTAAGGAGTTATTTAGACTTAGACACTCTAAAAACTATCTACTACGCAAAATTTCAAAGTCTCATCAAATACGGCATAATTTTTTGGGGTAAATCAGTAGAGATAGAATCTGTTTTAAAATGCCAAAAAAGAGTTATTAGAACCATGTTAAAAATGCCGTATAAGAAAACGTGTCGTAACATTTTTAAAACTCATAATATTCTGACGGTCACAGGTCTGTATATATATGAATGTATTTTATTTTTAATTAAACATAGAGATTTTTTTTCCAAATATGAGCCTACATCAGATAGAACTTTCAATTTTAATTTCCCGAATCACAGGCTAGCTACTTTTGAAAAGGGATCATTGTATTCTTCAATACAATTCTTCAATTTGTTACCTATCTCTATAAAAAAAACAGAATAATTTTAGATGCTTTAAAAAAGCTTTATACAATTTTATTTGTGAGATAGAACCTTACAATACTGTAGAGTTTAGAAATGCATGTACAGGCAGAGTTGCATAACTTAGCTATATTTCTATTCTATATTTTGTTTTGACAATATTTCGTTTTAATGTTTGTATAAGTTACCTTGTATAAATGTACTCTTTGAAATAAATAAATATTATTATTATTATTATTATTATTATTATTATTATTATTATTATTATTATTATTATTATTATACACTATTTTTTGCAGGACCAAACATAATTTAGGTAGGTAGATAAAATTAAAATTAAAAACCACGCGTCTAAAATCGGTTGTTTTATTTTCGTAATTTAATCAAGATGCCTGTAAATTGCGAAAAGTCAGTTTCATGGCTATCGCGATTTCAATTGTTTTTTAATATGGTTGACACAAACGTCAAAAAAATGGACGAAGATGATAAATTTTAAGTTATGTATAAATTGTTATAACAATGTTTTCTTTGTTAAAATCAAATAAATTGGTTTAAATCGCTAATTTATTAGAAAACACCACCAAACCTAATTTTTGAACCAGCAAAGCACATAGTAAGTATAATATTTTAATATTATCAAGGTTGCCGTGATTTTCATTCTCTAGGGAGAAAAACGGCAAGTTTAGTCCCGAAAATGAAAGCGTAAAATTAGGTTTTAGTCTTGGTCGTGCAAAAACATATTTTTTAAATCAAAGTTGCATTGTGTCAGTGTTAGGGAACGTTCAAGTATTACGTAACGCAAATTGTACCAAAATTCATACACTTCATACCCCGGTTCTCGCGTTATTATAGATTTCATATTTTGGCTACCCCCCCCCCTAACCCAACCCCTAATAGGGGATGGGTTAGGGGGGGGGTAGCCAAAATATGAAATCTCTACAGCCTTGAATAACGCGAGAACCGAGGTATGAAGTGTATGAATTTCGGTACATTTTGCGTTACGTAATACTTGAACGTTCCCTTATTGTGAAATAAAGGCTGGACCTGTTTAATTTTGAAAAGAAGTGTAGAACTGGTCAACTTTTGGAAATAACATTCTCTGGACTTGTTCAGTTTTGTAAAAAGATATGAGAATATCGCTTTGTTTTCCGTGGGACTTTTGCAATGCAATGTTGTATGAAGCTAAAGTATTAGATAAAGTAAACTTTTAAGAGTTCGATTTGATGTCATCATAATATTATTTTTCTTGTTATATTTTATTAGGAAGAAATGTACACAACTTTTTCAAATCTAAGTTGCATTGTGTCAATGTTATTGTCAAATAAAGGCTCGACCTGTTTGGGTTTGAAAAAAAAAGGTAGGACTTGTTCACTTTTGGTAATAAAGTTTTGTGAACTTGTTCCGTTTTGTAAAAAAGATTGAGAATATCGCTCTGTTTTACATGAAACTTGTTGCAGTATGAAAGGTAAAGTATTAGACAGAGTAAAGAGTTTGATTGTTGTATTAAGCGCCATCTCTATCTTAAAAGGGGAATTTTTGGACTTGTTTCGTTTTGAATATGAGCTCCTCATACAAAGCTCTATAAAATTTAAATTGTATATTCAATCTATATTCATGATAGGTTTTTAAACACTTTACCGTTTTAAAACGAGAAAAAAATTAAAATCCATTTGAACTACTTTAAAAATTATGGTATCTTTAAAAATTTACTACTAAGGCCCAGTTTATCAGTGTACAGGTAAAACCCTATCTAAAGATAAAGTCTGAGTTAAGAGCAAATTCTGGATTTTGGTTGGAGTTGCTATGGTTGTTACGTGTCAGCTAAATTTAGCTGCACTTTGATAAACTCAGCCTAACTTATGGTAATAAATGACAGTATAAGTGTAATTTTCTTATATTTTTCTTTATTTTCTTGCTTTTTGCTGCAAATGTAAAAGGTAATCTTTACTACTTTTAGGCTAAAGGAATATAAAGCTGTTTTTAATATGCTATATTCATTATAATGAATGAATAAATTCCCTATGGAACTCTAATATCTATTTAGACCTTTACCTTAGCGCTAAAAGAGACCTTATAATATACAACGTATAACAAAATATTTCTTGAATTTTTCTCAAAAGCTGTTAATCCTAAGCTATTATAACATAAGTAATTTTTTTATGTATTAATTATTAATTTATCGTATGCTTTATAAGTCTATTATATTGAAGGAAAACTAGGATGAATAAAATATGTTTACCTAGTTTTTACGGTCTTACAAACAGTTGTGGTCAATCAGACCTATCTAAACCATTTGGCCATTAACGTCATTTGCCCCTTTAACATAAAGTTTACTAATTAAAACTGAATGTAGAACCCCTTAAAAGATGTGTAGGTACTTAAAAATAATTACCGTATGCTTTATAAGTCTATTATATTGAAGGAAAACTAGGATTAATGGTCCTTTATAATAAATATTTTTACCTAGTTTTTACGGCCTTACAAACAGTTGTGGTCCAAACCATTTGACCATTAACGTCATTTGCCCCTTTAACATAAAGTTTACTAATTAAAAATGAATGTAGAACCCCTTAAAAGATGTGTAGCTATTTAAAAATTATTCTGTATAATATGAAGAGATTGCCCAAGTGCATCCAAATAACTGCACAGAAATGGGCTATGTATGTAAGAATGGAGGATGTGAACTAGCTTGTTTATTAGGGTGCCCAAATATATTTTCTATACCCTCAAAGTTTTTCTTTAGCAGTACAAAGTACGTCGTCAATTTTTGAGAAATTTGAAAATGTATTTAAAGAACTTGTAAGGATATAGAAACATTAAGGTTTAATTTTTCTTATCAAAGTAATTTAGGAAAATAAAAAAATACAATTTTACATTTTTACTGTAAAAATTGATTTCAGTGGTTTGGACTTTTTCATTTGCGTATGAAAAAATACGTTTCTAGGTTCTAGTTCTTTCTTATATGTCAAAATATATTTTATCTAAGTTTTACCGAATACACTGATAAAAGAGTTTATTTGCGTCAACTAAATATTTGGTTGGATATGGTCAAATAAATTATTTGGTTGGGACAAATAAATTTTATTTGAGTCAAATAAATATTTAGTTCATGTAAACAAATATATTAATTGCAAAATGATTTATTAATGGGAACAAAATAATTTATTTGGCAGAAATAAAATTTATTTGACTCACATAAAGTTTATTTGTCCCAACCAAATATTTAATTGGCCATATCCAACCAAATATTTAGTTGACGCAAATAAACAGTTTTATCAGTGTATTAAGCATAAATTTGGGTTTATTAATGTTGACATTAAAACACTAGTGCCTTTTTCAAAATATTGTAAAACCTAATGTTTTTGTTTTTCCATTTTGACAGTACATTTTTTTCAATTGACAAGTGTATGTAATAATTTTTATTTTTTTTTCGTTTTTTTTTAAGCTTTTGTAGAAAGCAGATAAAATAGTGTATGAAACTCGTTTGCATTCGAATGATTTTCACACGCCGCTTTTATAATGTACTATTTTTATATTTCGGAAAAAGAAGGAAATAACGTTTGTAAAATAAGAGCTGGAAAAACAAACGCATGTTTTTGTCTAAGCACTCTAGTTTATATTATTATATATTTATTCCACCACGAAGAATAAGAAAAGGCTAAAATATTTTCAAACACTCAAAATGCAATTTGTAGTTCGCATGTGTGCTTTTTTACTGGCAACGTATGTTACACAATGCACAAAATATCATTACCACATTTTCACGCTGGTATTTCAGTTTTATTTTCTCGATTTTCACGCTTTTTGTCGATACATTTTTACAAGTTGTTATTAGCAAAAAATATGTATATGTACTTACAAACCCAGACAAAAAACTGACGGTTTTATTTAAAAAGTCCGTTCGAATAAACAAAATTATATGCATATGTTTCATTATAATAATATTATTATTACTCAAAGGGTTCCTGAGTTACTAAATAAAAGCTGAAATTTTTAGCCACTTTTAAATGGGCTTAGCTCCCTTACGACGCATTTTTAGACATATGTTCATAAGAACTTTTTGTCATATTTTATGATGTAGAATCACCCTATTTCGAATACATTTCGCATTTGCAGACCACATTTTGATCCGTAAATTCTTAGTTATTATTAAATATATTAAGATGATTTATTTTCCCCAAGTCTTGCGTTAGTAAAAAAAATCGAAAAATTTGTATTGCTTTTTTTTACGTTTCTGGACGTTTTATATCAAAAAAATATGATTTCCGTCAAAAAAGAATTTCTGTCTGTCGGTCTGTGTGTCCAGGAAATTGGTGACCACGATAACTCAAGAATGCTTCGGACTAAAGTCTTCAAATTTGGACCACAGGTTGATTATCCAAAGTTCTAGGCTGGGATTGTTTTTAAGGCCCAATGATTAGGTTTCCTATATAAAATCTTAAAAGCGTTCACCCGATAATTCACCTATAGAGCTGCCTTTCACAGCCAAATAGGGTCACAACCAAATAGGGTCACAATTGGCCAATGGCAAACACTGTTGTGGTGCACAAAACACATGATGGCAAAGACACGAAAATCAGTTTGGCAGTCAACCTGTTAGTATACTAATGTAATTAATTACATTTAATTTTTTTAAAAAATCAAACTTTTAGTCATCATTCACTTTATTAATAATTTAGGTTAGTTACCGGTTTCGATTATCATCGTCAGACTACAAGAAATTACACAAGTTAGAGATTATTTTAAGAAAAACAAAGTTTATCTTACCTAGCCAAAAATATATAAAAATACTATATCCATAAAAGGTCAAAAAAGGTCAAAAACAACCAACATTTATAAATGTAAAACACAGTAACGTAACGTCCACTTCAATTTACAAGACAATATAAACATAATATTAACAATAAAATCACAAAACACGTGTTTAAACATACAGTATATAAATAATAAATGTCAAAAATCAAGAGTTTTTTTTTTTTTTTAAATCTATAATCAATATTAGGGATGTTCTAAGCTAAGGTGTGTAAGAAAAAGAAGTAGAAGAAGAAAAGAAAAAGAAAAGCAGAAGAAGGAAAGAAAACGAAAAGGAAGAGGAAGAAGAATAGGTATAAGCATTTTAAGGGATGTGTAATTTCTTGTAGTCTGACGATGATAATCGAAACCGGTAACTAACCTAAATTATTAATAAAGTGAATGATGACTAAAAGTTTGATTTTTTAAAATAATATCTCTTCACTATAAGTATACGTACGTTAAATTATGGATCTCAATATTTTTGATTTTCGCAATTGGGTAATTACATTTAATGTATTCCTATAAACTTTGATTTTAGAAAGCCTACTATATTTTTTTTGTATAGTATGATATTAAAAATGGAAAACAACATTTAAAATCCAGTTTTAAGTTTCTGTTTCATAAAAACTGTTAAAATTTTTCAAGTGGGCTGAACGTCTACAAGTTTATATCTGCTTCTTTTGCAGTCCTCCATATTATAGGCGCACTAAGGAGTAATTAATGATTTTAGCTGGCCAAAATTCGAATTCTTAGAAGTGGCCGTACCCCCTTAATTACCTACCCTTATTAATCCTCGATAATGGTCGCTTAATGAGCAATTAATGATTTGGTTATAAAAGCAGAATTTTGAACTATACAGGTTAGTTAAATATCTGATTTATAACTGTGTGGTTCATTTTATTCACGAACGATTTTAGTGGTGTTCTTTGAAGCTGTGTACAATTGTTTACAACAGAAGTTTTATAGTGTTATACCATGGATGAATCTATGACAGGTATGTACATTATTTACTCTTACTACCGTTTTGAAATATTAATCACCACAGAAGTTATGTCCCATGAAACTTAGCATTTTTTTAACGAATTTTAAACTAAATTTTGACTTTAAAAGTGAAAAAGTTACAGTGCCTATTGAGACCCAGTTATTTTTTTGAGTTTTTCTGTGAGCTTATACCACTAGCTATTTAAAAATCTTAATTTCACCTGCCCATTACTGCCACCTAAATTCCAATCATGTTCTAAATACATCAAGGTCCAAAGGTGGATTTTTCAACTAAATTTCTTTTTTCTAGCTGGGTCATCAGGAATGCAAACAATCTCTCGTTTGGACTTCTACAACAGTATTCAGCAGCAGCAGGCTCCGAATTTCGACGAAAAAATGGACTTAGCCGATCAACATTTGTTATCAAGAAATCAATACACCGAAGAACTGAAACAAGTATACAAGCGTCAAATGTCGAGGTTGAAAGCTGCTCTTAGAAATATGTGGTCGTCTTCATCAAGAACTCATGAAAAATTTATTAAGAAGCACGGCACTTGGCTGCAAGGGAGTTTCCAAATACCGATACCGGCCACCCTATCCACTCCATCATCAGCAGGACGACCAAGAAAAAGTTTTGTCGATTCAAGTGAACGATCAAAGAGGAGAAAAACAGAACAGCTCAGGAAAGATGTGGAACCAGAAGCTATTGTTTTTGCAGCTGAAACTTGTTTAACAACAAGTGGCAAAAGAAGTGGTGCAACCGTCCTGAAAGATCTTCAATCATCTCCTAAAAGAGCGGGAAAGTATAAAAAAGCCTACCGCAGCAGCCTTGAACCTACAAAAAAATCATTGACACCGTTACAGGCTCTTTCAATATTTGCTGACGCAGGTCTAACAAAATCTCAATATGAAATCGTTCGTACAAGCGATAAGAAGAAATGGCCCTGCTACAGTATTTTGGCTAAAGAAAAAAAAACATGCTATCCTGATTCTGATTCGTTCACAGTCACAGAAAGTTTAGCTGAAGTAGACTTACAAAGTCTGTTAAACCATACTGCCGAAAGATTGCTATTGTTTTTAGAAGAAGTTATCAAGACTTTAACGGAAAGTGAGCGTAAAAATATGAAACTATATACGAAATGGGGTTGTGATGGCTCCCAGCAGACACAGTTTAATCAAAAGTTTGAGGATGACACTCATTCTGATGCCAGTATATTTCAATGCTCAATGGTTCCACTACAGCTAACTTGTGGAGTAAATAAAAAGGTTATCTGGCAAAACTCTACACCATCATCTCCAAGGTTTTGCAGGCCAATTCGAATTAGGTTTATAAAAGAAACTGCTGATGTAATAGCTGAAGAAATTGCTTACATGGAAAACAAAATTGCAGATCTAAAACCAACTAAACTTCAAGATATAGCAGTAGAACATGTAATGATGTTAACCATGGTGGATGGAAAAGTCTGTAACGCAGCAACCACCACTACATCGACAATGCGATGTTATATTTGTGGAGCAACATCGAAGCAATTTAATGATTTGGACAGAGAATGTGTTGACAAGCAAAGCACCTACAAATTTGGACTGTCAATTCTGCATGCTAGAATACGGTGTTTTGAAAGTCTCCTTCACCTATCATATAAATTGCCTTTGAAAAAATGGCAGAAAAAGCTAAATGAAGATGAGAAGAGACTCATCTCAGATAGAAAGAAGAAAATTCAAGATGAATTCAAGAGCGAAATGGGCATTCTTGTCGACATACCTAAGGCTGGATTTGGGAACACCAATAACGGCAACACAAGCAGGAGATTCTTCAACGACCCGGAAACATCTGCAGCTATCACTGGAGTTGACGTAAGTTTGATTGCTAGAATAAAAATTATCCTACAAGTAATTTCCAGTGGCCACAAGATTGATGTAGAAAAGTTCAGACAGTATACTTTGGATACGGCAAAACTTTATGTTGAACTATACCCCTGGTGTCCAATGACTCCAACTCTGCATAAAGTTTTAGTACACGGTCCTGATATAGTAGAGAATGCGCTTTTGCCAATTGGACAATTGTCAGAAGAGGCTGCCGAAGCCAGAAACAAACATTTCCGGGAGTACAGACTTAGCTATGCTAGAAAATTTTCTAGAAAAGATTGTAACCAAGATATCATCAATAGGTTATTGTTAACATCCGACCCTCTGTTGTCCAGCCTTGGGAAAAAGAAACACAAACTTACAAAGCCTTTTTCAAAAGAAGCTGTGGAAATGCTGCTTCCTGGAGAAGTCCAAGATTCCGACACTGAAAACAGTGAAAATGAAGAATATTCTGACAATGACGAAGTAGAATCTAATTAAATATCAAAATATATATATGTTATTTACCATAATAAAGTTTGAAAAATAATATAATTTTTATTTCCTCAACTCCTATTGAATGAAAAAAATGTAATCCTTAAAGTACCCATCTTTCCCCTATATTGAACGCCATTGGCTTGGGTTTGTACAAAATGCATATATTTTACAATTTCTTGCCATATGGTAAGGTTTTCCGCCAATAAAAAGACATAAATAATTTTGGCCAGCTAAAATCGTCAAATACTCTGTGAGGCGCTTAAGCAGTTAAGCCTTGATTTACTTATGACTTAGAAGTAGAATACACACAGTTTTTAAACGCGAGTTGCTCTTTTGAATATTAAACGAGAATACGCTTTTTTATTTATATTTCTTAAGCACAGGACCGAAATTAGATCAAACATTTTATTATAAATTTCGTTTGATATAAGTATTTCTTTTCCAAATGAGACCATGTACCCGTTAATAAAGCAGATTTTTGTTTCTTTTAAAGTGTCGTTCATTTTATTTTATTTTCTTAAATAATGACCTTAATTTTGTAAATTTGTGTAAAACATAAAGAGCTTAGCAGGGTAAGCAGGTAAAAAGTGCCCCAGCCCGATTTGAGCTGAATATTTGTGCAAAAGTTAGCTCCCATAGAGGTCAGTTAATTCCCAGATTTTCAGCCCCCAACGACCCCCAGGGGGGTCAGAATTAATTTTTTTAGTTCGACATGAATCATTTTTTTCTCCGGTCCTGCTGATCCGATTGACTTCAAATTTGGAACACATAATAAGGACTATAGGTATAGTCTACAAAAAAAATATTGTAGATTTGCGACTATTCTAACCTATAAAAAAAATCACTTGTACTTTTTGAAGGGCCGAAAAGGCCCATTTTTGGCCGAACACACCCGCCATTTTTTTTATGTTATGTATTCGCATTCGATCTAAAACATATCAAAAATTTAATTTTTTTCATGTGGTAGAACAGTGTCAAAAAAAATAAAAACTGCGTCAGGTACGCATTTGTAGTAGTATAGAATTAAGAATATTATTTGGAATAATCGAATTTTTATTTAATATAAATAGGTCAAAAATAAATATTGAAAATAAATAACAAGAAATGTTTATTCTAAGAAACCAAGCAAAATTAAAATCATAGTCAATTAAGGATCATAAAAATTAAAGTGTTAAGTATATACAGGGTGTATTTGAAATAGCGTAGGAAATTTTAACAGGTGATTCTACATGATAAAATATGACAAAAAGTTCCTATAAATATATGTCTAAGAATGCGTCATAAGGGAGCTACGCCTCTTTGAAATTGGCTAAAAAAATCGGTTTTTATTTAATAACTCAGGAACCCTTTGAGATATATCAACGAGGTTTTGCACGTCAACTAATCCTACCAAGGCCCGTTTTTATGTCTTATTTTCATGTACTTATTTCAACCAGGGGTGTGCGAAACGGGGGGGACTTATCAGTTTTTTGTCCCAAACTTTTTTCTGTGTAACTTTTTTGCAATTTTATTTTTGAAATATGATTCCTCAGGTCAATATACATAAAAAAGGTACTCTTGTTGTAATACTGTAGGATTAACCGTTTTTGAGAAAAATTCATTTCAAGGTGAAATTCCACGGTTCGAGGACGAAAAATTAAATACTAAAATGTTGAAAACCAAAATTTTAATGATGGAGGGCGAATGTACGTTAAAAACTAAGAAAAAAACCTCATATACAGGTACTTCCAAAAATCAATCCTAATGGATCTATGGTCTCCTAAATATGCACCATTTTTAAAGGGCTATGGTAGCTTTAAAAGCGTTTTTTCGACCTACATGTATGGAAACTTTTTTTCTTAGTTTTTGATGTAGAATAACATTGCATCATTAAAATTTTGGTTTTCGACATTTTAGTATTTAATTTTTCGTCCTCGAACCGTGAAATTTCACCTTCAAATGAACTTTTCTCGAAAACGGTTAATCCTACAGTATTACAACAAGAGTACCTTTTTTATGTATTTTGACCTGAGGAATCATATTTCAAAAATAGAATTGCAAAAAAGTTACACAGAAAAAAGTTTGGGACAAAAAACTGATAAGGCCCCCCCGTTTCGCACACCCCTGGTTTAAATAAGTACGTGAAAATAACATACAAAGATGGGCCTTATTAGGATTAATTCACGTGCAAAACCTTGTTAATATATCTCAAAGGGTTCCTGAGTTATTAAATAAAAACCGATTTTTTTAGCCAATTTCAAAGGGGCGTAGCTCCCTTATGACGCATTCTTAGACATATATTTATAGGAACTTTTTGTCATATTTTATCATGTAGAATCACCTGTTAAAATTTCCTACACTATTTCAAATACACCCTGTATATACTTTACACTTTAATTTTTATGATCGTCAATTGACTATGATTTTAATTTTGCTTGGTTTCTTAGAATAAACATTTTTTGTTATTTATTTTCAATATTTATTTTTGGACCTATCTATATTAAATAAAAATTTGATTATTCCAAATAATATTCTTAATTCTATACTACTACAAATGCGTACCTGACGCAGTTTTTATTTTTTTTGACACTGTTCTACCACATGAAAAAAATTAAATTTTTGATATGTTTTAGATCGAATACGAATACATAACATAAAAAAAAATGGCGGGTGTGTTCGGCCAAAAATGGGCCTTTTCGGCCCTTCAAAAAATACAAGTGATTTTTTTATAGGTTAGAATAGTCGCAAATCGACAATATTTTTTTTGTAGACTATCCCTATAGTCCTTATTATGTGTTCCAAATTTGAAGTCAATCGGATCAGCAGGACCGGAGAAAAAAATGATTCATGTCGAACTAAAAAAATTAATTCTGACCCCCCTGGGGGTCGTTGGGGGCTGAAAATCTGGGAATTAACTGACCTCTATGGGAGCTAACTTTTGCACAAATATTCAGCTCAAATCGGGCTGGGGCACTTTTTACCTGCTTACCCTGCTAAGCTCTTTAGTTGTACTCATTGTAGTCCAGTCAAACAACGAAAAATTCCTATGCTAAATTGCAATAAATGTACATGGGCTGATATTTTGAAGGGTAGTAGTGGATAGTAACAGAACACTCCTGTTAGTTTTTCACCGGGTGATTTGCGTAAGGGGTGTCCGCTATATTGAATTTTTAGGAGTGCGGTTATCTCGCTAAATATGCATCTTACGATAAAAATGCATATAACCAATTTGGTTGAGAAAAAAATTTTCAACAACTTTTGTGTGAATCATTTTTTAAATATAATAATAACAATTGAGTTATAAATATTCAAAAATGGCCACGTTGGGGGTGAAATTGTTTTTTTTTTCGATGTTTCAGGTTATGAGCAAACTTGTAGCTCTTGAAATTCTCTATAAGTTTCATAGATTATAAATTTTTATATCAATAATTTGGCTGAAAAATGGAAAAAACAATTTCATCTTCAACATGTCGATTTTTGAATTAACTCGATTGTCATTAATATATTAAAAAAATTACCCAAACAAAGAATGTTGGAAATTTCCTCCTTAACAAAATTGGTTATATGCATTTTTATTGTAAGATGCATATTAAGCAACTCACCCCTAAAATTCAACATAGCGGACACCCCTTACGCAAATTACCCGGTGAAAAACTAACGGGACTGTTCTGTTACCATCCACTACTACCCTTTAAAATATCAGCCCGTGTACATTTAATGCAATTTACATTTATTATTTGACTGGACTACTATGCTCTGTCCCAAAAAAACAGTAATAGTAAATTAGGTTTTGTAAAAAGAAGATATTATAAATCATAATATTTATTAAACTAATTAGATGTTGAGAAATACCTTAAATGTAAGGATAATGCATAATCTTGATAAAAAACTGATTTATATTTTCAGAAGAAAGAAAACAGTGTAATATTATTTTAAACAAATATCCATCTGTAAATATAGTATATGGTGACAGCCTGGCTCATACATTTTTCATACTTACGAGAATCCTTATAAGTTTGTGCTCCAAAAGACAAAGGGATTTTATTATCTTTCCATTTTTAAAAAAAGGTTCGCATTTATTTGCATCTGCCGACGATTTTTTGACAAATTCTTTAAAATCCTGCTTGAAGTAAACCTTGTTGGTTTGGAAATAAAAAATAAGAAGAACTGTGCTTTGTTTTATTCGGTAACAAAACTGAAAAATTATACAGGGTTATTTTTTTAAATGGTACACCCCCGTTACTTTTGAACGGGATGAGGTATAAACTTTAAATTTGAAATAGGTGTATCACACAATAAAAACTATCTTTTAAAATATTTTTTTATTTTTTATTCGGTTCTATGGGGGCAGTAAGGGACCATAATTTAAATGGCATCCTAGATCTTGTGGTACGTCAGAGACCTTAAAATTCTTTATTAATTGTTTTATATAAAGTTTTTATTTTATAAAAAAAAATAAAAAATAATTTTCTTTGAAACTGATGAAATTTTCAATACTTTTTAAAAATTAATTTTCGATTTTTTGAACAAGAATGTGAAAATAATAAATACAATATTACACAGGCTTACAAATTTTCATCTTTTGAAAGTTGATTTGGATCTGACAGCTGATTTTGGGTAATTTTGTTATGCTGTTTTCTAATACAACTTCCGTTTTTGTTCATCACGTAAGGGTATTTGAATAACCGCACAGTGGGCCAGGAAAAAAAACAGGGACAAAATTCAAAAATTTTGCATACGACTATTTTTAATACCGCTGATTTAGAATTTAAAAAAAAATGGCGCCATTAGGGTGGTCCAAAATTTTCTTTTTCTTTCGATCTTTCCAAAAATGTGTCAAATGGCTTCTTTTAATTGTGTTGATGTAGACCAATTCCTATAACTTAAAAATTCTATACTGCATGCTAAATAAGATTTTTGGCATGGCTTATAGCTGAAAAAAATTATACGTGATGGAAACAAAACAAAATGCTTGTTTGTCAGTCAGTGGTTCTTAACTAAGCCAGAAAATAAAACAACATCCGATCACAAAATAGGAAAATAGCGTTACGGGGGGGGGGGTCCAATATGATCAAAAAGTGCGTTACGTAATACTTGAAAGTTCCCTTATTGAATAAAGAATTTAAAAAATATTGCAAATTATAGCTTTTATTGTGTGATATATGTATTCCAAAGTTTATTCCCATCCCGTTCAAAAGTTGCGGAGGGTGTATAAATTGAAAGAATAACTCTATATGTTGAAAATATTTTTGGTGAATTACGTTTTCCTTATTATACTGTTCACAGCAAATCGAAAAAAGCTGAAAGAAAATTCCGATTAACGTAACTTTTTTAGGAAAAATTACTTTTAATATAAGGATCAATTCTACCAATTTTGAAAGTAATCTGTCCAAAACCAAAAAAAGCTATAAGGATTTTAACTAAAAAAATAAAAACTATTTATTTTTTTTTTACTTTAATTAAAGTACCGCTCCTGTATCAAAACTTAAACAAGCCGTAAATATATGTAATGCTACATATTCAATTATATACTATTTAAAGTAAATGGTATACTTGAAAAAAAAAAAAATTCAAACTTAAAAAAAATATTTTGTTATTACGAAAAATGAAAATTAAAAAAAAAATAAAATCTTTTATTTGAATTTTTTTTGGTTTTAAACATACCTATTAGTGCTTAATTTTTCGTCCTCGATCCGTGATATTTCACCTTCAAATGAATTTTTCTCGAAAACGGTTAATCCTACAGTATTAGAACAAGAGTACCTTTTTTATGTATTTTGACCTAAGGAATTATATTCCAAAAAAAAAATACAAAAAAAATACAAGAAAGTTACACAGAAAAAAGTTTGGGACAAAACACTAAGGCCCCCCAGTTTCGCACACCCCTGTTTAAAATAAGTACATGAAGATAGGATACGAAGCTGGCTATTTAAGGTAAGTTTACATTCAAAACCTCGTTGCTGTATCTCAAAGCGTTCCTGAGTTATTAAATAAAAATCGAATTTTTTAGCCACTTTCAAAGGGGCTTTGCTTCCTTACGATGCATTTTTAGACATGTTTATAGGAACTTTTTTTTCATATTTTTCTATGTAGAATCACACCTTAAAATTAATGACATAATTTACTGGGTATCCTGTGTACTAAAATATGAAATAAATGATATGATTAGTAAAAACGTCCTTACTAACATTTTTGTCATTTGCGGCTTATCTTCATATACCGGTTATTCTATGCCATATTAATCTATTCTATTCAGGGAAATCAGGGAAGTCAGAGAAATTGGAATTTAAACCTGACCTGACCATTTATTCGAAAAATGTAGGGAAAATAGTAATGTTAGTTAGGACTTTTTAACTAAGGAGGGCCGAACAGAATGAAAATTCACTGCTGTTTGGATATTAAACTATTTATAGGCTTATCCAACTATTCGCAAAAGTAATAAATTTTGACTTTTGTCTGTTTCAAACTACCATTATAACGCACTAATCAATTGGTTTTACTACGTCTAGTCAGTTCTAAGTGCACCTATTAGTTTAACACTTTACTACTGCAATTTATAGAGAGTCAAAGAATAGTATTTCTATTTTAGTTTTCCAAAATAGTCTTTATGACAACAATATACTTTCCATAATATTAATCTTTATTTTTTCAAGTTTACACAATATGTATTTTATTCGTCAGTCAAAATTTACCAGCCATTAACGCAAAATGTTTAAAAAAATAATAAAAATTAACGCAAAACAAAATATTGTAGGAAGTTACCTTTCAGGATTTTATAGTTTTAGTGACTGGAAGACAAATTATATATTTTCAGGCGAAAACATTTAAAATTTACTTATTTAAAAATAAAAACAAAACAGATTCGACATTTTTTTAATTATATCACCTATTTTCGATAAATCTCTTGATAAAATATTGTGCAGTTGTGAGACAACCTATATTAATAGTGCATAAAATACTGCTGCCAACAAAATAATACTTTCCCTTATAGGCCTAGGTTCATTAAAATCAAAAACGAAAAAACTTAAAAAAATATATTTTTCAACAATAAAAGAAAAGTAAAAAAAAATAATTTTCAAACAAAGTTTCTTTTCTTTAAAACGAAAAATAAATTGAAAAAAAAAATGTTTATCCCATTTTACCCTCTTGGTTTTTACTAAAAACAATTCCAGCCTGGAACTTTGAATAATCAACCTATGGTCCAAATTTGAAGTCGTTAGCTCGAAGCGTGCTTAAGTTATTGTGATCACAAATATTCCGGACAGACAGACAGACCGACAGACCGATTTTTTTTATACGGAAATCATATTTTTTAGATATAAAACGCTGAGAAATAATTTTTCGAAATTTTTTTACCAACGCAAGTAAAAAAATAATATATATATATATATATATATATATATATATATATATATATATATTTCTAGATAACAATGCGAGACACGCTCTTACATGACCGACTGTACTTTCCTTATAGGCCTAGGTTCATTAAAATCAAAAATAAAAAAAAATAAAAAAACATTTTCAAAAAAAAATCAAAAAATTTTTTCAATTTTTTTTACAAAAAGTTTACTTTTTCGTTAAACGAAAAAAAAAATAAAAAATAATAAAAAAAAATATTTTTTTAAAAAAGTTTATTTTTTCGTAAAACGAAAAATAAATTGAAAAAAAAAATGTTTTTGAAAAAAATTGTTTTTACTCCAAACAATTCCAGCCTGGAATTTTGGACAATCAACCTTTGGTCCAAAAAGTCTTTAGCGTTCCTAAGTTATCGTGGTCACAAATTTCCCGGACACACAGACCAACAGGCCGGAAATCATGTTTTGAATATAAAACGTCCAGAAACTTAAAAAAAGCAATAAATTTTTTTCGAATTTTTTTTACAAACGCAAGACTTTTCTTGGGGAAAGTAAAAAACTTACAATGTACGTTAATTAATATTTTATGTTATAACTTATATAAATATTTATTTTGTATTGTATAGAAAAAGCAATAGAAATAACTAGCAACTATTGTACAAAAGTTTATGTATAATAGAAAAGGTAAGGAAATAAATTTAGTCCTAAATGTCCTAAAAGTCCTAAAATGTAGAAAAAGTAACCAAGTTAGTTAGCTATTCTTAGGAAAAGGATCCCCATATAATACGGTGATCCTAAATGAAGGTTGGGACAAAAATTACAAACCAACAAAAAAAAAGTGAAACGGGTATGTTTTCTAGACGGGTGGAAAATGAGGAAGTTTATAAAATAAGATATTAAATTGACTTCACTTTTCCTGCATTTTTGGACCATTTCCTTTTGTTTTCTCTTTGTGGCTTTATCGGATTGTTTTTCTGGCCGCACTATTATCAAAAATTTATTAATTGAAATTAATTTTACCTATGACTAAAATTTTACTAGTGTTAAAATTTGACATCTAATTAAAAATGTAAAACTTTTATCAAAATTTATTAAAATGCCTATATCTCGGAAACTAATAGTCCTACAATAAAAATGATTACATGTGTTTTTGTAGTAAATTAAACATTATTTTCATTTATGCAAAATGAATAATAACAATTATAGTTTTTGTCCATTTTGCCCTCCTTGGTCTACGCTAATGTTATCCATATTTGATGTGACGCAAATAGAAGCGGTTCTGAATCGTTTGGTGAAAGAATTTTTTAAATCGGGCATTCCATTAAAAAGCTATAAGGTTTACATACAAACAGACAGACACACAGACAGACATTTTTTAATACCCACTTTTTTCACATTTTTTTTTATTTTTCGGTCGGTGTTTCCACCCGTAAAAAAAAACAAAATATTTATTTAAAAAAAGCCGTACAGTTGCGATCTTAAAAAAGTCTACACCCAAAAATTGTACCATTTAAATCTAACTTTTGTCACTAAAATAATTTGAAGACTTGACTAAGTTAGAGATATGTAAAACTAACTATAATAACATCTTGTTTGAAACATAAATTTTCCAATACATATTATGTCATTGTCACTACTGCGGTTTTAGTATGCGGCTTCTTTCAAAATTCCATGGCCTTCTAGTATGCATGACTTTCTCCTGCAGTTTAAGTACAGCTGACAGTTTTTTTTAATAACTCGTATTTTTTGTTAAACAAATAAAAATTGTGTAGAAAGTGCACTAAGCATGCAGGTTCTTTGCAAAAAACCTGATTTTGAGTAATTCACATTAGTCGGTCTAAAGCCTTATTCAGGGTCACCGTGAATAAATACGTTGCACGTTTTCTTTTTGTTGTCCTATAGTGGGGGAAGGCCAGACATGAAACGTGGTCAAAGCAGGAAATGGCCAGCTATTAAGCCGGAAAAGAAATTGGAAAAAGTTTATACGTCTTTTGATTTTTGTAGTGTGGAGTGAAATTTCATTGCATTTCTGCATGATTTTTTCACTTTTTATTTCCTGCATTCAGAAAACCTGTATACAGGGTAATCAGGAATGCCAAAATTTAAGAGAGGATTTTACATCCAAAAATATAAAAAAAAAGTTTCTATAAAGATTGGTCCGGAAATGAACCCTAAGAGAGTTACGGCCTTTTAAAATTGTACTAAAAATAAGGTTTTTAATTAATAACTTTGGTACTTTTCAAGGTAGTGCGACGAGGTTTTGCATGTATACTAGTATTAATAAGGGCAATTAGTTTATATTAGTTTATTTTATTTTATCCAGAGGCGTGCCTAGACGGATAAAATATGTGCGGCTTAAGAAATTTTTGCCCCAAACTTTTTATGTGTATTTTTTTGATTTTTTTTTTATAAAAAATATAGATCACTTGACTAAAAATACATAAAAAATGTCATAGTGTAATACTGTAGGAGCAACCGTTTTCAAAAAAATTGCAATTAAGAGGAAGTCTAAACCAAAAATATTAGTTTTTAAGGCTATTACCTACTTTTTTAATATTAAATTTAGGTGTTTCGGTGGAGAATACTTTTTTGCTGAAGAATCACCTTGCAGAATTAAAATTTTGTTGGTGTTTCTTTTGTTCTTTTTTGCAGGGCCGTACTGCCCTAATACGCTAGAAAGCAGTAAGTCCGTTTATCGCCTAACTACGTTTTGACGTGAACTGATGTAAAATTTTGAAAACGCTTCTATGCGACAAATGGTGTAACTGCTTTCTAGCGTAGTAGGGCAGCGTAGCTCATTACCGGACCAACCTTTATATGAACCTTATTTTACACTTTTGGATGTAGAATCACCTCTGAAATTTTGGCATGCCAGTTACTGATCACCCTGTTTAGTTTAATTAGAGTCACTTCAACTAGAGTATTTTTGTTTCTGCATTCTATATAATCTTATACATACCTTGATAGTAAATAGATAATATCTATCTCTCTATTAGATATAGACTAAAAAGTATCAACTGGCGAAGAATGTCCGTATTTTTCCGAAACCGAGCATCTGAGATTGTAATGATAATTTTAAATTAAAACTAATTAAATTACTTAGTAATGTAAAATTATATATTATCGTTTATTTAAAAAACGGTTTAAGTAAAAAATGTGTTCTTTTAACCGACTTCCAAAAAGGAGAAGGTTATGAATTCGACGTTTTTTTTGTTTGTTCCCGCATAACTTTGGACCGAATGAACGAAATTTGATGAACTTTTTGCAACTTAAAGAGGGCATTAATGAGGTGGTCCCGTTTCAATTTGACTCTCGGGTAATTCCGGGTAAGATTAAGATAAATCGAATCATTTTAACGGAATTTCACTTAAAAACTGCTTAATTTAGTCTACTACCGACCAAATTTTTAGAGAAATATCGGATAACTCGGACAAGCCGGATAACTTGATTAGATGCTTACTTAAATATTACGGCACACTAAAAATCTTTTAAATGCCGCTAAACTTGATTCTCTGGACCTGTAATATTAAAATACCAAGAGAAAATAATAAATTTTGTGATTTTGCCATAAGGCGTTTTCTGATTATTACTTAACGCTTAAAGTTTAACAAGATTTTCTTTAGTATTTCGTTTAAAATAAGGAGATCGACGGACAACTATAATTTAGCTTAGATGACGTTACAAATCTACAAGTTCTGGGTCTCTAAAAAGTAAAAACTAAAAACTTTTCGCAAAAAAAATGAACCGACTTCTATGTCTCTAAAAAGTAAAAAATAAAAAATAAAGTCTGTGTCAATTTCACAGCAAATAATAATAAAATAATAAAATAATAAAAAAATAATTTTTAGTAATTAATTTATTATTATTTAAATTGGCACCGACTTTATTTTTTATTTTTTTTATTTTTAGAGACATATAAGTCGGTTAATTTTTTTTTCGAAAATTTTATTACTTTTTTATAATTCTAAAATATAAATGTTAGAGTTACATCTAGAGACTATAGAATGTCAGTTTTTTGACAATAATTAATTATTTTAATATTATTTTGCCCTTTTAAAAATGGTCTGGGAAAACGAGGGGCCATTAGAAGGAGAAGAATGCTATGTAGTAAAAATAATTAAACCTAGTAGGGTATGTTTTGGAACAACGAGTCGACGAAGTACATCGCCTATTGGAAAAGGCTTGTCTTCAACTCAGAAACGCTATGCTTCTGAACTTTACCCAAATATTGCTCCTGGCAAATATTACAATCAAAAAGAATCTAGCCTTAATGCAGTAATGAATAAAGTTAGAAGTAATAAAGGTGTCGGATTTTTCGCGAGTAAAGCTGGAAGATTTGAAAGATCAAAATTTGAAAAGACGCCATCTCCTACAAGATACGAAACGAGATATAAAGTACCAAGCAAGAAACAGTCTTGGGCTCCTTTTGGAGTACTATGCAAGCTGGATTATAGAATAATTGAAAATATACCTGGACCACCGACCTATAAGATAGAAAATAAATATTGCAGAAGAACAAAGTTTAGTAAAAATTTTGGAAAACCAAAAATGGTAAATGCTGTTGACACATTTTGTATTCCAGTTGCTACCGATACGTGCCATAAATGTAAAAGGATATGCGTGGGTGATTATTGGCACCAAGAGCTTACCAAATTCTTATGTCAATTCTGCTGGAACGAGGAACAAGATACAGAAGAACTTTATGATGCAAAAGAAATTCAAAAATATAAAAAGATCAGAAACTGTTCATTTTTCCATAACCATGAAGGCACTACAGCAGCTCAGATAATTATGCCAAAAAATAAAACATTAAAACGTCTACGACTTGAAAATTATTTGGATCTATATGCTTCATGTTGGAATAGATAAGCGATATTAGCTTTTAATTTCTTTATATAATGTATACCATTTTACTTTTTAATTTATAAAACATACATGTATATGTACAATATAAAAATATCAGAAACTGTTCATTTTTCCATAACCATGAAGGCACTAAAGCCGCTCAGATAATTATGCCAAAAAATTAAACATTAAAATGTCTACGACTTGAAAACTATTTGGATCTATATTCTTCATTTTGGAATAGATAAACGATATTAGATTTTAATTTCTTTATACAGGGTGATCAATAACTAGCATGCCAAAATTTAAGAGGTGATTCTGCATCTAAAAATATTAAAAAAATCCTATAAAGGTTGGTCCGCAAATAAAAAGCCCTAAGGGAGCTACGGCCCTTTAAAATTGTAATAAAAATAAGGTTTTTAATTAATAACTCTGGTACCCTTTAAGCTAGAGCTTTTTAATGTATACTAGTGTTAATAAGGGCAATAAGTTTATGTTAATTTATTTTTTTTGAATTTATCCAGAGGCGTCCCTAGACGGAGAAATATATTAGGCTTAACACATTTTTGCCCCAAACTTTTTTATGTGTACTTTTTTTGTATTTTTTGTATGGATTCCTTGAGTAAAAATACATAAAAAATGTCATATAGTGTAATACTGTAGGAGCAACCGTTTTCAAAAAAAAATGCAATTAAGAGGAAGTTACATTTTGTGCTACCAAAAACGTTACTTTTTAAAAGGCCATTACTCCTTTAATATTAAATTTAGGTGTTTTGGTGAATATACTTTTTTGTTCAGTTTTAAATGAAGAATTGCCCTTCAGCATTAAAATTTTATTGATGCTTTTTTTTGTTCCCCATTCAATATATCATATTCGAAGCCTGTAGCTCCTTTAAGGCTCATTTACGGACCAACCTTTATAGAAACTTGTTTTCATATTTTTGGATGTAGAATCACTTCTTAAATGTTGGCATGACAGTTACTGATCACTCTGTATAATGTATACCATTTTATTTGTTAATTTATAAAACATGCATGTACATGTACAATATAAAATTTTAATCTTGCAGTTTTAATTTAATTTTAAAATTTTACAAAAAAAGAAATGTTGACATTGTTCTTTTATTTTTGGTCGTCCGTTTTCGCTTTTTTTATTGAAACGAAGCAAACCAAACCGGAAAAACAGACCAAAAACCAAAGAACATGCAAATTAAAACAAAATTTTGATACTGTTCTTTGGTTTTTGGTGATCTGTTATTGATTTTTTTCTATTTAGAAAACCAAACCGAATTAAAAACAGACCAAGTACCAAAGAGCGAGGAAAACCCAGATATGATGCTTAAAATAATATCTTCTATTACAAAATCTGAATTTTCGCATACTGCCATTTTTTCACTGCTGATTTTATATATCATATTGAAAAATCTTTAAAAAAATCCTCGACCAAATGGTGGTTCTTTTTTTTATGTTCGATTTAGCTTAAATATGGTTAAAAGGCATTTTTTGAGAATGTTAATATACGAAAATACTCAAATTTCCTAAATTAAAAATGGCAAATTAAAAATGGAGGATCGATTTTTTTCATTGTTGTCAGTTTAAACAAAATTAATTATCAGCCATTTTTAATTTTGAATTTTTCATAATGGATTCTGTTTTAGCAACATCAAAAACCTCTAGATATCAGTGTTTATGCAAGGAAACTGCAGGCGCTTTGAAATAATGTTTGTTGTTTGTTTTATACTGTTTAATGTCATTTTTCGCTGCTATGGCCTAATTGACGGGAACACCATATTTACGTGCCCTCCGAAGCACGGTCCTCAACAGAACTCGCATCCACCCTGAAATGTGTTTACAGTTTTACATGCACATTACAGTTAGTCATTGTAGTTCCATCTACCGATGCTCTATGTGGGACTCATGAATGCAGGCCAATTTTCAACGATTTTTTACGATTTATGGTAATTTTAGGGTACCCATTAGCATTAAAAAAATATACGGTCCACCCTAATGTAGTATATTCCTTATAAATGTCATCCTTTTTTTTGTCAATTTATTTTTTTTATATTTTTTAGTTTAATTTTAACATGGATTGGGAATGTCTTGATAACACATGCTTACTTAATGAAGGTCCATTAGGTGGAGAAGAAGGCTATGTGGTAAAATTATCAACTCCTTCAAAAATATGTTTTGGAACAACAAGTCGAAGAAGTACATCGCCAATTGGAAAAGGCTTATCTTCAAACCAAAAACGCCTTTCTTCTGAATTGTACCCAAATATTGCTCCTGGTAAATATTACAATCCAAAATTATCCTGTCTTAGTGATGTTATGAACAAAGTTAGAAGCAATAAGGGTGTTGGGTTTTTTGCTAGTAAAGCTGGAAGATTTGAACGATCAAATTTCGAAAAAACACCATCTCCAACTAGATATGAAACAAGGTACAAAACATCGAGTAGAAAACCTAGTTGGGCTCCGTTTGGTATACAGAGCAAGCTAGATTACAGGAAAATTGAAAACATTCCTGGACCAGGAACTTACAAGATAAACACTAAATTGTGCAGAAGAACGAAATTTAGCTTAAATTTTGGAAAACCAAAAATGGTAAATGCTGTCGATACATTTTGTGTACCAGTTGCTACAGACATTTGCCACAAATGTAAAAAGCTATGTACAGATGACTATTGGCATCAAGAGTTTAGCAAGTTTTTATGTCAATTCTGCTGGAATGAAGAAAAAGATACTGAAGAACTTTATGATGCAGAAGAAATTCAAAAATATAAGAAGATTAGAAACTGTTCGTTTATGCACAAGCATGAAGGTACTACAACAGCTGAGATAATTATACATCCTGATAAAATTCAAAAGCGTCTAAAACTCGAAAATTATTTAAATTTGTACATGAATTGTTGGGATAAATAAAAATATTACTAGGACCCTCAGATTTTTTAATATTTAAAATCCATTTAGTCCATTTTGGCCTCCTTTCTACCTAATTTATTTAAGTTGTAATATATTTTGTTAAAAGCCGGCTCTTCTCTTTTAATGCTTTTCATTTTTGTTGATATTCAATTAAGGTTTAAATCGATAATAAAAATGTTTAATTCTTAAAATTTTAAATTAAATTATCTTATGAGCGAAATATATTAATATTACTGCTTATTCAACTTTAAAAGTGCGACTTTTGCGTTTTTACTTTTAAACTAATTTTTTTATTACTTAATATTAAATTTTATGAAATATGGCTGAACTGTTTACTTAGTAAGGCAAAACACGTTTATTTTCTGTATACCTTTATTACTAATAATAATAATATAACCATATTTTATATATATAATTTATCTGGTTAAACCACAGCGTCTTTGTGAATTTTCCATGCTGTATTTAAAGTATCCATTAATTATTTATCTGCCAGATAAACTACCGAATAAATAACAATTCAAAGTAAAACCTATAATTATTACACTGCTCTACAAAAAAATACATTTTTTTATTTGCCCAAGAGCTTTTAGTTTCGGAACCTTTTTCTGTTTTCCTCGCCGGGCTCGTTTTTTTTTTCAAGACATAGCGCACAGTGTTTTTTTGCCTATAGTTGTAGTAAAAAAAATAATTTAGGTCTATTTATTTTTGTTTTGCCGTGGATTGATTCTCTATTGGTGGAGCTAAAAAAAGCAGATTTCAAATATCTTTATTAGTTTGTTTTATAGGCTTCAAAATTCAAAAAATTAGTTTTTTTTTCGCATTTTTTGATATATTTTGACAAAAATTTTATATAAATACTAAAGATACGACTCTTATTTTTATACGTAATACACAAATGTGCGGTTTATAAAAATAAAAAAAAGTTTTAGATTTGATCCAGTGACGGAGATTTTACCGGGGGTAATAAAAAAAAAACAAAAATTTTGAAATATTTTATTTATTTTTTGGAGAGCAACACAATAAATTAAATATATTATAAAAAAAAACAAAACAAAAAATTAAAAAAAAAACTTTTTACTTTAAAACATTAAAATAATATTAAATAAACAATTAATAATTCAAAATATTGTTGTTCTGCTTTCAGTAACTCCCCGTAAAATCTCCGTTACTGGATTAAATCTAAAACTTTTTTTATTTTTACAAATCTCACATGTGTGTTAGTGTTGCCTATAAGAATCAGAACCATATATTTAGTATTCATATAAAATTTTCGTAAAAATATAGCGAAAAAATACGAAAACAAATTATTTTTTGAATTTAGAAGCCTATAAAAAAACAAACGAATAAAGATATTTGAAATCCG
Source organism: Brachypterus glaber (assembly GCA_958510825.1). Taxonomy (NCBI): domain Eukaryota; kingdom Metazoa; phylum Arthropoda; class Insecta; order Coleoptera; family Kateretidae; genus Brachypterus; species Brachypterus glaber. The sequence goes on along the minus strand of OY294045.1, from coordinate 24,197,752 downwards.
CTTTTTTTGGCGTTGAGCCCTATCAATAGAGAACCAATTCACCTAAAAAAAAAAAATGAATTAAACCTTAATTATTTTTTTTACTACAACTATAAGCAAAAAAACACTGTTCGTTATATCTCAAAAAAAAAAATCTGAGCAAGAAAAACGGAAAAAGGTTCCGAAATCAGTGCATTAAATATAGCCAGGTGTAACTAAAATGGCGTCGGCAAAATTTTGAGTGTTGAGCAGTGTTATTTGTGCCGATAATGCTAAAATAGTTTCAAATTTTGAAGGGTAAAGTTATAAACTGACTCATTATCTTCCTTTCAAATCCTTATCACTAATAATTTGTGAATATATAAACTGTACAAACATACAAAATCAATAGACCGTACGTAAATACTAAAGCATAAACATAAGTTTAAGCAAACTGCAGTTTCGTCGATGGAAATTTAGTTAACATTTACAGATTTACGTTATTATTATCTATTTGTTTAAAGCTTGTCTACTAAATGTTGGTACACGGAAAGAAATTAGTGGGCTCTGCGCTATACATTATAAGATATTTGGTAACAGTGGCAAATTATAGTTATTTAAGCTATAGATTATAAGGGACACAATAACTAATAATGTTAAAAATAAATTGGAAACGATTATATATATTACAGACACGATTATATTTATTACAGGCACTATTATAAATTTACAGAAATTTTATTATATTATAAAAATTATTAGCACGGACAATAATTAAATCTATTTAAGCTATAAATGCCATACTATTTGTTATATTTTATTATTCACTAAACAATTAAAGTATTTCATATAAATTTTTACACTGACTGCCATAATTGTAAGAGAAAGCCTTGTATTTATATAATAAGCGATTATAATTTGCTTGGTATGTGTGTTATAGCGCTCCTAGCTATATTTTTTTTTCCGTGTAAGAGGGCGTTCATGTATTACGTAAGCAGACTTTTGGTGATTTTAGACCCCCTCCAACCCTGTATAAGAAAAAATAAGAAAATTGTGAACTCCCCCTCCCCCAAATGACAAGACGCAAGATATATTTTTTTAAACCCTTTTTGACATTTTTGCCACATAAAAAACTATTAAGAACAAAAAAATATTTAACACTACAATGACAGTTTTCACTACACGATTTCACCTTTTAAAAATGAATTAAATAACTTTTAAAATCTGATAAAACAATTTTTATCCAATACATACAGATAATAAGACAATTACCAGCTTTATTTTAAATAGATAAACTCAATAATAACCCCCGCGTGGCTTTTACTTTATTGAGTGGATAATTATTTATTTTACCCACTCAACTGTTACTTGTCAAATTATTTTCTTGTAAATGTCATTAAATTTTTTAATAAAAATATGAATTCCTAAGCTATTTATTGGATAAAACCTTGTATGGCACTCATGGGTAAACCGATATTGCCCCTCATGGGCAATATCTTACTTTACCCACTAGTACCATAAATAACTATTATTAAGCTAAAAGAACAAAACACCCTATATATTTTTTTATTTGATTAAATAAAGAATTAAATTTTCTTTAAAATGGATAGGGATACCCTATACATTACATTAATCGTTTTCGAGTTCTTTGCAAATTATTGTGAAGAAGTATTTATGTTAAAATTTTTTATACTTGTTAATCAAGTAGGCCAGTAAAATTAATATCATTAAAATTTTAAAATTTTATCGGTGTTTTTTTTGTTCCCCATTCAATATGTCCATCTGCGAAGTTCCGTACCTCCTTAGGTCTTATTTCCGACCAACCTTTATAGGAACGTTTTGACTTATTTTCGCATGGGAAATCTACCATTTTCGTTTGATTCACCAATTCTGAATCAGCCTGTATAGTATACTATATAAATAAATCACTACCATCGGTGATTGGCCATTACCCCCATGCGACTAAGTTAAGCCTAAAGGACCCTCTCTGTTACCCACTTAAAATAAACCTTAAATTTGTTACACATGCAAATCTTTTATGACCATACAATTTAATGGTTTTGGAAACCTCCTTTAAACGATCAAAAATTCTAAAACCTTTCTTTTAAAAATCTAGTTTTTAAAAATTTATATAATTATATTGTTTTCTACTTTTTAGTCATACATAACATGTTATTATTGAAAGGGTTTTAACTTTAAAACTTGTTTTTTTGTATAATTTTTTAAATATACTTGGGCGATAAGGAACTATCAATAATAACTCTCCTAAATAAGGTCCTATTCGTCTGTATATTTTCCTCTGTGATATATTTTCCTCTGTGATTTTCAAAAGTTACTTTCACTGAAAATGGGCGCATCCTTACGCGTATATGCGCAATACCCTAGAACCAATATTCTTAGGTAAATGACTGTTACCCAAATTCTAATTATAGTTTAATTAGAAACTTTCGCTGATAACAAGTTATTACTTATGTCAGTATGAGCCTTGTTTGTCGGTACCATGGTATATCTAGAATGTAATCTCAGACATATATTCCATCCTCTAAAATAGCTTTGTTTTATATATTTTTTACACTGAAAAAACAGAATCAAATCAAATCAAATATGGCATTTACTACAAATATGGCATTTACTACAAATTATGATTTTGATTTGATTTTGGCAAATGAATGGTAAATTTAAATATAACTATTTCGTTGTAAAGGGTTTCTCATTTTATTTTGGATCAAAGTAATATACTGCCCGACTACGCTAGAAAGCAGTAACTCCATTTGTCGCATAGCAGCGTATTCATAATATTACATCAGAGTTGACGTGAAAACGTTGGGAATGGGACACTTTTTTTTAAACGGCTGCCAAAATTTTATTTTTAATCTTTTATACGTTTTTTTTTAGTTATCATATCTGGAAATAAAAGAACACAGTCCAAGTGTTAAACCTGAATAATATTTATTTTTACCAAAACTACAACCATTTAAAAAAAAACTAAACTTTAACCGGGTGATTTGCATAAGGGATGTCCACCATCTTTAATTTTAGGGGCGAGTTGCTTAATATGCATCTTACGATAAAAATGCATATAACCAATTTTGTTAAGGAGAAATTTTCCAGCAATTTTTGTTTAAAACATTTTTTTAGTATATTAATAACAATCAAGTTAATTTAAAAATAGCCATGTTGCAGGTGAAATTGTTTTTTTTTTCCATTTTTCAGCCAAATTATTCATCGGATGATAAAAGTGGTTATGATCAACTTGTAGCTCTTGAAATTCTCTATAAGTTTAGTTTATTATAAATTTTCATAGGTACTTTGGTACGGTTACAGAGGGCGCAACTCGACTTTCAGCGCCCACTGTAACCGTAGTAAAATACTTATAAAAATGTATAATGTATAAAACTTATAGAGAATTTCAAGAGCTACAAGTTCGATCATAACGATTTATCGGCTGAAAAATCGAAAAAAAAAAAACAATTTCACCCCCAACATGGCCATTTTTGAATATTGTTATTAATATATTAAAAAAATTATTGGAAATTTTCTCCTTAACAAAATTGGTTATGTGCATTTTTATCGTAAGATGCATATTTAGCGAGATAACCCCACTCACCCTAAAATTCAAGATAGCGGACACCCCTTACGCAAATTACCGGTGAAAAACTAACAGGTGTGTTCTGTTACTATCCACTACTACCCTTTAAAATATCAGCCCGTGTACATTTATTGCGATTTAATATAGGAATTTTCTCGTTATTTGACTGGACTACAACACAAAATTGCTATTAAATCTTAAAAATAACTATTATTATCACTAACCAATAACAATAAACCTATAATGTTATTTCATAACAAAAAAAAATAGCTGCTAAATTCGTTTTTTTACATAGAATTTACTTTAAATGATTTTACCATGTTTTTTCAAATCATTATTAAATATTAGTACTCTAGACACTTTCTGCCCTTTTAGAGTAATTTATAATCTAAAAGAGATGGATAGGAATGAAATATGCAAATTATTCAATAATACTAACAATATTATCAAAAAAATAGGCTAAAAATATTTACGTTTATAGGACTGGTCTACAAAAAAAATAAAAATTTTTCTCCAAGGACTAAACCTATCATGTATTATGTATTTTTGTGTGCTTAAACCGAATTTTCAAGTTAAAAAACATTCTAACGCTCAGATTTCGAGTAAATCCCGGGTTTTATTGTCAAAATAGGGTATTTTGACTATATATAAAAAATTTTAAATTGAAAATTCGTTTTCAGCACACAAAGTCCTTTGAGAAGAATTTTTATTTTTTTTTTGTAGACCTGTGTAATATTCGATTATTTGGTTGTTCTAGACTATTACATAAACCAAATTCAAACAGTTTCCTTTTGCCTTTCGTCAATTATAATAATAATAATAATAAAGCATTTATTCCGGCATATAAGCCATATCACATAGGAATATTAGAAAAAAAAAAATAAAAATAAAACATACACAAAAATATATACATAAAAAAAAAGGTTGGGTTTACAGTCATTATAACAAAAAACAAAGACGTCGCCAACTTCCAAAAATAGTAGAGGTCCAGAAAACATCTGATGACACTACAGCTCTTAACAGATTGTTCTGGGTGCAGGAAAGGCGCTCTACAAAGCTGGCAAGCTTTTTTCTCCGAAGAGCGTCCAAGGTGTTAATTCGGGCTCAATAAAACATCATTAAAAATTATTAAAAAAGTTACTTTTGACTTGGTAAAACTGACTTTTTTTAAAAGCCCAGATGCCTAAACTTTGCCATTTTTATGATTTTTTAACTGCGATCTAATCATGGTAACAAAAACCAAAAATTAGGAAGCATAGCTCAGAAACAGGCACTGTCCCATTTTATAATATGTCCCTTTCTTGGGTATTTCCCCCTACCATCCTAGGTTTCAAAAATAAACATACTTTGATGCAAAAGAATTTTTGCGTTGTGATCAAATATCGAATAAGTGGTTTAAAATCTCGTGCCCCTTAGGGCAAAGAAATCAATTATTTTGCGTCAAATAGAATTCTTTTTTTAGTGTAAAATAGGATATCTGTGTTTTATTTGCAACGTTAAATTAAATTTACTTGTTATTAATTGCATTTTTTTTTACAGGTAAAAATTAAACATGATAGATTAACGTACAGAAATTAAGTGGTAAGTAACGACATTATTTAAATTCAAATAGTTTGGCGTAAGTAGTTTTATTTTGGATAGAAGATAAGCTTTTAGGTGAGCTAAAGTCTGACTGTGAAATATTAAAATATAATTCAGCCAATTTCGCTTGCTAATTACTTCCAAATTGCATTAAAAACTAAATTGTATATTCCAGTTGCAAACGTACTGTTTAATTGGTATTAAGTGTATCAATGAATAGGTTTAGTTTAACGTTGGAGGAATTTATTCTGGTATACAAGAGTGGGTAATAAAAGCAACTCCAAAATCAGATTTATTGTCAAATAAATTAACTTAATTTGAAAATAAACCGTAACAGTGTGTTCTCTCGAGTTATAAAATGTATAATATCAATACATATGAAGACAAAGTAAAATTGTGACTTTATATACTGGGTGTTTCACGGTACCGTACCGGTCTACCTAGATAGATAAGATGATTTGTGGCGATATGAAAATGAAATTTTCACCAGTTAATATAGACCTTATATCCTTTAATTGACCCTAAACAAAAGTTTTTTACTCTTTTTTATTTTTGAGCTAGAGCTCAAAGCATTTTTTTGCATATAACAATATTTTTAAATGCCAAAATATAAAAGAATTACAATTTTTCTTTATCATACAATATTTTTTTTACTAAAAACATTAACTTTTAATTATATAATAAATTTAAAAAAACACTAAGAAGTAAAAAAGAGTAGAGAACTTTTGTTTGGAGTCAATTAAAGATAATTAGGTTTTTATTAACTGGTAAAAATTTCATTTTGATATATTTGTTAATAACGCCACAAATCGTCTGATCTGTCTACCGTGATGGGTGTTTCACAATTTTACATTGTCTTCATATTGAGATTATACATTTTACTGAAAACTGAGAATTTACGGATTAAAATGTGGTCTGCAAAGGCGAAATATATGTCATAATATAATATATACATATTATTTTTTTTTATTCGAATGGACCCTTAGCAACCTGCTGTCGATATGCCACACACCTACCGACCGACCGGCCAAACCATCGAACAATAATTTTATTTGATTTTAATCGGCATAAAACGTCATAAAATGCAAAATACACGAATACAAAGCAATCCAAAAATAAAAAAAATAAAATAAATCGAAAGCAGCAACCTTAAAAATGCATAAATCACCTTAACTGGACTGTTTGGAGAAACTTACCAATTTTCTCCTTAATTTTCCCCAATTTTCTTCCAGTTTTACTGTAAAATTATTATTATTTATTAGTAAATTACATTTTTATAAAAAAAAGAGCACATCATAAGAAATATGTTGATGTATAATTTTTTATGTTGACTGCGTTGAGTTGTGTTGCGGGGTATTTCTAAAATGTCATTTAGTAAACTAAGTAGCAATCTTATGAAGAAGTATATAGTATCTGAACATACAAAAACTATATTTAGCTAATTATATTTTATTTAACTTATGCATCTATAACAATATAAAAAATGATAAAACGCTTTTAAAATTCCGTACTAATCCAAAATTATAATTAGATTTTTTTTTCAGGCGACCTGTATTATTTGTATGTACAAAACTTTTTACAAAGTATAAGACAACTCTTAAAGTTCACAAAAAAAATTGTTTTTTTCTTGGAGTCATAAATAAATTTGCAGCACGCGCTGAAGTTAGACTCTTCAAAAATAACATGGCAAACGAATCCAACGATATCTCGGCCCCCAATGGTCCGAAACACAAAAATCAAAAACTTTCTTGTTAAAAATGACATCCTTTAGTTCGCCAGTGTAGGCATAAAGCAAAATTCCAAAAAACAAAAATTCAACGCGTATTTTAGTGAAAAAAACAAAAAAATGCAATTTTTCCGACCAAAAACGGGTAAAAAAGGAGGAATAAAAAAGCCTTAAAAAAAATTACACTAGCGAAATTGCCATTATGATTTTTGACAAAATACCGAAAGATTTAAGTCAATATGTTAAATAATTTTTTTTATTCGCTGGAACCGGTTTGAAAAATGGAATTTTGAGAAAAACGCGTTTAAAGTTTTTTTTTACAAAAAAAAAATACACATAAAAAAGTTTGGGGCAAAAAACTGATAAGGCCCCCCTGTTTCGCACGCCCCTGGTAAAATAAGAACATAAAAATAACATACGAAGATGGGCGTTATTAAGATTAGTTTATATGCAAAACATCCTTGCTGTATCTCAAAGAGTTCCTGAGTTATTAAATAAAAACCGATTTTTTTAGCCACATTCAAAGGGGCGTATCTCCCTTACGACGTATTTTTAGACATATGTTTATAGGAACGTTTTGTCATATTTTATGATGTAAAATCGCCCCTTAAAATTTTATAATTTTATTTTTTTTTATGTATATTTTTTAAAGTAAATATATGTATAACTTTTTAAACAAGACAAATTTCGTCAAAATATTTTAGGAGTGTATTCTACACATATTGAGTAGTATAAAAAAGCAAAAAAAAAAACAGTTTTTTAAAATAAAAAATCAGAACAACCCCTTAAAGTCAATTAATCTTTTCGTAGGGTCATTTGCTAGCAAAATTGACTTATATCAATATTGTATATAGAATCAATTTTGTTTTTAATCTATCCATAGAATTGACCAGAAATTGTGGTCCAGAATTTTTGTCTATTATTCTATTTCCTTTGTCATAGATTTATTTATTCAACAACTAGCTTAAAATTATTTATTAACTTAAATTTTCTACTATAATTCTCTATAAGTTTTAGAACTTTTTTTTTTTTTTTTATTTATTTATTCTGGTTATTTCAGCATATTACAATACATAAAATACATTTTTTATAGATTAAGTGTTTATAATTAATCAAGAGAAAATTAAAAGGTTTTATAGTTCGTAATTCTGATGAAAAAAAAATAAATTTGGTCTTTCACCTAAGCAAAAGCTTGTGCGTAAAATAAAATTGTGAGATATAGGACCATTTTTCTTATTAAGGCACTATTGCAATAAACGCTTTATGATTAAAGTGAATGTAGCACTTAATAACTAACCTTATTATGCTATGCATAATTTGCATGCATCCTGTCTAATATAGCACCTGTAATTAGCGTATAATACATCCTAAATTAACTTAAATTTATCAAGATACAAGACTAGAATATATACTAATTTGAATATATTATATGAAGTTAAGCTACTTATAATTTGACTAACAGGGCATTTAGAAACACGATTTTTTAAAGTATTTCTCTCTCTTGTCGTAAAAAATACCTTAACAAAATTCAGTGCCAAATTTTAGCTTAAAAAAAACAAAATGAGGTGTTTTCCCACTTGATTTAAAAATTTTATATATGTGTTTTAACACATTAAAAGGCACCATATTTTTTAATCTAACATATTTGGTATACCATACCAATGCAAATGCATAAATATAAATCTGTGCCAAATTTTAAATCGTACCAAAACTTAATTTGGAATTCACTGCATTTAAAAATTAAAAAATGTATAATTTTAAATTTTCCAGTATTTAAATGAAGTGGAAGGGGGTTATTTGGTTTAAAAAGATATATGGCACCAAATATTTCACGAAGTAAATTACTTTTTAACAAAGAAAAAGGGTGGTCCTAGGACTCAAAAATGTTGACATGTCAAACTCTTCTCCCTTCTATATGTCCGGACGCGTCAGGTAAAAAAATTTAAATTTTTGGAAAAAATTCAGATTTGATTTCTTTTGTGTATTTTTAGGTTTAAAACAATGAAGTAAACCTAAACAATAGAAAACTACTAAAATATACAAAATTTTCAATTTGTTTAAATGGCGTTTTTTTATTTTAGTTTTTTTAACAGCCTAATTTGAGGTTAAAAAACTTTTTCGGTCAATTATGTATTTTTTATACTAAATTTGAATCTGAATAAAAAACACCCCCCTTTCTATTTAAATTTGTTAAGTTACCCCCTCTCCCGCCTAAGGGTGTGAATGAAAAAAAATTCTGCTTTGATAAAAAGGTGTCCCCTTGATATTGAAGCTTAGTAACAAATTTCAAAAACCTATCTTATACGGTTTCTGAGATATCGACTTTTTACCGTTTAAATGGCCCACCCGGTATGCAGTGTACCACTTAAATTTAATTTTTTACGCAAGGCCGCAAACATTTTCAAAAAAAATCATTCAAATCATTTAGAGGACACTATAAGGTTTATAAATATTCAACATTCGACGCTTCATGATTTTTTTCCGTTTTTTTTTTGGTATTTTTTACCTGTGTGCGTCGCGACGTAAACTATTCATTTCATGTGGTTTGCATTTCAATCAAAACTTGTCAACTACTAGGCTACCGCAAAACCCGAGGTAACCTCCACAGGCGCCCAACTAGAAAACGCAGGCGTATTCACCTTAATAGCATAACCACAAAGTTTTGGTCATATCATGTGAGATTGAATTATGGTTTTACCTGCGAAGGAAATAAGCCGGGCACGTAGCATACATTTGAATGTTTTTAATTTTAATATTTTGTTAATTTTTTTTAGAAAGGTTTTTAAATAAAAATTTTATAGATGATTTATTTCAATTTAAATAAATTAGAAAATTTATCCTATTTATTTTCTTATTAAATTAATTTACTATGTATTCTACTATTTTCTTTTTCAATTTTATTTTAACACGATTACGTGATTTAATTAAAAAAAAAACGGACTCTGCATGTATTACCAATATTAACAATTGTATTTTCTTGTCAAAACGTTTATGTCCACAAAAACTTTTAAATGTTATTACAATCTTTTAATTAATAATATTATTACAATGTTTGCTAATTTATTTATTTATTATTTGTTTGTTTAGGGCAAATCTGCCAAAGGCTTTTTTGACCACTTAGAAAGCTAAAATCTATTACACATGCTTAACTCGGCGGACAATACAGTTTTATATAAAACTTACCCTCAACCCGCCACCCCTAAAATTTAAAAAATCCATCTTCTACCCGCACAAGATAATTTAAAACTAAAATTAGGTTTCATACTCATTTAGTAATAATAAAATTTTACAATAAATTTTACGTCCCCCCTCGTCTCCCCATCAGCCTCTCTGTTTCACCTACTTAGAATATACTTAGAAAGCTAAAATTTGGTACACATGCTTAACTCGGCTGACAATATAATTTTATATAAAACTTACCCCCCAACCTTCCCACCCCTAAAATTTAAAAAATCCAGTTTTTACCCACACAAGATAATTTAAAACTAAAATTAGTGATAATAAAATTTTAAAATAAATTTTACATCCCCCCTTACCTCCCTATCACCCCCATAGGCGCATAAGGCTAAGTTAACCCCCTCTCCTTTTCACCCACAATATACATAAAAAGCTAAAACTTGGTATACATGCTTAACTCGGTTGACAAAACAATTTTATATAAAGATTTCCCCCCAATTCCCCCACCCCTATAATTAAATAAAATCCGTTTTTACCCACATGGGATAATTTAAAACTAAAATTAGGTTACATACTCATCCAGTGATGATAAAATTTTAAAATAAATTTTACATCCCTCCTTGTCTCCCCATCACCCTTCATACGCGTATAAGGCTAAGTTAACCCCCTCTCTGTTTACCCACTTAGAGAGCTGAAATTCTGTACTTATCTCTCATGACAAAACAATTTTATACAAAATTTACCCTTAACCTCCCCACCCCTAAAATTAAACAAATTCCTTTTTTACCCACATCTTTTTATTAGATGTGAGACTTTTTTTTTTAGTCCTCAACATTTCTGTCAGTAAATCATATACATGTAAGGATTACCATGCATTGAATAATACACATGGCCGACCTTTGCTTTTCGGCGCCCTAAAGGAAACATTTTTAATAACAAGCTTTTATATAAGTGCTCTAAAGAGAAGAAAATAAATTTTCAAGTAAATCAAACCCATCATTTTGTTACATTACACAAACCAAATAAAATTTTAGACATGTTCTATAACTCGTCCTACTCCCAAAAAAAATAAGAATAGTTATTTGTGATCTAATGGTAGGGAAAACGTAACTGCTAGACGAGTTTTTACAAGACAATATATTTGTTTGTGGTTCGGACTTTTGATATAGATAAAGCTAAATTGTGACGATATAAGCAGTATATTTTCGACTTAAAATAGTTCATTTATAGCATGTTCTCAATTTAAGCAATATAAACTTATATTATAGAACTAATATAGTTTATTAATTTACCGTCTAAAACTAGGGGGCATTTAGTATTAAAAATGGAACCTATAATAAGACCTTAAATTAACAAAATAGCATACATATAATTATGAGTGCTTTTAGACGTACAATTATAGCGTCCATTTTTCATTCAACTTTTTGAGAAATATTTTGAACTTCTCAATAATTTCTTGCTAAATGAAAGCAAGTTTAGGATGCTATATACTAGACTCTTAAGCTGGTTTTCTGGGGGTGCTTACAACGTTTTTCTAGACGGCTACAATAAAAATAAAGAACTAAAATTGAGAACAAAAAATATTAATATCTCTTTTTAAATAAATTTATTATTAACATAGTTTTAATGCCGACTTGGGTCAGAAAGAGACAACGTCATTTTCCCAAAAAGGGACGACTTGAAAAGTCCTTTTGGCAAGATTACTTCGCAAATTCTGGAGATTAAATGGGTCCGTAATAGTCTCATTACATCGGCCTTTAAAACTCCGTTTAATTGTAAAACTTTCGGCTCTTCATTTACCCAACTCAAATATATTCGGCCTATTGTGCTTAAATTGTATTTCAACCTACTTCATTAATACTTTTAATTAGTGATTATTGATCCTAATTTTTATTTGTAAATTAAATTTAAAGAAAACATGTTTAAACGTAATACTTATTTATGAAAAACATGTTAATTATATTTTTTGTATTATTTTATTTTACCTTTTAAGTGGTTTTTAAATTTTTCTTTCATAACGAATAATAAGAAAGTTATGTCTAGAAACAATTTTTTACATTTTGGGGGAGAGGGAGGGGCGCTGAAAAAAATGATAAGAACATTTCTTATGTAGTTTTATTTAACGTTTTATGCAGGTCATATTTTTTGTTCTATTGTAAATAATAACCAAATTACTACGAAAACAAACTTGTCCAAGATAATATGAAAATACATCTGCATACCAAATTTCAAGTTGCTAGCTCAAAGTCTTCTTAAGTTATCGTGGATACAGGCAGACAATCAGACAGACAGACCAACAGACAGACTGTCATCATTTGTTTCTGCTTAATTTTATTGAAGTTTCAGGAAAAAATAAGATGATTTAAGAAAACAATTTTTTTTTCACAATACTTTCCTTTATTAGAAAGTAATGATGTCAGTCTGTCTGTCGGTCGGTCTGTCTGTCTGTGCATGTCCACGATAACTTAAGAACGCTTTGAGCTAGCGACTTGAAATTTGGTATGAAAATTAATTTTTATATTATCTTGGTCAAATGGCAAAAGTTCGTATTTGAGAAAAATCGGTTGTGGGAAGGGGGCTAAAAGGGTGGTCAAATTTTTCTTTCGATCGTATTTTTTTTTAATTATTTACAATAGAAGGAAAGTTTAAAAACTACATAAAACGTTAAATAAAACTACACAAAAAATGTTATTATATTTTTTTTTCCAGCGCGCCCTCCCTCGCCCCAAAATGTAAAAGTTTTCTCTAGACGTAACTTTCTTAGCATTGACAACAGAAAAAAATTTTAAAACTACATAAAAGGTAAAATAATATTACATAAAAAATGTAGTTATATATTTTTTCCAGCCCCCCTCTCCCCCAAAATGTAAAAAAATGTTTCTGTACATAACTTCTTTATTATTCACAATAGAAGAAAATTTTAAAAGAAAAAATAAAATTACATAAACAAATTTTATTATGATTTTTTCCTTGACCCCCTCCCCCTCCCAAAAATGTAATAAATTATTTCTGGACAGACCTTTTTTATGAGAAAGCATTCTCACTCATTTAAGACGGTTGGTTTGTTATTAAAACGTAGTTTTTACTCATAAAATTAAAATAAATGAAAAAATTAAAATTATTTTAGATAGATTTTATAAGAATAAATTTATCCCAGCGTAATAAATTGAAAAATTAAATTCTGCTGAACTCCTGTTAGTCCTCATTTTCAATATAACAGGTTTTCTATTATAAATTTTTCTATTTTGCGACTCTTATTATCTCATAATCTAGTCGGCGTAAACTCATCCACGTTGAAAATAAACACAAAAACATAGGCTTACGGAATAATTTTGCCGAATTATCAGGGAAATTTTTATAAAGGTCTCTAAATTGAAACATTTGACGACTCATTTGTTACACACAACAATATTGACTATACATATTAACTATAGGGAACGTTTAAGTATTACGTAATGCAAATTTTGATCATTTCAAAGAAATAACCGATATTCAATTTTTATCTTTTGAGAATACGAAAGTTTTTAATTTTTATTTATCGATAACTCTTTTCCCACCTTACTCGTTTAAATGGAATCATTAAAAAAATGCAAGATAAAAAAAATACAAATGGAAATATTTAAAATCTCGCATCAACGCTAGAGTTGAAGCAGGGCCTATGCGAGTACTGGAAATTCGGCGAGTACTGCTCATAATCCCACGCATTTTGCGTGTTTTTATAGGCCCATAAGAGATCTGTACTTTGTTTATTTTGGGTTGGCACCAGAAAAAAAGCCTATCGCTTGACGTTTTCCATGGAAATGTGAACGTCGCTTTAAAGTTTAATTTTCTACAAAATTTTTTGTTTAGGTTATTTTTTACCATGTTAAAATTGTGGCTTGGTTACTTGTATTAAAAAAGAGAAGAAATGACCATAAAATATATCAAAATAATATTTGTTTTTAGAATTTTAAACATGGCGAAAACTGTAATGCCAACCCGAAACAAAAATCCCTAAATCAGTAATCAATTTAAATATAAGTTTTTTTTTAAATTTTAGAGCAAAATAGAAAAAAATGTATAAAGCACTCGTTTCATGAAACTAGTACTTTAATATAATATTATATTTCATTTATTACGTTTATATTCTATTAAAACTGTAATATCATGTAAGTTTTAAAATTAAATTTAACCTATAACTGGAGCAAGGGAGAATAAAATATAAATACAATACTCGGCGCAGCTTCACATCGTTCACCCCGACAAAAGAAAAAATTTGTTCAAAATGAAAATTTATCTTAGAGCACTTTAAAAAATTTCAGACGCGATAACTCAAGAAAGAATAATCCGATCGACTTTAAATTTTCAGCAAAAACCAATCCTGGAAACAAAGCCTTAAAATTGAAAAACATCCATCCAAAAATAAGAAAGTTATTGGGGACTAAATAATTAAGAAAAATCAAAAATCGTGGAAGAAAATCTGCTATCAACTTCATTCTAAACTTCTTTTATAAAAAAAATAATTGAACCCAATTTAAAAAATCCCCTCAAAAACAAAACAAAATATATTTATTTATTTTTTTATTTATACGTTTTCTACAATTTATTAATTATGGAACAAGTCAAAGTACCTACATTAGTTTGCAATATTAGTTGCGAGTCAAATAAAATACAATACACGGTGTATTTGAAATAGGGTCGGAAATTTTAACAGATTCTACATCATAAAATATGACAAAAAGTTCCTATAAACATATGTCTAAAAATGCGTCATAAGGGAGCTACGCCTCTTTGAAAGTGGCTAAAAAAATCGGTTTTTATTTAATAACTCAGGAACCCTTTGAGATATATCAACAAGGTTTTTGCACGTCAACTAATTCTACCAAGGCCCGTTTTTATGTGTTATTTTCGTGTACTTATTTCAACCAGGGGTGTGCGAAACGGGGCAGGCTTATCAGTTTTTAGTCCCAAACTTTTTTCTGTGTAACTTTTTTGCAATTTTATTTTTGAAATATGATTCCTCAGGTCAAAATACATAAAAAAGGTACTTCTGTTATAATACTGTAGGATTAACCATTTTCGAGAAAAATTCATTTGAAGGTGAAATTCCACGGTTCGAGGACGAAAAATTAAATATTAAAATGTTGAAAACCAAAATTTTAATGATGCAGGGCGAATGTACATTAAAAACTAAGAAAAAAACCTCATATACAGGTACTTCCAAAAATGAATCCTAATGGAGCTATGGTCTCCTAAATATGCACCATTTTTAAAGGGCTATGGTAGCTTTAAAAGCGTTTTTTCGACCTACATGTATGGAAACTTTTTTTCTTAGTTTTTGATGTAGAATAACATTGCATCATTAAAATTTTGGTTTTCGACATTTTAGTATTTAATTTTTCGTCCTCGAACCGTGAAATTTCACCTTCAAATGAACTTTTCTCGAAAACGGTTAATCCTACAGTATTACAACAAGAGTACCTTTTTTATGTATTTTGACCTGAGGAATCATATTTCAAAAATAAAATTGCAAAAAAGTTACACAGAAAAAAGTTTGGGACAAAAAACTGATAAGGCCCCCCCGTTTCGCACACCCCTGGTTTAAATAAGTACGTGAAAATGACATACAAAGATGGGCCTTATCAGGATTAATTCACGTGAAAAACCTCGTTAATATATCTCAAAGGGTTCCTGAGTTATTAAATAAAAACCGATTTATTTAGCCAATTTCAAAGGGGCGTAGCTCCCTTATGACGCATTTTTAGACATATGTTTATAGGAACTTTTTGTCATATTTTATCATGTAAAATCACCTGTTAAAATTTCCGAGACCCTATTTCAAATACAACCTGTATATACAGTTAAAAAGAAAATTGATTAAAAGGTTGGAGGGCTAAACTTTAAAAAAAATCAAAAAAATAGAAGAAAAAGTCCAATCTATATATTTTTTTTAGTAAAAATACCTTTACTAAACAGCCAAACTTAAATTTTAGAAATATCCCAGTATAATTTAATTAACCTCTTTAGATTCTTGCAACTGCGAGGACTATACTATAGAATGCGAAGCATTACATATCTTTACAGCTCATTAAAATTTAATTTAACATATAAAAATAAAATATTTTTCTTTAAAAAACATTTTAGTATGAAACATTGTTTAAGAAATATTTATGAATATTAAATATTTTAAATTAAATATTTGTATATTAATTTACATTTAAATCATACATACCAAGTATAATAAAACTTTGTTGCTTATAAAAATTTAATATTTTTATATTATAATTTATAAATAGAAATAGATGGAAACTAAGATATTTCCTTAAAGATTTAACCGATTTAGCTGAAATTAAGGATTTTAATAGTTATTCCATTTAGCATAAAAAAATTAATAGGGTTTTTATGTACTGTTTATGCTCTTTGAACAACTGACAATTTTGGAGTTATTGTTGATATAAATATTCCGAAAATTATGATTAAACCATATCAAAAATAAAAAATATATTCAACTACATACAGGGTGATCAATAACTGGCATGCTAAAATTTAAGAGGTGATCCTATATCCAAAAATATCTAAAAAAGTTTCCATAAAGGTTGGTCCGGAAATGAGCTACGGGAGCTACGGCCTTTTCAAATTGTAATAAAAATAAGGTTTTGAATTAATAACTCTGGTACCCTTTAAGCTAGAGCGACGAGTTTTTGCACGTATACTAGTATTAATAAGGACAATAAGTTTATGTGAATTTATTTTTTTGAATTTATCCAGAGGCGACTCTAGACGGACATATGTCCCAAACTTTTTTATGTGTAGTTTTTTTGGATTTTTTCTAAAAAATATAGATTTCTTAGGTTAAAATACATAAAAAATGTCAAGTGTAACACTGTAGGATCAACCGTTTGAAAAAAATGCAATTAAGAGGAAGTAACATTTTATTCCACCAAAAACGGCCATTTTTAAAAGGCCGTTACTCCCTAATATTAAATTTAGGTGTTTTGGTGAAGAATACTCTTTTGCTCAGTTTTAAATGAAGAATTACCCTGCAGCATTAAAATTTAATTGATGCTTTTTTTTGTTCCCCATTCAATATGTCATCTTTAAAGGACCGTAGCTTCCTTAGGGCTCATTTCGGGACCAACCTTTATAGAAACTTTTTTCCATATTTTTGGATGTAGAATCACGTCTTAAATTTTGGCATGGCAGTTACTGATCACCCTGTATAGTTAATAGATCGCGATCTAGCGGTAACTTTTTAACGCATGTAGGTACCAATTACAATTTTCGGTTAGGAAAAGTTACAGCGATAATCCGCAAAATTCAAACAATAAAACAATTTGGTAAATTTTGTATGTTATGAACACTGGTCGGATCGAAGTATTCAATTACCGGGGGCACGAAAGAATTATTTAAAAAAAAAACAATTTTTGAAGTAATTTGAAACTATATTTTACTTTTTACTTTTAACTGTCATGTCGACTCTTTTACTGCCACTTGGAACGTAAAAAAAAAACAATATAATTTTATTTTCATTTGTTTTTTTTTTGTGTTTCAAGTGACAGTATGCAAGTGCGCCGACATAAAAGTGCAGTTTGCAAGTAAGTGAACCTTGATCCGACAACCAAATAACTATTTTTTGACCAAAAATTGTTATAATAACTTGATCCTGTGACTAGTTCCTGAGATATACAATTGAATTGTAAATTTCAAAAAGCTCTCATCTCTGGGTTTTTTCAAAATGGAGTTTTTCGTTATTTTTTATGAACTCATACAGACCGATATTATTTGAGCGAGAACGGCTCATATATGTTTGTAAAAGTGAAGATGCGGTATCATAGCTGAACGTCGAAGAAGATTTTTAATAAAAACATTATTTTTGTATTTTTAACAGTGTTTTTGTTATTTTCAATAATATGCATTGTTTTCTAATGTCATTTTACTACTAAAACCATTTAAGTCTTCAGATGGAGTTCAAAAAGGACTTATCTCGAGAAACTGTAGCGACCATTTTCTGCATCAAAATTTCCTTTAATAATACTATTTTTCTTTGTCGTACACAGCGGTCGCTAATTTGAGAAAAAATACTGCTCAAATAAGTCAAATGGTTCAAAAGAAATTCATCTTTTTGTGTCTCCTGAAAACTTTTAATTTTCGGATATGAGCCCTCCCGAAATTTGCTATTCAATTTATAAACCTAGATTTATCATCTGATAATTGAATGGGTTATTGCTAAAAAAGTCAAAAACCGATATTTAATAATGTGCTAAGTGTAAAAAAAATAAGATTTTGAGTAAAGTCTTGTTTAGTGTGCAGTAACACTAAACGCAAAACAAGTATTTAATCACATTCCTATATTTTTTGCACTTAGCACATTATTAAATATCCGTTTTTGACTTAGGGCGTTTTAGCCATAACTGATTCAATTTAATGGAAATCTCTACAACTAGAATTATGAAACAAAAGACGTCTACCCTATCTCTATCTCATTTGTGCTACACTTTCCAGCCAACCAAATAAATACTGTATTTGTTTTCATACAACAAATACAGTATTTATTTGGTTGGCCGGAAAGTGTAGCACTGAGTGGTACGAACGAACATAGCTAATGTGAATCTGTAGAATAAGATAATTCTACTAAAATTTAGATGGCGCCAGTAATTTCTTTAATAAAAATTAAATTGTTACACTTTTCGCCCGGCCAAGTAAATATTGTATTTGCTCAACAAAGAACAAATACAGAATTTGTTTGGTTGGGTGAAAGTGGGAGTGTATGTATGTCTTCTATCCTTTTTGGGTAGAACTTTTGTCCCTGTCTAATCTAACGGGAGAAATCGCCATTACCGTTTTATTTCCAATTTTGGCGAAGGCGCACTTTAAAATATTGATTTTGTTTTCAAAAGAATGGATCTGACTAGTATAAAATATTTCTTATCCTTAATTTAAAAATAAAAATGAAAACAAAAACAACTTTTAATATTTATATAATTTAAAAAATTGTTTTTGACGTCAATTACGGATAACATTAAATTTTATATTAAATTAGAAAAAGGAAAAATGTCACTCGTTGTCAATAGAGGTTTTTAGCAAACAAGTTCAAATTTGGCTGAGAAATGACACTGATTTTATACCGTTTACAAACTGGGTTCGGTTTCTTTTTTGTGGAAACATTCTTAAAGTATTACATTCAACATTAAAAGAAGACATCAGAGTTTAATGTAAAAGTGTATAACTTATCTTGTATACCGTTTGTCCAACTGTTTAGTATACACTTCAAAGTAGAATTTTGTAATATGTAACATAAATATGTTATACGATACAAAAACCAGTTGTGGAATTAAGAGGTAAACAACATAAAATTGTATAAATACAACAACAAATATTATCTTATTTCATTGTACTATACTATTGTACAATTTGTGGTTGGCGCATATATAACATTATGTTGTTGTTTTATAATAACGCTATTATTCTATTAGTGTTGGCTGTTCTCGGATGAACTCAATATCAATCGTTCTGTGTTCAGGTCGCCAGTCGCTACTTGTAATTCAGATTAGTAAAATTTTTTGTACACCGAAACTTAAAAGAACCCGGCAAAAAATTATACGCGGAAATACGAGATTGTCAGACTATTTATTTTACCTAGACAAATTAACACTCTTAAATATTAAATTGCTACTTATTATGTTAAAGTCATTAAACTTCTTCTGTTAAAAATAATTGAATATGATAACAACGCATACAAGGTTAGTTTTTACGTTTTCATGCAAAATCTGTCTTCTAAATATTGTGGTAAGCAACACTTTTATATTTTAAACTAGAGTATAATACACTATCCAGTAAAAGAGCTTTCCTATTTTTCACCTCCGCGCTTGAAATGGATTTTTTATTATCATATTCACTTTTAGCAACCTCAAAAACCCCAATATACAAATTTTTACGAAACTGCTCCCAGCCCATTATCAGATTAACTTTCAGCCTCATAACCTCATAAACCCAAATATAACCATTTTTACGTAAACTTCCGCCCTCCCCTTAGGGGGTGAAATTAGAAAATTTTATTATCAGATTCAGATTCGTCAACCTCAAAAACCGCTATATACAAATTTTCTCGAAAATATTGAAAATATTTAAAAATATTTAAGTAAGTAAGTTAGAAAAATGTAATTATCAGATTCAATTTTAGCAACCTTAAAAACACCTATATAGCAAATTTAAAATTTTTGTAAAAATTTAATTTTTCCCTATTTGCCCCCCTTGCCGCTCCCCAATGTACACCAAAAACAATTTCGAGCGAGAACTTTTGGTAAAATACCTGTTTGTCAAACTTCAATTATCTAGCTTAAAGCGTTCTTAAGTTATCGTGCCCACAAGATTTCCCGGACAGAACGACAGACCAATCAATCGACCGACCGCAGTTTTTTTTTACTCGAAATTGATTTATATCGACATAAAACGTCATAAAACGCCAAAATACGCAAAAAAATTAAATGTTTGCACGAATACATGACTTTCCCAAAATTTTCAAAATGGGAAAGCAATAGGTATAAATGGCGACTGTAGCAAAATAATTTAATTGCTTTAAGAGAATTTTTAGCATTTACCTCCCCCTTTCGTTGGTTTTTCCGGTGTGGCAGACTTAAGTGTCTACATAAATATAAACTGGCGTGTGTAAAACTTGTAAATTAGACCGTCAAGTATGAAAACAATCTAGTTTACCAACTATATCCGAATGTTACATTTTATTTAAAAATATGTCTTAGTATCATGTTAACTAGTCGTAAAATACTTTACACATGTAAAACATGTTTGAGTAAGTGAATATTAAGTTAATGCGAAAATAAACTATAAACTATAAATTAATGTATAAAAAGAAGACAAAGGGAAAACAACAAGAGTTTAATGATTGCAACCTTTAAATAAAACAGTTTTTAATTTCAAATACCGATTGTTCCAACTCTATTTACCCAGCGATTTTTTCGAAACTAAAAGAGTTAATCAAGTTCTGAGAAAACCATCATAAATTAGATAATGCCATGAATTATTCGGAATACAAAATGGAAGATTGGTGCAACTCCAATAAACTCAAACTTAATAAAGAAAAAACACAAAAATTAATTATTTCTACAAACAGTTCATTTACTAATAATACCGAAGCTAAACTTCTTGGCATTATTCTTGATGATCGCTTAAAATGGACTGGTCATGTAGAATACTTGATTCCCAAGCTTTCTAAAACTATTTTTCTTATTAGAGAACTTAAAAAAATTGTTCACACTAAAGTTCTATTAATTACTTACTTTGCCAACTTCCACTCTCTTTTATCATATGGAACTATTCTATGGGGAAACAGTCAAAATGCGGACAAAATCTTTATCTTACAAAAGCGATGCATTAGAGCCATAGGCGGTCTAAAGTATAGTGACCATTGTCAACCTATTTTTAAAAAATTAGGTATTCTACCACTCCCATGTATTTATATATTGCATTCTTTGATAGAAGTCCATAAAAATATTGAGAAATATGAAAAATTCGACAATCATTCTTACTCTACCAGATCTGCAAATAATCCTTACTTAATAAAAAATTTTAGATTAAGGTATTCCACATCCCTAAATAACAGTGTAAACATAAAATTGTATAACAAATTGCCTGATCATTTAAAAAAACTTAAACCTGAAAAATTCAAAGGTGTGGTCAGCTCGATATTGCAGAACTTCTGTTTTTACTCTGTTGAAGAGTTCATGGACATGCCACCAAGTATGTTATGTAAGTAAATTATGTAAGTTTATTCATTTTATTTATTTATTTGTTTGTATGTTCAAATTTTTAGACGTGCAAGAAAATGTAAAAATTTTTATAAGCACCAATAAACCTATTCTATTCTATTCTATTCTATTCTAATGTAAATCTTTAAGCATATATTTGATAATTTCAGCTCTTGAAATATGGGCTTAGAGGGACTTTTTTTTAACGGAAAGGGAGGTCGTGTCATAAATCATTTTAAAGCTTATAAAACTCTCAAATTAACTTTATATTTTTAAATTTTTTTAAACATTTTTTTTAGGTTTAAAATAAGGTTAAAAATGGGTATTTTTGTCAAAATTTCTCTAAAAAATCAATTTTTTTTTAAAAAAATACTAATTTCTTGATGAAAAAACGTAAATTATACTTTTAAACCAATTTTAATTGACATAAATAAAAATTTACAAAAATCGAATTTTTTAGCACAAAAAATTAAAAAATCAAAATCTCAAAAAAATTGTTTAAAAAATTAAAAAATATACAGTCTGATAGAGAATTTTATTTGCTTTAATATGATATATCACACCACCCCCCTTTTCAATTAAAAAATCCCTTCATGCCCCCTGCCCATATTTTAGGAGCTGAAAGTTTCAAGTATATGCTAAAAGATGGTTTAAGTTGTCTAATTTAAGATGGTTTTGCCAGAACTTGATTATGTCTTATAGTTTTTGAGAAAATCGCTGGGTAAATAGAGTTGGGACACCCGGTATATTTTGAAATAATCTCATAAACTTATTTTGTTACCCAAAAGAACCGCGCGCTGTTTCCAAGTTCCTCGATTCTGACTTAAATTTCCTATGTGAATTTGCCTTTTTCACTTAATTAATAAGTGAAGCGGACACTTTCTATAAAAACTTGTTCGAAAGTCAGTATAAGCCGGTGGTTCCCTCTACTACTAACCCACACAAGTCCTGGACTTAGGAGATGCTTAATTAAGTAGAATAGTACGAGGTTAAACAAACATGTAATGTGTTTTTGCAATTATTTTAATAATGTAATATAATGTTTCATTAAAATGGTGAATTTGACCCAATAAATTATTTTGTGTGATTTTTGACTTAAAAGATGTTGATTATTTGTTTTCATTTGTTCGAGGATATGTTGTGTTTTGCATTTGGGTACTTTTCCAACTTCTGTCAACGTGATTTTTTTTGTATTTATCATACACAGATAGAAAAATCTAAAAATAGTACAACCAAAGGTTTTTGTAACTTTGAGGTGTATAATACCATTTTTACGATTATTCTAAAACATTATAACCTTATATTAAATACACTAATAAAATTGTAGATTCATATTATTTTATAGCACAACAACGTTGTTATCACTATAATAGTTTTTTGAGAAATGATTTATAAAGATGGCGACAATCAGCTGATTCTAATAAATGTTTTGACAAAATATTGAAAGAAGGCATTTTGGGCTAAAATTTTTATGTGTATAAGGATACCCAACGATAAGCATGTACATGTACATGTAATTACATGTGATATGTAGTTTCTATGTACACAAAAATGTAATTAATATGTGAATTTAAAATACATTACATGAAATTTGCAAACGCAGTAGAGAGCCGACGCCTACCAGGCTCAGCTAGCCAGTCGGGCAGACGGGTAAGGTAAACTACCTGCGTTTTAAAGCGAGGATCGTGACGTAGGAAGAAGCGGCAATCCAAACCTGCAGATTTGCAAGCCATGCCCACCTTGCTTTTTGCCCTACAAAGAAAGATCTTATCGCTTAAGAGTTTGTTGTTGTAAATCAAACAACTGCACTCGTTTGTAAATGCCGAACTCGTTTACTGTTTTGTTGTTGTATTCTATGCAATATATAGTGGTTGGCGCATATACAACTATTTATTGTTGTACACTATAACCTAATTACGTTATTAATTACGCTAGTGTTATATCAGTGTAATAAAACAATGATGATGAGTGTTAGCTTTAAAATCACAGAAAACTATTTTTTTGTTCATTTTAAACTTGGTAAATTAGTAAACCTGAAAATCGAGATAGAATAGCAAGGCTGTAACAGAGTGGTCACCCTGTATATATTGAGTATTTATATTTTTATTTTAATGGTTATTGAACGTGACATAGCATTGTTCTTGCTGTTTGTTTTTACAGATGCTAATATTATTAGTATTTGGGAAGCTTGCATTTTGTGTAATTGAGGCGTTTACATAAAAAGGGTGTACATTTTTATTAGACTAATTAATTGGTTTATTCGGTTTTCTTAATTAATAAATATGGGAATATCTTTAATGATGTTGTTTTATATACTGGCAATAGTTAGGGATTGTTTGTAAAAATGGTTTTTTCTACTTCGAAGCAATGTCATGAAAATCAATATCAATCAATATGTAGAAGTAGTTTTTTTAATCATTTCGCTTAATTAAATTTAAATTCATTTTCAGTAATTTAAAGTAATTCAGTTTATTTTGATCGAAAACTCCTCAGATATTTTTTGTTTATAGTTTTATGACTGGTATATCAGCATCTTTGGGAAGGGACGTTTTGCCTGTGTTTAGTTATGGTCAAAAATGGGATTCGGAAATATGTAGTCGTCTAGTAAAGTTGGGTCTTAGAGAAGTTGTAGAATTAACGTAATATGTGAAAATTTAAAGTAAAATTTAGAGTCGCGAGTATAGAAATATCTGAAGGGTAAAGATGCTATTTAATCATAATTTTTTCATTTCAAATTAAAATATTTTGTTGTTTTATTTGTTTTAAACTTTTCATTTTTCTTTTATTAAATTCTTTTAATTGTTGTTTAATCCCTTTGTTTTATTGGCAAGATATATTTTAATTAATTTAAAATATATTTGAAGTTTTTTTACCTTTCACATTTCTATATAAAGTTAGTGATATATGAAGACATCGAAGAAACATCTAAGAAAGTCAGATAAGTATTAAATAGTAATTAGATTATTATATTAACATTTGTTATCATATGATATATGATATTGTGATAATATTATGTAATATTATTACTGGTGGCACGCTACCCAAATAGCAACTATACAGCTATTTGTATTTGATACGCCTCCAAATAATAGTGTGTGGTTCTAAATTAATGCCTTAGATAACTAATATTTTTGGCTATAATTGGGACCAGCACCCTATTACAAGGCAAGTTGGTGCTAGCACCCGAACAGAACGAGTAGCTCTGATAAGGGGGTTTCTAAAATTAATTTCTTGATTAAAAAAAAAAGAATTAATTCTTGAAATCCTTTTCTGGAGCCGTCAGGAGTTTCAGTTTTTTTTATAATGACCCTGTTTCTGAATAACCCTGTATAGTATAATTATGGACGTATTTGGTACACCCAATTTTGAAAAACGAGCCGGTTATACTATTTTTGGAGTGCTTTTAGCAGCAAAAAAATGATATATTTGGAATTTTATTTTCAATTTTTTGTAAAAAAAATTGGCAAAACTGTAATAAACGTGATTTTTTTAATTTTTGGCCTTAATTTATTACTTATTAACAAACAAATGATTTTCCCTTGTCCTGTTGCCAACCCAATTAAAAACAAATTTGCGTGTCATTATGGGCTCATAACTTATGATTATAAGCTTATAATGTAAACAAAATAGAACAAGCATATAACTCTAAACATAAACATAAATACACTGCCCAGTAAAATCGCTTTCCCATTTTTCACCTTCGCGCGTTAAATGGATTTTTTATTATCAGATTCACTTTCAGAAACCTCAAAAACCCCAATATACAAATTTTTACTAAAACTACCCTCCACCCTCCAGGGGGTGGAAACCCCTATATACCAATTTTCACGAAAACTACCCCCGCCCCTCAGGGGTGGAGTTGAAATTTTTTTATTATCAGATTTACTTTCAGCAACCTCAAAAACCCCTATATAGCAATTTTCAAAGGATATGGCACATACCTTATGGGAAATGGCCCTCGGTTAAATTGCTTCAAATTTTAGTATGTTATGGAGCATGACCTCCTGAAAAAAAGTCTCAATGGGCACAAAAAAATTTATGGTGCCGTTTGGCCGCTATGGTCATTTAAAGACCATACAATCTAGATGATTAGGTACCTAAATCGTTGTTTATCGGTGTGTGTGTGTGTGTGTTTTTATAATTTTAAATGAGTGGTTAATAGTTTATATAATATTAAAAGGCAAGTTAGTGTATGTGGGTATCTTTTATTTACTGTCGGTGCACCCAGGTGTATGTGTATGTGGATTTGTGTGAGTTTTAATGGATGTGTGTAGTATTTATTTTCTATGTGTTAATAGTTATGTGCATTTTTATTAATTTTTGTGGGTTTGTAGGGGTTGTTTTGGGTATTTATGGGTATTTATGAGTTTTTATTAGTTTTAATGGATTTATTTAGTATGCAAATGGGTAGCTATAGGTGAGTCTGTATGGGTATATATGTATTATTTAAGTTTTTTTTTACGGGGTTTTATAGTATATATGGATGTGCAAAGGTAGTGTGAGTGTGTATTGTTATTTATAGGTTTTTATAAGTTTTAATGTATTTTTTTAGTATTTATGGATGTACATAGGTTTACCTAAACTTTAGTTATGGGTATTTATGAAATTGATTGGACTTTTTGGTTTGGTCCAAACCCAAAACCACCCACCCACAAACCCACATAAAATTAATAGAAATGCACATAACTATTATACATAAAAAATAAATACTACACAAATCCATTAAAAAAAACCTCAAAAATCTACCTACCTAAACCTGGTTGCACCGACACTGCCCATATACACCTAAAAACAGTAAATAAAAGGTACCCACACACACTAACTTGCCTTAAATATTATATAAACTATTAACCACTCATTTAAAATTATAAAAACACACATACACATCGATAAACAACGATTTAAGTACCTCTATAATCATCTAGATTGTATGGTCTTTAAATGACCATAGCGGCCAAACGGCACCATAAATTTTTTTGTGCCCATGGAGACTTTTTTTCAGGAGGTCATGCTCCATAACATACTAAAATTTGAAGCAATTTAACCGAGGGCCATTTCCCATAAGGTATGTGCCATGTCCTTTTTGTGAAAAATTATTGTATTTACCCTGTATATTATTTTCACGAAAACTACCCCCCACCCCTTAGGGGGTGGAACTGGAAAAAATTTATTATCAAATTCAGTTTCGTCGTCCCCAAAGACCTCTATATACCAAGTTTGACGAAAATATTGAAAATATTTAAAAATATTTACCCCCTCCGTCCCGTGGGGGTAGAGTTAGAATTTTTTAATCATATTCAATTTCAGCAACCTCAAAAACCCCTAAATAGCAATTTTCAAATTTTTGTGAAAAATTATTGTATGTACCCTATTTGCTTCCTTTGCCCCACCCCAATGTTTACCAAAAACAATCCCGAGCGAGAACTTTTGGTAAAACACCTGTATGCCAAATTTCAAGTCTCTAGCTTCTTAAGTTATCGTGGATACAAGACAGAACGACCAATCGACCAATCGACCGACAATTTTTTTTTGCTTGAAATGGATTTATATCGACATAACACGTCATAAAACGCAAAAATTTTTGAGAATTTTTGCTCGAATACAATGCTTTCGAAATTTTGAAAATTTTCAAAATGGGAAAGCAAAAAATAACCACTTCAGTTTGAATGACTACGTAACTCCAAAATGTACGATTAGTACACAGAATAATTGTTTGTTAAAAGAAAAACATTATCTTTTGTCTCGAACGGTTTTCAATTTAAAACAAGCTTTAAAAAACATAACCTTGTTACCGAGCTCGGTTTTTATTAGCCAGAACGGGATCTATTAAGGGAAAACGCTCCTAAGAGATACAGGAATAAAACTGTTGTTGTATTACTTATAGGCGCCAATCAAATTTGTGATACGTATTTAAAGTTAAGGGGATAAAATAACATAAAAGAAGCGCAGAAAAAAATGGCGCAGAAAAAACAACGCAATCAAAAATAGCGCAGGGCTCTTTTACCGAACGTCAAAAGCTGCGCTTTAGAATAATCGTGCTGTCAAAAAAAATCGGTTCGACTTTCGTTTGCAGGAAATGGACTACATTTTCAAAAAAAAAAAAAAGTTTTTGCCTTTTTAGACCATCCTGATTTTAAAAATCATATTTCTTTTTTGCGGAAATGCACCGTTTTCTTCCTATGACGATTTTTTTTTGTATATTTTGTTTTGGCAAAAAAACGTTATGAAAATCTGTTATCACTAGACTGTCGTGCTAAGCTGAAAGAACCTATCTATATAGGTTTAACATACACAGATAGGACCTTTCAGCTTAGCAAGGCAGTAGAAACGAAGTATATTCTTGATATTTTGACCCCCCTGAATCTGAAAATTGTAATCGTTCTTTGCGAAAATGCCCCGTTTTTTCATGGCTAAATTTTATAATTTTTGTATTTTTGCAAAAAAAAAACGTTATGGAATCCGTTATCAACCAAGGGCCCGCATTAAAAAAAACACCAAACAAGCATAAAATCAACGTAAACCAACGTTAACCTAAACCAAATTTAACGCGAACCAACACACCCATTAAAAAAAATCAAACAAACAAAAATAGCAGTAGAAAAAAAAATGAATATCCATAAGTTTTTTTTTGCGAAAATAAAAAAAAAAATAAAAATAGCCACGGAAAAAAAAAACGGTTCCGAAAAGAACGATTATTATGTTCGGATTCAGGTGCGCCAAAATAACTAGAATATACTTCGTTTCCAACGATAGCAGATTTCTATAACGTTTTTTTTGTCAAAACAAAAAATATATAAAAAATCGCCATAGAATAAAAAACGGTGGATTTCCGCAAAAAATGATTATCATTTTTGAACTCAGGAGGGTCAATTTAGTTAGCTGGTAAGTGACAATATCAGATTTCCTGCAAACGGATTTTTTTTTTGTATTTATCTCATATCAACAATTCTGGACTAGTATTGTTCTTCAATTTTATTTTAAGTATTTACCCAAATAAGTAGCAAAAAATAGTTACATCAAAAAATACCGGCGCATTTTTTTACTGCGCTGATTTTGCCGGCGTTATTTTTTAGGCACTCAAAATAACGTCTTTCATAATAGAGACTCACCAAATAAAAGAATCTGACTTATAAAAAAATCGTGGACCCTCAAAATCTTCATATATAGCGCACAATGGATTTTTTATATGGATTCGAGCCCAAAAAAAAAATCCGTATGATTAAAAAAAAAATCAATAGAAAAATTTTTAAATAAAAACGATTTATTCTATTATTTGCAGATTTTAAATATCTACCCTAGTTAATTTTTTACAGGCCCACAAATCCAAACTTTGCAATTTTTTCTTGTTTTTCCGATATATTTCATTAAAAATTTTATATATATAATACAGATACAGACAAAAATTTATATATGTAAACTAGTACATACATATGCTTTATAAAACATGTAGATTTATTTTTTTATCCCCAGGTGTAGAGAGTCTGGGGTGGTTTATTACTATTATTATTATTATTATTATTATTATTAACGTTGCACATGTCAAAAGTAATATAATATATGATATTATGATATTATCATAAAACTGTCTGGTAGATACCCTTAACCAGAATGTTTTTCTCAATTGTTTTTAACGATATAAACAATTTTGACAATAAAAGACCTCCATGATACCTAATTTGTTAAAAAACCACAGTGGCAAAATTTTATCATAAAGCTGGTAATAAAATTTTGCCACTGTGCGTGTGATTTGGAAACAAATGAGGGATGAGGGAGGTCTTTTATTGTCAAAATTGTTTAAATCGCTAAAAAACATGAGAAAAACATTTTGGTTAAGGATACCACACAATTTTATGATATATTACTTTTATAAAGCATATGTATGTACTAGTTTACATATATAAATTTTTGTCTGTACACTGATAGAACAATAGCGTAATTAATAACGTAACTAGGTTATAGTATACAGGGTGTATTTGAAATAGCGTAGGAAATTTTAACAGGTGATTCTACATGATAAAATATGACAAAAAGTTCCTGTAAACATATGTCTAAAAATGCGTCATAAGGGAGCTACGCCCCTTTGAAATTGGCTAAAAAAATCGGTTTTTATTTAATAACTCAGGAACCCTTTGAGATATGTTAACGAGGTTTTGCACGTGAATTAATCCTAAAAGGCCCATCTTAGTATGTCATTTTCACGTACTTATTTAAACCAGGGGTGTGCGAAACGGGGGGGCCTTATCAGTTTTTTGTCCCAAACTTTTTTCTGTGTAACTTTTTTGCAATTCTATTTTTGAAATATGATTCCTCAGGTCAAAATACATAAAAAAGGTACTCTTGTTATAATACTGTAGGATTAACCGTTTTCGAGAAAAGTTCATTTGAAGTGAAATTTCACGGTTTGAGGACGAAAAATTAAATACTAAAATGTCGAAAACCAAAATTTTAATGATGCAATGTTATTCTACATCAAAAACTAAGAAAAAAAGTTTTCATACATGTAGGTCGAAAAAACGCTTTTAAAGCTACCATAGACCTTTAAAATTGGTGCATATTTAGAAGACCATAGCTCCATTAGGATTGATTTTTGGAAGTACCTGTATATGAGGTTTTTTTCTTAGTTTTTAATGTACATTCGACCTGCATCATTAAAAGTTTGGTTTTCAACATTTTAGTATTTAATTTTTGGTCCTCGAACCATGGAATTTCACCTTCAAATGATTTATCTCGAAAACGGTTAATCCTACATTATTACAACAAGAGTACCTTTTTTATGTATTTTGACCTGAGGAATCATATTTCAAAAATAAAATTTCAAAAAAGTTACACAGAAAAAAGTTTGGGACAAAAAACTGATAAGGCCCCCCCGTTTCGCACACCCCTGGTTTAAATAAGTACGTGAAAATGACATACTAAGATGGGCCTTATAAGGATTAATTCACGTGCAAAACCTCGTTAACATATCTCAAAGGGTTCCTGAGTTATTAAATAAAAACCAATTTCAAAGGGGCGTAGCTCCCTTATGACGCATTTTTAGACATATGTTTATAGGAACTTTTTGTCATATTTTATGATGTAGAATCATCTGTTATTATCCGACGCTATTTCAAATACACCGTGTATAACAATAAATAGTTGTATATGCGCCAACCACTATATATTGCATAGAACACAAGAACAAAAAATTAAATGTGTTCGGTATTTACAAATGAGTGCAGTTTGATTTACAACTACGAACTGTTAAGCGATGAGGTTTTTCTTTATCGCGCAGACGGCGAGCTGGGCGGGGCTTGCAGATCTGCAGGGTCGGACTTCCGCTCCTTACTACGTCACGATCCTCGTTTCAAAACGCAGGCAATCCAGCTGACCCGTCCGTGCGGCTAGCTAGCTAAACCTGGTGTGCGTCGGCTCTCTACTGCGTTTCAAAATTTGGTGTAATAAAAAGTCCAAAATGATCAAAATTTGCGTTACGTAATACTTGAACGTTCCCATATAAAAAATCCATTGTGCGCTATATCTCAAGATTTTGAGGGTTCACCATTTTTTTAAATTCCAGATTCGGTTTTAGCGTCAAACAATGCATAGGAATACTATAGTCTTCATTAGAACTCCGGACTTTTTTATTTTGTGGGGCTGTGTAATAAACTGCTGACCAATTGAAGTGGTCCATCGAAAAATGATTTTTTTGGAGACTGCAGATTCAAATTTTTATATTTTAAAAACTACTTACTAAATGGATTAAAATTATTCTTAAATTAAGTGAATGGTTGAAAATCTCGGGTAATAGAGGGCGGACTTTGAGGGGTTTATGTGTTTAAAATGTTTGAATTTTGGTTTTATTGTTGTATTTTTTTCAAAAATTATATGGGGAGTTTTAGGGGTGCTACAAAAAATATTTGTTTGATTTTTTTCTAAAAGCTCAAAAATCATTAGATGTCGAAAATCTTGTTCACACAGAAGTTTTGTGTATAAATATTTTAGGTAGTTCAGCCCTAAAAAATAATACCTTTTTTAAGAAAAACGTTTTCTTGCCAAATCCGAGACAAATATTTTGATTTTTATATCGTTTCCAAAAATTGTATCGTCTAAATTTTTTCAAATTTTATAATTATAATTTTACAGAATTACTATTTTAAAATATAATATTTATGAAACATCAAACGGGTTTTCAAAGTTAAACAAAAACCTTTTGACCAAAATACTAAACGTAATTTTCTTGTTCCTTTTAAAATTAAAATTTATATTCATGCATGATGAAATTTTGTTAAACCTTCTAAGTTTGATAAAATGAAATATCTTTTATATCCTTCGGCAATCGTTTGATATTTTATTAATATAGTATACCTATATTCTCCTGACCAGATAATATAAAATTCTCAGTTTTAAAATATACAAAGCCGTTTATAAATTTTTTGTTATACTTTTATTACTGGATGCTAATATAAAAGCTTTTATTAATATTTTTTACACTAACATTTGAAGTCACGGTTATTTTTATGTTATATGTTTATGGTATAACATTATTACATTTTTTTTATGCCGGCATAAATAAAGAATATGGGTTTTTACATTTTTTGTACTGATAGATAAGCACGTTCTTGATTTATAAAAACA
Organism: Brachypterus glaber; assembly: GCA_958510825.1. Taxonomy (NCBI): domain Eukaryota; kingdom Metazoa; phylum Arthropoda; class Insecta; order Coleoptera; family Kateretidae; genus Brachypterus; species Brachypterus glaber. The sequence continues at coordinate 24,165,366 of OY294045.1, read as the reverse complement.
TATAAAATTTTATTGTGTACTTTTACGTCACCATGTCACCATAATTGTCAACAATACTGCTAATTTAAATTGAATAGAACACTCAACAGCAATACAGTCAAGTTATACTACCAGAATGTAAGGGGCCTTAACACGAAGATTAACGAATTTTATTCTGCAGCCAGTAATGAAGAATACGATATATATGCATTAAGTGAAACCTGGATTAAAGACATTGTTTATAGTTCGGAACTTTTCAATAAAAACTATGCAGTCTTTAGAAGCGACAGGCTATTACCTGGAGCTGGTGGTGTCTTGCTGGCTGTAAACATAAAATTTAACGTTACGCAGGTTGATGTTAGGAGCTTCTATAGCGCAGTTCCTTCTGTTGATGTTGTTTGCTGTAAAATATCCATGAATTCAACCACCTTTTACGTATTTTGCCTGTATGTTCCTTGTAAATCTAATAGTGATATCTATAGAAATTTATATGAATGTTTTGAATTATTTCAGACCATTTATGGTCAAAATATAATAATTTTGGGGGATTTTAATATACCTTTATTCTACCATACTATTAATAGCGACAATAGGGATACAAATACAGAATTAACTTATAATTTTATGCAATTTTTTGATTTCTTACAATTTAATACTGTTTTGAATGCTAATAATCGTCTCTTAGATCTGGTTCTGTCTAATCTAAACTGCTCGGTAGAGCAGGATGTCTTACCCCTGGTTAAATTGGATTCACACCATCCAGTATTGAGCATAAATTTTGATATTAATTGTACGGATATATGTACTCTTCAACAGGATGCTTTTCTGAAAAAATATAACTTTAAAAGAGCTAATTATCCTCTATTATATAGTGAAATGTCCAAGGTAGACTGGAGTCTATTCAATAATACTGAGGACGTAAATAAATTATGTGACGAATTTTATGAAAAAATATTTAATGTTTTTGATAAAACTATACCCCTGTTTTCTAACGCCAAACATAAATATCCGTCATGGTATGGTAGAGAACTAATTAAAAACTTAAAGGAAAAGGACAAATTATTTAAAAAATATAAAAAAAACTGGTAGTAATGTTTTTCTCAATCAATATAAGGAACTACGTTTCGTTACAAAAAAATCAAATAAAGGCCAATTACTCACAATATTTAAATGCTGTTCAGAATAACTTGTCGGAGAATCCAAACGATTTTTGGAAGTACATTAATTCAAAGAAAAATACATCAGGTATTCCCGCAAGTATGCATCTTGGTGATGAAACTTTTAATTCCCCTAAGGAAATAGCTTCTGCCTTTGACAAGTACTTCTCCAGTGTTTATAATATACCGAGTGAAGTAACAGACCTGAAAAATCCTGTTTGGCAAAGTAACTCAACTATTACACTGCCGCAATTTTCAGAGCTTGAAATTATTCGAATAGCAAAAAAACTAAAACCGAAGTCATCCTGTGGTCCAGATATGATTCCCAGTTTTTTTAAAAAAGATTGTATTAATATTTTGGCTCTTTCTTTATCCAGAATATTTAATTTAGGTTTATCGTCATCACAGTTTCCCTCAAGTTTCTAAAATTTGCCCCATATTCAAAACAGGGGATAGAACCGATATAAAAAATTACAGGCCGGTAGCGCTTATATGTGGTTTTTCTAAATTAATGGAAATGTTGCTGCATAATTATCTATATCCGTTAAACTAAAAACTTGCTTTCAGATGCGCAACACGGGTTTATGAAAGGGAGATCCACCACTACCAATTTAAGCTGTTTTATCGAATACTTGTCAAAAAAACTAAAATGTCCAAAATCTCAGATCGATACCTGTCTAGTCGATTTCAGTATGTTGAATGTAATGGATTTAGGTCTTTGGGCTTTGATGTAACATCTGGCGTGCCCCAGGGCACAAATCTCGGGCCTTATTTTTTTCTTTTGTTCATTAACGACATATGTGATGCAATGGATTTAAATTGCCTTTTGTTTGCCGACGACATGAAATTCTATACCACTATAAACAATTTTTAAGACTCTATTCGTTTGCAGGATAATATTGATAAAGTTCATGAGTGGTGTGGAATAAATGACTTGCACTTAAATATTTCAAAATGTAAAGTACTTTCAGTGACTCGTAAAATTAGCACTTTAGATTTTTTTTATAACATAAACGGAGCGGTTTTATCTAGATGTGACACAATAAGGGACTTAGGCCTAATTATTGATAGCAAGCTCACTTTTAAGGAACACATTCTTAAAATAAAATCTGAGTCAACGCGCATGTTGGGTTTTTTGATGAGAAACTATAAGCAATTTACAAATATTCAATGTTTAAAAACATTATACTTTGCGTTAGTAAGAAGTAAACTTTAGTATGCTAGCATTATATGAAACCCATACTATGACAGATATATCAATGATATTGAGCGGGTGCAGCGTAAATTTCTTAAATTCTTATGCTTTAGGTTGGATGGTGTGTATCCCGCCCAGGGTATTGGAAATAGTTATTTGTGGTCAAGGTTTGACGTTTTAGGCTTAGAATCTAGAAGATTTAGTACCTCTTGCATTTTCTTATTTAAAATACTTCGCAATGAAATAGATTGTAGCTATATTCTTGGCGAACTACCATTTTGTATACCTAGAATCTCTGCTAGAGGTACGAATTTATTTTATCTGCCAACTGCACGAACAAATGTTAAATATACATCGCCAATTTATAAAATTTGTAATTCATTTAATAAAATACATGCTATATGTGACTATACATTATTAAAATCCTCCAAATTTAAAGAATTTGTCAATAACCACTTAAGGACGGTGTACAATATTTAGTTTTAATTTTTTTCTTTTCTTGTAGACTTGTACTTTGTATTTATATAAGGTTTTTTATAAGATACCCTGTAATTGGTTTTACTGTTGGGTGTTAATTAAATAAATAAAAATAAATAAATAAATAAATAAATAAAATAGCGGTTCGACGTCATGGATTTTACGATAACATTTTTACCAAACATGCCTGTATGCATGCAGCTGTTCAAAAAATATAGATCTGTTGTATCGATGTTGCCAGCGCAAAAAAGCAATTGATTGTACCCAAGACAAAAATTAAATTTTTTAGGTTGCTTCATTTTCAAGCAGATTCTCTCTTAATGCTGAGCTGAGCTGAGCATAAGAAGGCCTCTTTAATTATTTGAGGTTATGTGAATTTTTCTGGATACAGTGATGTCAAATGGTAAAATTAAGTGATTGTCCCCAAGCTTTTGTGAAGAACAAAAGACCTTCGATATTCTGACTGTTCTGTCACCACAGAACTGTTGTATATTATCAAAGTGTCTTTAGTAAAAATAACTATTAACTAAACTATACTAAGACTAACTCTAAACTATTTTTATATAATATATTCTTCTTCTTTCCTTGGCCTATTCTCAGGGAGATAACACTAGGTAACACGGTTTCTTGCCCTCATTAAAGTCATATGTTTTTTAACTAATTTTAGGTCGCTGAGACCGAATCTGGCTTCAGAATGTTTCTATTACCTCAAGTTTCTGAGAAAAATGAGATAAAAATGGTAAAACATTATTATTTTAGCCCTCTGTTGTTCTAAAAGCATGGGAGAAAAAAATATTTTGAGGGCAAATTTGGATTGGGCGACTAAAAAAATACCCAACCTAGATTATAAAAACTTTAAATTAATTAAAAAATAAGGACACTAGGGAAAAAATATTTTTAATTAAAAAATGGATCCTGTGACACAACTAATTAGAGGTGGGGGTGAGGAGATTATTTCTCTAAAGGAATAAGCAAAGCGCCACGTACTCATGCTAAAAAACGTCAAAGTCATCACTAGGGGCTCAAAAATAAACTAGAAATGAGTTACGTAATATGGTCCTTATGTAATCAAGTAACATTTAAGATTATGATGTAGAACCACTAAAAAAACGACAAAAAATACGTAATATTTTTTATATAAATTATTTTTAAATAAGCCTATTTCCCTGTACTAAAATTTAAAAAACTACACATGTAGGATTTTTTTTAATGTCAATTTCGGATTCTGGGCCTATAAATTGATAATAAAAATATATTTTTTTGCGCTTGGGAAAAAGTTCACACTGTGTGCTTCAATTTTATTTTTTTTTCATTTATTTACTTTTTACGTACAAATTAAGCCAAATAAAAAAATATTTTATATTTTTGTAGAGAATTTTTGACAGTTTTGCCACAAACGAGCAATTACGTAAACAGTGTACTTTAATGTAAAGGTCCTTCGCACATGAATTTTTGAACCCCTCGTATTTTGTTTAATATACCCTAAAACTTTAAAAATCCTACTATTTTTTTTTCAAAAATCAGTAATTATTTTCTGGACTTATATTTTAAAAATGTGAGGTGCTGGAATTTTTCTAAGAACGTTGCGATTTTTTGCCTAGTATAATTAGGCAATATACAATATTATGATCAACATTTTACTTTTATTCTTTCTCATATGTGCTGCATAAAATATTATAAATTTCGCTGTTACCGTAAAAAAAATAATATGTTCAATTTTTATGATATTTAAAGTTTAACATATTTAAATGGATACATGCAGAAGAAAAAAAAGATCAAGGCTTTTTACCTTTAGGAAGCAGTGTTGACATCAAACAAAAATACTGTATCATGTAGTGTGAATAATATAATCTTACAAAGACAGTATTCTAAGAATTTTCTCGCAGTAATATCGTTGAATATGATGCAGTCAGTTAAGTATAACTGATTTACAAAATAGAAAAGAAAAAACAACATTTAAAATAGTAGTATTTTTAAACGAGTGTTCAATTTGCAGCTAAGACGTAGTTGACTACTATCACAATAATTTTGAAAATAGCAGTGTGAGTAGCTGAAGCTCAGTACAATTGTGCTTTAAAGGCCAATTCGGAAAGGAAGTGGGGGAAAAACTAAAATAACTGAAAACCGAAGTTCGGTTTTCTCTTTAAATGGTAGATTTTGGGGTAAAAGAAAAAGTCCTCGTTAAAAAAGTTACAATAATTCTCAGTGGTAGACCATAATCATCATAATCATAGTCATACATATGTTTTGGTGCTATACAAAATAGTATTTACACAAGTCATTTATAAAATAATAACACAAGAAAAATGTAATACAGAAAAAAAATATAATACCACAGCGAAAATATTATTGAATACCACAGCGAAAACTTTAATATTGAATACCACAGCGAAAATTTTAGTAAAAACCAAGCAGAAATGCATACTGATTAAATTACCTGGAGACCAAACGCTCTGGTTGCCGGACTTGACCTCCCTTACTTTAACTATTATACTATATTATATTATATCATATCATATTATATTATATTATATTTATATTATATTATATTATATTATATTACATTACATTACATTACATTACATTACATTACATTACATTACATTACATTACATTACATTACATTATATATTATATGAAAAGTTATAAGGCAGGAGGTGTAAACGTAAAATGATCAGTTGGGAAAAAGTTTACATATTGGCCGTGTTCAACATAATATAGAATAAAATTTAATAAAGCTAGCTCTTGTTCCTGAAAAAGTTTTTAACCTTTTCCTTATCAATTTAAACGAGAAGAATTAAAATCAGTCTACCTAGCGACGGTTTTTGCGCATTTCTAAGATCATACTCTTAAGAATGAATTTGACATTACTGTAAAGTCATCTTGGTAAGATTATAAATGGAAAGCAAAGTTAACGTTTATGTGGAAATCATAAAAAAGTGCAATATAATTAACGAAGGGCCTCTCGTTATCGTCTCTCTCGCCTACCTCTCGCGATAACGATACTTATCGTTCCGTTTTAAAAGTTGAATATTTCAGCCATCTAATATTAGTTAAATGAATTTGACTCAAATGTCACATTTAAAAAAAAAATATGTCCAAAATTACTAAAATGCATATATCTTCATAAAGTGATATTTTGCTGCATAAATGTGACCATTATAAAAGGCTTTTATATTTTTAAATCTTATCGTAGGCAGAAACTGCTTCAAAATTATCCTATTTTTATAGGAGATATAAAAATATGAACTCCTGGCAGTTGCACGAAGTATCTAATTAACTTTATAGTAAGTACGGTAGTATCTAACTAATACGAGGGGTAATTTAAAAGAAGGCAAAAAGGCCAGAGCTGCTGTTAGTAGGATTTGAGTGCTAAAAATCAATTTTAATAGTCCTAATATATATAGTTTTCCATTTTCTCGGCGTTTCAGGAAAAAATAAGATGATTTAGGTAAAAAAATGTTTGCTTTTTTTTTCACCATACTTTCTTTATGAAAAAATAAAAATGAGCCAAATATATAAAGACTATTAACATTGATTTTTACCTACTAACAACAGCTCTGGCTTTTTGCCTTCTTTTAAATGACCCCTCGTATTAGTCAGATACTACCGTACTTACTATAAGCCTAATTAGGTACTTAGTGCAAACTGTCAGGAATTTATATTTTTATATCTTCTATAAAAATAGGATAATGTTGAAGCAGTTTCTGCCTGCGATACGATTTTAAAAGATAAAAGCCTTTTATAATGGACTAATGTATGCTCCGTAATGACTATTAAAGAATATATTTGCATTTTAAAAATCATTAAATTTCAAAATTAAATAATGACGTTTGTGTCAAATATTTTTATCTGATTTTAGGTGGCTTTAAAATTCGACTGTCTTTAACTGTACGATAGTTATCGCTCTCGCTTCGGTTTCGTTACGGGCGAGAGGCCTCTTGTTATCGTTACAACGATACGATATTATTTCACCTCTCGCTATCGTTCTGTTCAACGATAACGAGACGATAGCGAGACGATAGGCCTTAGGCGGCAACACTAATCTTGTTTGTGCCGAAAACGATCCACTCTGTCTCTTTAACTATAATTTCGCCCTTCTTTCGTTCGATTTTGGGGTATATTTTTGCAAGGGTGTTTGGAAATTTCTGATTTGTGCTTTCATACATGCAAGTCATTCATATTGCCAATTTTTTTCCTTGATTGAGCCCCAAACTCCGGCCCCAGCTATCAAAACATCATACATTGTCAGAAAAGCCCCAATTTCTTAATTCTTGTTTAAAATTGTTACAAAACATATTAATATAAAATTTAGACAACAATTGAACCTCATGAGTGTCTATAATTAAAAAATTTTTTTTTGATTTTAACGAATAGGGCTATGAACAATTTTCCTTAAAAGAATACCCTTTTTGGGGAGCTAAAAATAACAAAATTGTTTTAAAATTTTTTTTTTTATACATATGTATATATTTAATAAAAATTTCCTAGTAACCAAAAAAACATTTGTCGGCCTAGTTTTGACGCTTAGCTTCTTTTTGACAAAAAATTCAAGAAACCTTTTTTTTAGTAAAAATTAAGTTTTAAGTTATATTTTTTTAATTTTAATAATATCTCCCACGTTAAGGAGAAAATGGCAAAAAACTACTTTCTTATTCAAAAATAGAAAAAAATCACCTTTTCACCCCACATTATAAAAGTTACAAAAAGTCTAAAATCCGACGATTTGTTTTGTATAAGACTGCAATCGAAGAACTTTCTGTTATTTTCTCTGTCCATAACTTTAAATAGTGTACATACTCGATGTATACTCTTAGGATGGATCTGCCGCGAGATAAAGTGACCCTACAAAGAAAAAGAGAAACCCTCCGTTTCATGCATGACTTCCAATCAAATCAACTTAACGTTTTATTCAGTCAAAAAGATCCCAACCTAACCTTTTACTTTTTACCCTGGTTTGGTTTACTTCTTCACAAGTTCTGTTCGATTATAATTTTCCACGTTGGCTGCATTTCGATTAAATTAAATTGCCCTTTTTTTGTTGAAATGCGCCAGACGGATTTTTTTACTAATTAGTTTTATTTTTAACCGAGTTCCAAAAATGAGGAGGTTATCAATTCGAAGTGTGACTTTGTTTTTTTTTATGTTTGTGCCCGCAGAACTTTGGAACGAATGAACGGAATTTAATGAAATTTTTTTGCAACTTAAAGAGGACATTCATAAGGTGGTCCCGTTTCAATTCGACGCTCGGATAATGCCGGGTAAGCCGGATAATTAAGATAAATCTAATCATTTTAACGCAATTTCACTTAAAAATACCTTAATTTGGTTCTACTACCAACCAAATTTTTAGATAAATATCCCATAACTCGGATAAGCCGGATAACTTGATTCTCTGGACCTGTAATATTAAAATACAAAGGTAAAATGATAAATTTTGTGATTTTTACCATAAGGCGCTATTTGATTATTACTTTAAGTTTAACAAGACTTTCTTTAGTATTTCGTTTAAAATAAGATTAGTTGGACTCTTGGGCGCTGAAATAAAAATATTACTATTATTTATCTTTAAAATAATGACGTCACAACGCACTAACAGTGCGCTGTGACGTCACCAGCTTGTCGAGATGGAAGGACAACTATAATTTAGCTTACATCACGTTACAAATCTACAAGTTCTGTGTCTCTAAAAAGTAAAATATAAAAACTTTTTGCAAAAAAATGAACCGACTTCTATGTCTCTAAAAAGTAAAAAAAATAAAAAAATACTTAAGTCGGTGCCAATTTCACAGCAAACAATAATAAAATAATAAAAAAATAATTGTTAGTAATTAATTTAGGAAACGGTGAAATTGGCACCGACTTTTTACACGTATTTTTTATTTTTTACTTTTTAGAGACATAGAAGTCGGTTCATTTTTTTTTTGAGAAAAGTTTTTTAAATTTAAATGATTTTGGTTTATATATTTATTCAGTTTTGGTTATTTTAAATAAGGGTATTTCTGTACGAATCCATACCACCTTGGTGATTGAATGTCACGGATTTTCGTTAAACTTTTTTTATATTATCACCACTCTAATACTAAAAGCCTTATGCAAAAAAAAGAATTAAAAAAAAATTTTTGGCTGAGATATGATTTTTTTAAAATTTTGTAATTTTTCAATTTTTGACGATAAAGAAAACAGCTTTATTTTCAATTTATTACTATAAGTCTGACAATTTTAATTCAAATTTGATGAAATTTGGTGCACCCATGTAAACTTAGATGACAATCTTGAATTTTTTATAATTTTTTTTAATAGTGGGTTTCTGCTCTTCTTCTTCTTCTTCAAAAATATTTTTTTACGTTTTTTTATAACTATGTTTAACCCGATTTTTCGTAAAGTGCCCCCCCTACGATTTTTCTCAAATTTTGGTCAAATGTACTTCTAAGTGTCCTTTTTTCAATGACGTAAAATTTATTAGGTTTACTATATATTTTAGCCATTTTAAATTTTTACGACAATGAGGAATTGTGCTGGAAATAGCTGTTTTACAAAAAAATGCACATATTATTTTTTATATGTTTTTAATAGTTTAGGTCAAATGCTTCATTTTAAGACAAAAACAAAATAATTAATTGTTGGTTTTTTTCAAAAAAGGCGTAAGTCCACAATCTTATTACTTTTTTATTTCTATATATTTTGTAGGCGTTTTTTTTCTAGTGTAAACGTTAGCTTACTTTAAATACTAAGTCTTTAACATCAAAAACTATTTTTATTTTTTTTTTTTAACACAATATGTTTTTTGGTTTTGTTTTTGATCTTAAAAATGCCTGAAAGTTGGTAAACTGTCAGAGTAAGAAACTTTTTTTTTGTTATAAATCTTTTTTTAATTCGCAGCTCAGAGAAAAGTTTTCTATGCCGGGGATAAATCCTTAATAAAAATTAATTTAAAAAATATTAATTTATTGAACAAACTAATTCTTTATTTACAATTTATTTATGTCTTATTATTTAACTTTAATTATTATACAAAGCTTATCGAAATCTTTTAAATTTTTGTGAAGCGCATCCATCGCTAAAATATAATGAAATATTTTTTTATTTGCTTGTATTCCAAAGTGACATTGTTCGGTTAGAACTGTTAAGTTAAAAGTGACAATTTTGTTAACAGTTTGTCTTTTGTTTTACTTCGGCGTTCCCTTTAGGAAAATTGTATAGCGGTTGTGCTTGAAAAAACAAAAACAAAATTTTTTTGGCCCCTTATGGAAAATTGTCAGATAACTGACAGAACCAAATTAAAACTAATTTTACCTATTACTTTTACCTTTTTGTGTTAAAATACACATAAAAAATCGTTTTTCTACGATCTAATAGAAAAGTTAACATTTCTACATAAACAAATGAAGTTTTCTGACCGCAAAATATCCTATTTCTTAGCTTTTTACTTTCCCGCAAGTTACCATGGCAGCGTGCGGGAAAGTACATTTTTTCGCGCGCGCAGTGTAGGCAACCGGCATGCCGCGGCCTGCCAATCGTAAAACAACTGCCAGTTATACACGACAAGATGATGGCCTGCCATTTTTTTAATATGACATTATTATTTATTTCTTGTTAAAAATATGTTTATAAGAGAAAAAAAAATTGCGTATGATCCAAGGACGAGAAATAATGTTGCTCGGTCTCATGCAGAGATTGAGATATATTCCTCGTCCTTGGATCATACGCTATTTTTTTTTTCGCTTCTAAACATATTTTAACACAAAAAGGTAAAAGTAATAGGTAAAATTAGTTTTAATTTGGTTCTGTCAGTTATCTGACAGTTTTCCATAAGGGGCCAACAAAATTTTGTTTTTGTTTTTTCAAGCACAACCGCTATACAATTTTCCAAAAGGGAACGCCGAAGTAAAACAAAAGACAAACTGTTAACAAAATTGTCACTTTTAACTTAACAGTTCAAACCGAACAATGTCACTTTGGAATACAAGCAAATAAAAAAATAGTTCATTATATTTTAGCGATGGATGCGCTTCACAAAAATTTAAAAGATTTTGATAAGCTTTGTATAATAATTAAAGTTAAATAATAAGACATAAATAAATTGTAAATAAAGAATTAGTATGTTAAATAAATTAATATTTTTTAAATTAATTTTTATTAAGGATTTATCCCCGGCATAGAAAACTTTTCTCTGAGCTGCGAATTAAAAAAAGATTTATAACAAAAAAAAGTTTCTTACTCTGACAGTTTACCAACTTTCAGGCATTTTTAAGATCAAAAACAAAACCAAAAAACATATTGTGTTAAAAAAAAAAATAAAAATAGTTTTTGATGTTAAAGACTTAGTATTTAACGTAAGCTTACGTTTACACCAGAAAAAAACGTCAACAAAATACATAGAAATAAAAAAGTAATAAAATTGTGGAGTTTTTTGAAAAAAACCAACAATTAATTATTTTGTTTTTGTCTTAAAATAAAGCATTTGACCTAAACTATTAAAAACATATAAAAAATAATATGTGCCTTTTTTTGTAAAACAGCTATTTCCAGCACAATTCCTCATTGTCGTAAAAATTTAAAATGGCTAAAATATATAGTAAACCTAATTTGCCCAGAATAAATTTTACGTCATTGAAAAAAGGACACTTAGAAGTACATTTGACCAAAATTTGAGAAAAATCGTAGGGGCTTTACGAAAAATCGGGTTAAACATAGTTATAAAAAAACGTAAAAAAATATTTTTGAAGAAGAAGAAGAAGAGCAGACCCACTATTAAAAAAAATTATAAAAAATTCAAGATTGTCATCTAAGTTTACATGGGTGCACCAAATTTCATCAAATTTGGATTAAAATTTTCAGACTTATAGTAATAAATTGAAAATAAAGCTGTTTTCTTTATCGTCAAAAATTGAAAAATTACAAAATTAAAAAAAAATCATATCTCAGCCAAAAAATTTTTTTTAATTCTTTTTTTTGCATAAGGCTTTTAGTATTAAAGTGGTGATAATATAAAAAAAGTTTAACGAAAATCCGTGACATTCAATCACCAAGGTGGTATGGATTCGTACAGAAATACCCATAAGCAAAGTTCAATAAATAAAGTTTGTAGGTAATGCTTATTTAAAACAACGTTATGAAGGAATCACACAAAATCCAAGATAATTTTAATATATTTTTTGATTTGTTGAATTTGTTGAACTCTTTGATTTATAAAAACAAGTTTTTGCATGTGAACTAAACCTAATAAGGCCGATTTTCATATGTTATTTTCATATAGTTATTTTAACCTGGCCTGCGAAACGGGGTGCCTTTTTCTGTGTAATTTTTTGTAATTTTATTATTGGAACATAATTTCTCAGGTGAAAATACATAAAAAAGGTACTCTTGTTGTTATATTGTAGGATTAACCGTTTTCGAGAAACATTCAATTTAAGGTAAAATTTCACGTATCTAGAACGAAAAATTAAAAATTAAAATGTAAAAACCAAAATTTCAATGATGCAATGATTCTACATCAAAAACTAAGATTTTTTTCTTTATATACATGTAGGTCCAAAAATTGTTTTTAAAGCTAGCATGGCACTCGGTGCATTTTTAGAAGACTATAGCTCCCTTAGGATAGATTTAGGAAAATACCTGTATATGAAGTTTTTTTTTCTTAGTTTATGATATACATTTTCCCTGTATTATTAAAATTTTAGTTTTCAACATTTTAGTATTTCTTTTTCGTCCTCGAAACGTGAAATTTCACCTTCCTAATTTTTTTCGAAAAAGTTAATCTTACAGTATTGCAACAAGATTACCTGTTTTATGTATTTTAGCCTAAGGGAACGTTCAAGTACTTTGTAACGCAAATTTTGATCATTTTGAACCCTCACCTCCCTGTAACGCTATTTTCCAATACCTACTATTAACATGGGCGTAACACTCCAAAATGAAAAGTTTGGGGCAAAAAACTGAAAAGGCCCCCGTTTCGCACGATTAGTTTAAATGCAAAACCTCGTTGATAAATCTTAAAGGGTTCCTGAGTTATTAAATAATAACCGAATTTTTTAGGGAGCTTAGCTCCCTTACGACGCGTCGTGACTCATATTTAGACATATCTTTATAGGATTTTTTTTTCATATTTTCTGATGTAGTATCAACCCTTGAAATTATTGACTCTATTTCAAATACACCGGGTATAGTTATTTTCATTTTGTAATCATATATTTTAACAATTAATTTTTTCCTGTAACCTACACCGATTTAATCTTTCTTCGTTGCATTTTCAATTTAATTAAATTCCGGTTTTTGTCTGAATAAATACATTTTTTAATTAAAGCAACTTTTGTTTTTGTCATTCGGCTTGGTTTCGTTGATATTAGTTACGAATTAATTACTAAAATAAAAAATAAAATTATGCATTTTAAGGTGAATTGAAAAAGTTTTATTTTAAGTTTAAACAGACAGGCATGTTTCTTATGGTCAAAAATTCTAAATTTTTAGTAAGATGTAGATTTCATTTCTGATCAAAAGCGTTCATTGACCCAACTTGATCTCACCGCTGATTATTGAGGTATAGAGGGTATATCGTCAGCTTACAAGTAAAGAGCACTAAGTCCAAAAACATGGTTTTGAGATATTGACAAATTTAACTTTCATTGTTGTTTTTTAATTTTTGTAATAATTGTTTTTGGAAAAAAACTACCGCAAATCGCAATGACATGTTTGGTCATAATAATGTCCCATTTGCAGTTAAATAAAGAAAAATTGAAGTAGTTTAATTCAACTAAATTTGAAAAAATACATGGACTTAGTGCCTTATACTATAGGCCCACGACGTCGGCTTACAAGTAAAGAGCACTAAGTCAATAAAATAATATAAAAAACAAGTATTTAAAGTTAAAACCCTTATATTATCATGATAATTAAACGTAATGTATAACTATTAAGTAGAAAACAAGAAGATTTTCAAAAGCTAGATTTTTAAAAGAAGGGTTTGGACTTTTTGATTGTTTAAAGAAAAAGAACGTTTCCAAAATTAATAATAATAATTAATTAATTAATATGCCAGAGCTAAGACAGTTTTCAGAGGCCATCGGCTGTGCCGGCAAAGAAGCGTATCCTAAAGTCAATAATTATAAACACATCGAAAGCACACGTAAAAAGCACTGTTATTTTACAGGTAAAGTTCTGTTTCTCTGTTCTGTCTCTATTCCATCAACTTTAACATAGCAAAATTTGAATGCTTTTGCCAGTAAAATAACGCGATATTGTATCATATAAATGATTCAAGCAATCATATTTTTATAAATTAACTCTTTTTTTAGAAATAACAACATAACCTCAAATAAACAATAATTATTTTTCTCTGGTTGCTCTTCATTGTTTTTTAGTAAATCAAATATTTTGGCACCCGGACTCCACATTTTAACTTAATTTTAGCTTGTAAAATACAAAAAGAAAACGAAATACAACGCTACAAAAATGCACGTTTCGGCAAACAACCAATACTAATTTGCTTAGTGCGTTTTACTTGTAGATTATTTCAAATGTTTCTGCACTAAGTGCTCTAAGTGACTTAGTGCCTATTGCCAGATAAAATTTCAATTAAAATCAAATTGGTGCGTTTTGTATAGTGGGTAACTCCCTTAGCAGTCCACCTAGAAGTTAGTTCGGTTTACCTGTACATAGATCATCAAAAAATAATTACAGTGCCATAAAAATCCCATTTTTGCAAAAAAGTGACTTAGTGCCTTTTACTTGTAAGCCGACGATATTATACTGTGATGATATCCGCACCGATCCAGGTAGGGCTGACGGCATGGGCACGGATTTGTCTCATTATTTTTTATGTGTAGCCCACCGATTTAAAAAAAAACCTCCACGGGATTTTATTCAAAAACGCACCGTTTCGAAAATATGATTTTTTAAATTTTTCTTAAATTTTTTTTAATTTGGCGTGCAATAACTCAAAAACTATTTACCCTAGAGAAATTCGCCATATTCTTTTAAATAGCATTAATCTAGTTTCGATAGTTTTTTGTTTTGTCAAGATGGCAGCAAAAAAATTGAAGGCCATTTTTTTGCCGCCATCTTAAGAAAAAAAAAACTATCGAAACAAAATTGATGCGATCTAATAGAAAAATTATAATTTTTTTAACGGTGAAAACCGAAATTCTCTAGGTTAAAAAGTTATTGCACGTCAATGTCAAATTTTTGACAAATTTAAAAAAGTTTAAGATAAATTAAAAAAATAATATTTTTGAAGCGGGACGTTCTAGAATAAAATCTCGTAGAGGTTTTATTAGACATCGGTGAGCTACATATAAAAAAATAATCAGACAAATCCGTGACCCATGCCGTCAGCCCTACCTGGATCGGGATAACATCACAATATAATACAGTGCGGTCCAAAAGTCACCCCCCCCCCTCTTAACTTTTGAACGAGTTGATATATCGATTTCAAATTTAGAACTCTTAAATAAGACAACTTAAACTATCTTTTAGCATATATTTGATACTTTTATCTCTTAAAATGTGAGCAGGGGGGCATGGGGGAAAATTTTTTTAAATAGAAAGGGGGGTCGTGTGATACATCATTTTAAAGCCTTTAAAATTCTTTATATAACCATACAGTTTAAAATTTTTTAAATATGTTTTTTAAGGTTTTGATTTTTCAGTTTTTTGTGCTAAAAAAATAAATTTTTAAGTTTTTCTTTGTTAATTTTTATTTATGTCAACTAAAATTAGTTTAAAAGTATAATTTACTTTTTTTCATTGTGAAATTAGGCATTTTCAAAAAATTGTTTGGATTTTTTAGAGAAATTTTCACAAAAATACCAATACCCAAAAAAAAATGTTTAAAAAAAATAAAAAATTTACAGTTAAATGGAGAATTTTATAAGCTTTAAAATGATGTATCGCACGACCCCCCTTTCCATTTAAAAAAATGTGCCCCCATGCCCCCCTGCTCACATTTTAAGAGCTGAAAGTATTAAATATATGCTAAAAGATAGTTTAAGTTGTCTTATGTAAAAGTTCCAAATTTGAAGTCGATATCTCAACTGGTTCAAAAGTTAAGAGGGGGGGGGGTGACTTTTGGACCGCTCTGTATATTGTTATACAATATTATTTTATATCTTACAAACCTATTATCATGAAAAGGGCATAAAATATGACATGCACTCAGTAGTTTTAACCAGAAAAGGAGAATTTTTCCAATCCTACTGCGAATAAAGTTCGAAAAAGTTGGTAAAATTCCGTTTTTTGGCCATGCTATTGTTAAAAAATAATCCTGAAATTTTCGAAAAAAATCAAAAATGTAGTTTTTGAGAAAAATGGCCTTAAAATTTTTCACCGTCATCTTAAAAAAACAAAAAACTGTCAAAACTAATTTGATAAAATTTGATAGAAAATAATATGGTTTGTTTAATGGCGAAAACCGCAGTTCTCTAAGTTAAATAGTTTTTGAGTTTTTGCAAGTCAATATCACATTTTCGAGAAATTTAAATTTAATTTAATTTTGAAAAAAATTAAAAAAATCATATTTTCGAAACGGGGCGTTTTTGAAAAAAATCCCATGGAGGTTTTTCTCTAACATCGGTGGGCTACACGTAAAAAAAATCAGCCTAATCCGTGACTCAATCCCTCAGCCCTGCCTGAATCGGCGCATCGGCGCGGATATCATCATTTTATATCTAAAAAAACATTTAATTGATTTTTTATTTATTAAAACAAAAACTTAATTGACTTAGTTTTCGGCAAAACAGGAAGTGAAAGAAAAAAAAGTACTTCATTTTGTAACTCTTACAGTAGCGGATCAAAAAGGTTAAAGCGTCCAAGGGGGTTCCATTTGAAAAAATTAAGTTATGAAGGAAAAACCGGTATAAGAAAAATTAAAGTACAAAAAATTTCCAAATTTTGGTTTTAACATAAAATTTGTATTTTTCCCAAATAAGTCCGATTTTATTTCTAAAAAATTAAATATTTAAAAAAAAATAAAAAATTAATAAAAAAAGCTTTTAAATAATTTTTTTATATGTAAATCTGTTTTTTTTTTATCCAAAAATGCCAAAATATACAGGGTGTGTCATTTAAAAAAATAGTTTCCGACGAAACTGAAAGTGCAAAAAAATTATTTTGTATGCCATTTTGTAGCCATTGTTAAGAAATATAAGCTATAAAAAAATTGCTTTGATCGGATTGAAAACAACCTAATTTTAGGGGCTGCCCATGAACTGAAACTCATATATTCAATAACTGAATATTTGTATAAAAAAATATACTAAAATGTTAGTCAGTTATTGTCTTAAATTTTAAAACAAAATTTGTATACAAATTGGAGAAATTAACTTTCTAGAAACAAACGATACTTTTAAAAATCCCAGAAATTATTTAGAGAAACTAAGATTAGGATTAAAAGTAAAGCTTCTTTGATGTATAAAGTTTCCTTCCTTTTGTCATTATTTATTTAAATCATTATACGTTTTCTTTTGATTCTTCGTAATATAAAGTAGAATTAGTTAAAACATTTTTTAATAACAAAAATTTATTGACCGCTATTTAGTAAGTAAATTTTTTTCTCATCCGACAAATAGAACCATATGTTGTCAGCCAGAAGTAATGCAGAGTCTACATTCAATAACTAAATATTTTTATAAAAATTTATATTAAAATGTTAGTCAAATATTGTCTTAAATTTGTATACAAAATTTATACATATTGGAGAAATTAAGCTTCCAGAAACAAAGTATAGATACTTTTAAAAATCCTAGAAATTACCTAACTAGATAATTCAATATTAGGATAAAAAGTAAAGCTTGTTTGATGTATAAAATTTTTCTCACTTTTGTCATTATTTATTTAAATCATCATTTTAGACCCTTAGTATTATATAAGTTGCAAAAAGTTTTATTAACAAACATATCTTGTCCGTAATTTGGTAACTTAATTTTTTTTTAAATGATATTTCGTACAAACAAAAACATTTGTTGACAGCCAGGAGAAAAGATTGCATCCTACCGTCATGGGAAAATTGTGAACAGCCATATTTCGTCCTTATTCGGGATTTTTAGCAAAGTAGGTATATTTCCACACTTTATTGCAAATATTGTTTTTCGAACTTACAAATAATGAAAGGCTTTGATTGCTTTTTTAAGAGCATTATCTGTTACATGATTTAACCTAATATTTGTTTTAACTGCGATGTCTTTTAAAAAAGCACTGATTGTCAGCCGACATATTGTTTCTTACCTCTAAACAGACTTTTAAAAAAGTCTTTTAAAGAATGATGTACACTGTACATTGTACACTGTACATTTTACACTGTACATTGTACACTGTACATTGAATTTAGAGCTAACCTAATGTATAACATAAGTTGGAAGGACTGCAATAGTGTTTACGTTGGAGAAACCGGTCAGTTGTTAAAGTCAAGGATGGCTCAATATAAGTCAAATTGTAAAAATTATTTAAACATAAATTAAATTGCTTTTTCTACTCACATTGATTTTGATATTATATGCGTTTTAGACACAGAACCCATAAAATCCAAACGAAAATTTTTAGAAGTGCTTTATATTAACACCACCCCTAACACAGTAGACTTTAAAACAGACACACAAAATTTAAACAAAATATATCACAACATTATTAAATAAAAAGTTGTAAATTTAAGTAGGTGGCGGATGCGAAAAATAATATTGAGGTACAAAATGGATATGTTCATGCATAAGTACATGGAAACAATTTTTATTCACAAGCATATAGAAAAACGTTCTTTATATGCATTATAAAAAGTTGCAAAATGTATCATTTTTGTCTGTTTCTTTAAAAGTTACAAATCTTTTCTTTTTTAACCTAGGTTAGATATGAATTCATATCTAACCTGTTTTTGGCTTTTGGTTATACCTCATAGATAGCGAAACTATCGCCTTGTCTGTAAACAGCTGTGGTTTGCGAATAAAATAACCTACTTTTTTGTTTATTTCTACAAAAAACAGTAAGAAATAATATTTATTTATACATACCGAGACTAATAATAGAAAATAACAACGAGCCACTTATTTAAATTATTATTTAGTTGAAATTTACAGTGACGTTAGAAATCTGCAAAATTTCTGTAGAAGATCAATTAAAATGGTGAACTTTATAGTGTGTTATTTATTTATGCTTGTGAATAAAATTCTGTTCTAACCACATAAGAAAATGACATTTCCAACTCTCGAGATGCTAATTTGGCCTAGGTTACGCCTCGGCCAAATAGCATCCCTCGAGTTGGAAATGTTTCATTTTCTTATTAGGTTAGAATTTTTTTTCTTTTCTAAAACTTATATCTATCAGAGCACTGTTGATTGTACTATTTTTAAGATTTTTTTGTAAAATTACACGCCTTACACTTTCTCATCTTAAACTTAATACATTCTCTTAACACCTCAATTATAATTATACCTATACCTTATACCATATTTTTAATTTTTTACCTTTATTTTCATGTCAATGTCGTCATTAATTTAATTTTTTGTACTTAACCTTCCACTAGTGGCGCCTATTAATGACGTGAGTGGTGGCCCCGGTCTCAGAGACCGGGTTATCATAAAATGGCCATAATTGCATTCTTAAACAATTGTTATAAAATATTTGTAAAGCGGTGTTAGCAAAAAGTATATTTAACACGTTAACTGTCCCTGTAAAGATTTTTTTGTCCCCCTACGTCCAGACGTTTTTTTGCAATATTTTAGTTTTAAAGTCATTGAATATTACGTTTTTCTATGTAAAAATATCTATACCATTTTTTCTAAGTGAATGTTTATATATTACTCATGAACGTATTAGCATATTTTTTTACTTATACATCCATGAATTATATATGCCTCAAAGACGTGTGGGAAAACGTATCATGAATCAAATGTGATTCATGTTACAGTCACCGTGTTTTTATTGTCACTTTATTATACATGTCGATAATTAACAAAAAAAATGATTCTTGGTATAATATTAAAATTTAATTCTCTTTGGTAATATTAAATAAAAAATATAAAAATAAATCCAAAATTCTCTCTATAAAATACTATTAAATTCCCTCTATAAATAGCAAAACGTTGTGAAATTTTATCTTTTTATTCTATTTTATTTAAATGCAGTTCTAGACAGCGAGATTTACTTTTAATTTAAAATATCTAATTTTGGTACATAGAGCATACACTCTTTCATTGTAAAATACTGATGCCAACAAAATAATACTTCAAAAACTTTTTTTTTGAAAAACCAAAAAATGTTATTTATTTTTTAAATAAAATAAAAAATAAATAAAAATTATGTACTTTGAATAGATTACTATATCACGAAAGGCAACAAAACAACTTGTTTTAAATAATAAATTGTTTACTGACACAAATTGCTGAATATTGTTTTGACATCTCCCAGTTATGGCTTTATAAAATATTCACGTGACACATTTGCGAAGGACCTCTTTTTGTCAGTTATTGTGTAGATCTTATGTAAAATTCACAGGTGTGCTGACATGATTAAGGTTGTTCAGAATAGAATATTTCAGTATCATAACAGTGTGAACATCTATACTTATGTGCCTTTCCTTTTTTTTAACCCTCTATGGCCCCTTTTTAAGTTTACGTAACATACCCAACTGGATGTAATTAAGGCAAATGTATTGGGTTTTGGGATTTATATTGTTTTATATATCCTTTATTATGGGAACGTTCAAGTATTACGTAACGCAAATTGTACCAAAATTCATACACTTCATACCCTGGTTCTTGCGTTATTATAGATTTTAGAGATTTCATATTTTGGCTACCCCCCCTAATAGGGGGTGTGTTAGGGGGGGGAGCCAAAATGTGAAATCTCTACAGCCTTGAATAACGCGAGAACCGAGGTATGAAGTGTATGAATTTTGGTAAATTTTGCGTTACGTAATATTTGAACTTTCCTATGCATCTACCAAATCTTTAATACTTTTTTTGATACCAAAGTCTAATATATATTTTTTTAAAAGTATTTTAATGCCTGTCAACACTTTAACTAGTTTAAAAAATATTGATGTTTAAAATAATTTTTGAAATGTTTTGACAGTTATTATTGGTAAAATAAAAAATACTGGAGAATTAAGTCATTATTAAAGATTAATTTAAGAAAATAACAGGATCCTGAATATATCCTAAACAAAAATAATTGTGCAAATAAGGTATGTTACTTTAAAGATA
Source organism: Brachypterus glaber (assembly GCA_958510825.1). Taxonomy (NCBI): domain Eukaryota; kingdom Metazoa; phylum Arthropoda; class Insecta; order Coleoptera; family Kateretidae; genus Brachypterus; species Brachypterus glaber. Next base: position 24,144,370 of record OY294045.1, on the reverse strand, counting down.
CATTGGGCAGCTAAGACTAGATTTTTTAGAACATTTTTTAGTATGGACACATATTAATTGTTAAAACATGTTTTTATATTTTATAATTATAATTTAAGCATTTTATTAAATTATTATTTCTAAGATTACGTAGAAAGCCTTGTTTTTTTCACCAATATTTTTATAAATTTCATGACTTATTTACGCTAGTTTTCTGCAAGTTTTAACCCTTTGTTTCCGACCCCTGATTTTTTTTATATAATTTGTTTAAACACACCTAAAGAAGTAATTTAGACAAATATAAAAAAATTGTAGAGGCCGATCGTTTTTTTTACTTTTTTTTTAATTAAAATATAATATAAAATAATTAAAAAAGGCTTATAATCGACTTCACGTTAATTTTATTATTGAAAACAATTAGTGTGACCGCGGTTTCGCTATAATAGATATAGCATCTACGGACTTAATCGTATTATTATTATAGCGAAACCGCGGTCACACTAATTGTTTTCAATAATAAAATTAACGTGAAGTTGATTATAAGCCTTTTTTAATTATTTTATAATAAACCACTTCACTATAAGAAGTTCAGACGTTCAGACCATGAATGAATTTTCAAACTGGATAAAATATAATAATATTATAATAATTTTCCGCCATATTAAATCCATTTTGAATTGTGACAGATTGGACAGATTTAAAATTATCAATAACCAATAACTATAGTTAAACCAAAAAAAAATTATATGTTTTGGACGGTATTTAACTTCTGGAATTAGTATAAGACTTAATACAGTACAATCATGAAAATTAAAAAAAAAGTGATTTTTTCAAAAACGGCCCCGGGGAAGGTTTTGAAAAATATCACATTTTAGTCGGTAAGGAAGGCCTAAGTAAAAGTAAAACAAAATAGGTGTGTTCGAAATCTTTATTTAAATCCGTTTCCTGGGAACCGTGTTATTTTTATAGAGCCTTTAATTCTTAACAATTAGATTTTTTCTAAACATATCTACGATCTTTTTTCCAGAGCTATAAAGTATTTTGTAAAAGAGTGCATATTTGCTTAGTTAAGCTGTTACCAAATAGAATTAAGAATTTTTTATCTAACTTCTTTAACCATTAAATAACATAAGGTCAATATTTGATTTTCATCTACTTAACCAAAAGCGCCTTCAGATGAGTTTTTCTTGATGTGTCAAAGGACTATTTTTTTAGAAAAAAAAAATAACAAAAAAGACAGCATGTATAAATAGTTAATTTTTTAAATCTTAATCATTGCAAAATAAAGCTAGGTAAAAGAAAAAATCATTCAAAACGGGCTATCGGTCTTTGAAATATACCTATACTATACCCTCAGTACCTGGCATGAAAAAATTTAAAAGTTGATTGTGCATCCAAAAATATGAAAAAGATTCTATAAAGGTTGGTCCGGATATGAGCCCTAAGGGAGCTACGGCCCTTTGAAGATGGACATATTACATGGGAACCAAAAAAAAGCACTAATAAAATTTTAATACTGCAGGGCAATTCTTCATTAAAAACTAAGCAAAAAAGTATTCTTCACCAAAACACCTTAATTTAATATTAAAGGAGTAATAGCCTTTTAAAAAGTAATATTTTTGTTGGCACAAAATGTTACTTCCTCTTAATTGCACGTTTAAACGGTTACTCTTACAATGTTATGACATTTTTTATTTATTTTTATTCAAGAAATCTATATTTTTTACAAAAAATCGAAAAAAAAAATACACATAAAAAAGTTTTGGGCAAAAATGTGTTAAGCCTCACATATCTAGATACGCCTCTAGATAAATTTAAAAAAATAAATTAACAAACTAATTGCCCCTATCAATACTGGTATACATGCAAACGACCAACCTTTATAGAAACTTTTTTTAATATTTTTGGTAGCAGAATCATCTCTTAAATTTTGGCATGCCAGTTAGTTTTTTTAGTAATCAATCCAAAAAAAATTTGGTTGTAAATACGTATTTACAATTTTGGCGAAGGCGCTATCGGGGGTTACAATTTTTAAAACAATAAATCCAGTTTCATGAATTCATGAAGCTTATGTCATTATTTTAGTTTTATAAGGTAATAGTATATTAAAGTACTAGTTTCATAACATACGTTTTTAGCGCACGAGTACAAGTTTAGAAAACGAGCCGCTTGCGGCGAGTTTTCTAAAGTACTAGTTCTCTAAAAACGTGCTATGAAACGAGTGCTTTATACAATTTTTTCTATTTTGCTCTAAAATGTAAAAAACTTACATTTAAATTGATGACTGATTTAGGGATTTTTGTTTTGGGTTGGCATTACTGTTCACACTATGTCTAAAATTATAAGAACAAATGATATTTTGATATATTTTACAGTCATCTCTTCTTTTTTCACTGCAATTAACCAGTCCACAATTTTAACACGGTAAAAAATAACCCAAACACAAAATTTTGTAAAAAATTAAACTTTAAATCGACATTGACATTTCCACGCAAAACGTCAAGAGATAGGCTTTTGTATGTTGCCAACAGAAAAAAAAAGTAGAGACCTCTTATGGGCCTATAAGAACACGCAAGATGCGTGTGATTATGAGCTTATAAGAGTCGTAAAATAGAAAAAGTTATTTTTTGGTACCTGTTTTAGTGCTTAGTATGCACTGCCTACACTATGCTTTCACTTAAAAAGATTTTAGAACAAGAGTAATGTTTTCCAAATCAAATTTAATGTCTGGTTTGTTTTATAAGGGAACGTTGAAGTATTACGTAACGCAAATTTTGATCATTTTATATAATTTTTAACTTTTTATTATATTATTATCAAATTAAATTTGATTGATTGATTTTTTTAAAGAAATTTAGACAAAAATTTCCATTTTCAACACTTTTTAAAATAAAAAATTATATATTTATAGACAATTTTATGAGCTTTCCTCTACTGTGCCCCTTGAGATTATTAAATATATACTAAAAAAAATTGGGTTATGTTATTTAAGTGTTTAAAAATTTATATTGATGTCTTAAGCCGTTCAAAACTTAAAGGGGGGCAAACTTTTGACACGCACTATATATTTTAGAAATAAAACATAGAAAAAATTTTAGCGAGCCAAAATATTTCCTTTATTCAAAAATATTTGTTTGTATGCCTGTGTAATTATTAGAACTTTATTCATGTACTTAAGCAGTAATAAAGGCTGACGCCTCGCAAGTTAATTTTCGAGAGGGCAATATCGGTTTACCCATGAGTGCCATACAAGGTTTTATCCAATAAATAGTTTAGGAATTCATATTTTTATTAAAAATTTTAATGACATTTATAAGAAAATAATTTGACAAGTGACAGTTGAGTGGGTAAAATAAATAATTATCCACTCAATAAAGTAAAAGCCACGCGGGGTTTATTATTGAGTTTTTCTATTTAAAATAAAGCTGGTAATTGTCTTATTATCTGTATGTATTGGATAAGGTTATTTTTTGGTACCTGTTTTAGTGCTTAGTGGGCACTGCCTACACTATGCTTTCTTATGCACTTAAAAAGATTTTAAAACAAGAGTAATCTAATGTCTGGTTTATTTTATAACCTCCATACAGTGCATGTCCAAACTCCATCCCCCCTAAATTTTTAAACGGCTAAAGATATCAACTTAAAATATGGAACACGTTAATAACATAACAAATATTTTGTTGGTATTTTTGTGTATTTGATACGTTAAGGGGGCACAATGGTAGCAGGGGGCAAAGGGGTAAAAGGGGGGTCATGTAATACCTCACGTTAAAGCTTATTTAATTATCTTTTTAATCATATAATTCTTAACTTTAAAAAAATAGATTTTTTTTAACTTTTATTTGAAATTGGTTTAAGAGTATAATTTACGTTTTTGTATCATCAAATTAAAAATTTACTGATTTTTTTTAAAGAAGTTTTCACAAAAATTCCCATTTTTAACACTTTTTAAGCCCCTCAAAGAAATATTGAATATATAAAAAATATATAGTCGAATAGACAATTTTATGAGCTTTCCTCTATTGTGTTCCCTGAGATTATTAAATATATACTAAAAAACTCTTTGGGTTATGTTATTTAAGTGTTTAAAATTTTATATTGATATCTTGAGCCGTTCAAAACTTAAAGGGTGGCAAACTTTTGACACGCACTATATATTGTAGAAATAGAACATAGAAAAGATTTTAGCGAGCCAGAATATGTCCTTTATTCAAAAATACTTGTTTGTATGCCTGTATAATTTATTAGAACTTTATTCATGTACTTAAGTACTTAGTAATAAAACAATAAAATGTATTATTATTAAGTTAGAATTTTTAAATTACCTATTTAATAGGTAATTTAAAAATTCTAATTTGTCCAAAGTCTATAGACATGTAGTTTACAGTAGTAACTAACTACTAACCACTAAAGACACGACATGTCTGACAACGTACACTTTGCATACTAAGAGATTGTTTAAAAGTAACATACGTTCTGTAGTTTACGATAAACTAACCTAAAAATATAGGGCCTGCATCGCGCCTAGCATTTATGTTACATAGCTAACCAACTATATGACCGTCTTTACTACTACGATAATCGTAAATTTAGCATAATTTAGTTATACTACCAATGTAAATGCAAAAGCAGTATCTGCAAAAATCTTTATTTCAGTTGGATGGCATTTTTGTATTTTAGTGGTATTGGTTTTTATGATAACTTAATACGTAGAGCATTGTATTTGGAACATTTTTGGTTTTTTATTTGCGGTATCATTTTTTACTTAACCACCGGTATAGTCAGCAAAATACTTCTAGAGTAAAAGGAAAAAGAGGTACTTTTTATCCTAAAGATGGCTCAGTTAGGCATGATGGCCCAGTTGTGTGGACTGTTTTTCTAAAATTCTAACTTTAAATAAAAATTTAATATTTTGTAAAAATTCCCTTAATAAAACTATTAATATAATATTAAAAACAAGTCTACTTTAACTAGTTAACAATAGTTAATTTAAAACATGTATAGGAAAAACTCCTAATTTCGGATAGGTTCCTAATTTCGGATATCAGTGTATCTAAGATACTATCTGCAGAGGTAATCAGAAACCTACTTTTATGTGAAGCCAAAAGTCAAACTAAATCTGTCCTGTAATATGGTAACGGTAGAGCTTCTTACCGTTAAATGGCGGAACAAATCGTTTAAATTGCAAATGGCAAAATTATGGCTCATAGTATTCGCAAAAAATTGCTCAATGTTTCATTTCGAAATTAAATTACTTCTTATTTGCAGAACAAAATGTCAAGGAATAACAAGAAACTTAAACAACGGCATTCAGATCTACTCATGAAAAAAAAATTAAATATGTCCGAAATTAGGAACCCTTTTTCAAATGAACAAAAATGCGCTTGGTTTTTTTAACCGTGTTTTTTGGAAAAAATAAACTGTAATAAAATTGTTATCATAATAAATCATGGTTCGTTAAAATAATTTGGTTGTTGATATACCTCTATTTACCCAGCGATTTTCTCGTAAACCAAAAGAGATAATCAAGTTCTGAGAAAACCATTTTAAATAAGACAACTTAAACTATCTTTTAGAATATTTGATACTTTCAGCTCTTAAAATGTGAGCAGGGGGGTATTTTTTAAATAGAAAGGAGGATCGTGTGATACATCATTTTAAAGTTTATAAAATTCTTCATTTAACTGTATATCATTTAATTGTTTTAAACAGTTTTTTTTTTTATTAAAATAGGGTTCGAAATGCATATTTTTGTCAAAATTTCTCTAAAAAATCAAACAATTTTTTAAAAATTACTAATTTCATAATGAAAAAAAAACGTAAATTATACTTTTAAACTAATTTTAATTGACATAAAAAAAATTACAAAAAAAAACTTAAAAAATCGCATTTTTTAGCACAAAAAATTAAAAAATGTATCACACAAACCCCCATGCCCCCCTGTTCACATTTTAAGAGCTGAAATTATCAAAAATATGCTAAAAGATAGTTTAAGTTGTCTAAATTAAGTTGGTTTTTGCAGAACTTGATTATCTCTTTTAGTTTTCGAGAAAATCGCTGGGTAAATAGATTTGGGACACCCGATATAAAAAAAATAATACTGCCTGTTAAATACTGAATAAATTGTAAATGGTATCGGAAATTAGGCGACTTTCCTATAATAAAATTAATATATAATTATTTTTTTTTTATTTATTTATTTACGGGATACCCCCTTTTTTAAATATTACAAAAATGTTATCACATTAAATATGTTAAAATAAATTAATAATTAATAATAATTAAGTTAGAAATATATGAAATAATTATTAAATACATAAAAATCAGATTACATAATAGAATGTAGGAAAATAAAATAAAATACATATCTTCTAACGGGGAGTGACTGAAACTATTGAATGACTAGCTCAGTACGTTTTAACCTATATTTCAACTGACCCAATGATATTCCAGTTATATTAACCATCGGATTTAAATTTGAAATTAAATTAATTTAAATTAAAATTAACAAAAAAGATTTTGGTTATAATATTAAATAGCTTATACTTTTTTATACGGCATCCAACCAATTATTTAAAAAAAAAGTTGGCACCCTAGCAAAAAGACTAAAAAAGTCAAAATCCACTGTTATAAAATGAACAACTTTTGTTTTAAATATTTTTTGTTAATTTATATATAAAAAGTTGTACCTAGTTAGTATTACCTTTTTGCATAACCAAAATGTTAAAATATTTTTATTGACCGTTTGTTTTAGACTATTCTCAAGAGACTATCCTCAAGTAAATAATATAATTAGTTGTGTTTGAAAGTTAAAAAAGTCCCGAACATAAAACATAACGAGTTAGAGGCCTTCATTATCGTCTAACATTGCACAGTGTTTAACAGAAACAAATTGTACGAAAAAATTATTTATATATTTTTATCTGTAAAATTGATGACATTTTCGACTAAAACGATTTATGCCAATAAAAGACAATCTAAATTTTAAATCTTTAATATTTAAAATAAAAGAAAAAGATGTGTCTTATTATTTTAATACCCGATATATTGTCAAGAGTTGGCTAGGTAGCCATACAGGCTTTACCTAAATTTCATAAAACAATTTTATTATTTATAAATTAGTACCTTGTATTGCATACAGATTTTTTGCACACCAAGCATTCTTGTGTTATTGAACTTAAATAAACTAGGTTTGTTTGTAAAACATTTTTGTATAAATACGGAACGTAGAATTAGAATTGGAATTAGAATTTATTAGATTATCAGATTGAATAGCGTAGAGTCGATAGTTGGGTAGTCCCAAAGTGGGCAGTGCCCATTGGGCAAAGTAAATCTGACATCTCTGGAACCTAGAGTGGTAAGAACGTGTATTATAAATAAAACTTTAATTACCCCAACCCCAAACCCGTATCCAGCAAAATTGAGAGGAAGACCATCATTCGTAACAAGAAAGGACCCCATCATTCGTGACAATATTGTGACAAAACTAAACAAAAATATTATGTCATAACAAACAAAAAATTCCCGTTTACTACTAAACTGCAGCCATTTTAAATAAGTAATGACTGACTATTGCTATGTATATCAGATGTAAAAAAAATTATCTGCTAAATAAACACGCCTGGGTTATATCTCACTTAACTTACTTGTACAGTAAATAACTATTAACTTAAAGAAGGCAATAAATATAAATAATTATAACTAGTTTGTTGAATATATGGATCGCTTCATATTTAGTCGGTATTATGCGTTATGCAAGGTCTCAAGATTTTTTTTTATTATTTAAAGTATAAAAAGCATAATTTTTATATTTATGTAAATTATTGTAGCTGAACACATGGGTAAAATACCTCAATTGAGGTCCCCTTAATGACTGTAAAGAATAAACTAAACTAAAATAAAATAAGAGTAAAAATAAAATAGAAAATAATACAAAAAATATAGATATTCCTTTTTTATTTATTGTATACCGAGTGCCACAAAATAGTGGTACACCCCTATAACTTTTTTGTTTATTAACTTATCAAAATGAAATTTGGTGGATGTAAATAATTGAATAAACTGCATTTTTCGACATTGTAAAAAATATTCTGCCACTTCCGGTTTCACCGGAAATAACCTCAACTTTTGATTTTTAAATGAAACACCCTGTATATTTTTATATACTCTGGTTCAAAATTGAATTCTGAGTACAACCATGTATAATTTGTCAATCTTTGACAGAGCACGTCATTTTTTAATTAAATTTTAATAATATTTATTTTTTTTTAACATAAAAACTTAGTTTGTTTGTTTGTTTGTTTGTTTGTTTGTTTGTTTGTTTGTTTAACCTCGTACTATTCTACTTAATCAAGCATCCCCTAAGTCCAGGACTTGTGTGGGCTAGTAGTAGAGGGAACCACCGGCTTATACTGACTTTCGAACCAGTTTCTAGGGAATCTCCGTTTCACTTAGCGCCTTCGCCAAATTTCAATTATTAATTAACTGAAAAAGGCAAATCGGCGCCAGTGAGAATCGAACTCACGATAGTAGACTTGCTATACATACGCGCTAGCCACTACGCTATGCCTCCCAGTTACCTGAGACTTTCTAATAAAAAACAAAAAACGATCGTTGATAGCTATACCTACGTTACATACGTTTTATCGTTAATAAATTAATAATTTCTTATTGTATTTAATAAACGTATTATTTATTTAAAGTACCTAATTACTACTCATATCAACGATCGTTTGTTGTTTGTTATTAGAAATTCTAAGGTAAGGTTTATGTTAAAAAAAAAATAATTAAAATACAGAAAATGCTCCTTTTATAAATGCATTGTTTTTGTTTTATGTTATATATTTTTTTAAATTTAACTTAAAAAACATTAACAATTAGAAAAAAAACAATAACTGACTAAAAAAGTTGTTTTATTGTTGATTTTTGATTTTTTTTTTAATATTAATTTTTTTCCAATGAATTTTGATCGAAATACAATGATATGGGTATCAATCTTTTAAGAAAAAAATATGTGATTTAATGGTACTACGGTACCAGCACCTTCCCATTTAAAGAATTTGGGTTTTATTGAAAAAACTGATTTGTCTAGTTTAAAAGAGTTCCAAATTGGTTAATAATTGAATAAAACGTTGTTTCATATTTTTCCTAAGAAAACTACTAAGCCAAGAATAATTTTACATATTTTAAAGCTAACTAGATATAAAATTAAAATGTAATTAAAAAATGACATGTTCTGTTCAAAATTGACAAATTACACATGGTTGTACTTAGAATTCAATTTTTAATCAAAATATGTAAAAATATATAGGGTGTCCCATTTAAAAATGAAAAGTTGAGGTCATTTCCGGAGAAACCGGAAGTGACAAAATATTTTTTACAATGACAAAAAATGCAGTTCATTCAATTATTTACATCTTCCAAATTTCATTTTGATAAGTTAATAAACAAAAAAGTTATAGGGGTGTACCACTATTTTGTGGCACCCGGTATATAAATGTTTGTTTGCTTTTAACCTCATACTATTGTACTTAATTAAGCATCCCCTAAGTCCAGGACTTGTGTGGGCTGTAGTAGAGGGAACCACCGGCTTTAATTGACTTTCGAACCAATATATCTAGGGAGTACGCCTTCGCCAAATTTCAATTATTAATTAACTGAAAAAGGCAATCGGCGCCAGTGAGGTTTGAACTCACGATCATTAGATCAGTGTCAGGCTATATCGATGCCATTGACCACTGAGCTAAATCTCCCAATATATGCATTTATTCTAAAAAAAAGAAATAATAAATGACATTTTGGTAACCCAAATAAAAAAAAGGAAATACAGACAAATATATTTTTGAATAGGTATTGGTCTGGTTCAAAGAGGGCTAAAATTAAAAAAATTCCATTCACAACTTAATTTTTGGGTATATTTCTATGAAATCGTCTTTTGTAAAACACTGTGCACTGGCCAATTTACATAAAGGTAATTTTAAATCTTCTCCACAGTCTAGACGACCCCGAAAACTTGTAACTTTTAAATTCCAAAGGACAAATGGGATGAACTTTGAAACTTTGCTCTCTGGACTGATAATATCAAAAGTAAATATCGATCTTCTAAATTGTAATAATTTTCGTTTATACATATTTTTAAAGTTTTACGTAAACTTTATGTCTCTTATTTTTAAATTTATGACCAAGCTTACTTTAAAAGTAAAAAATAATTTTGAGGGGATATTTTTCATTGTTTAACACAAATATGTATTAGGAAAATAAAAAAATAATAATTTAGGTTAATAATGATATTTATTTATTTAATATAAAATTATATTTATTTTATTGTTCTATATGTATATTACAAATTTTAATTTTATGCTGTATTATAGCGCGCGGAGCAACCTACCATAATTTCTATATCATATAAAAGTAAAGCTTTTTTTACTAGTCTGTAGAATTAGAAACTTTTCCTCTGAGTGAAACATACTATTTTTTCCTCAAGCATCCTATATATATTTTTTTAAATATTAATTTTTGAATTTAATTTATTCAGTAATAAAGTATGTTTTTTATTAAAATATGCCAATAAAACCCTTTGGAAATAAATATAAACCTTCCTTAGCTCATTTAAATTTTTTTTCCTAGGCTAAATCGTACACTTTTCGCGATTTGGATGGTATCTTGTAGCATTTGCAATTTCGGAGAGATTTGTAGGTGTATAAACCATATATTCTTCTTAAATCATTTTTAATCAATTTCACACAAGGTTTTTGCACAGAATCTCAAGTCAACCACCTGTTTACATAATAAACAAACAAGTTTGAAGTATGGCTGTCATCAAAGTCAAAGAGTGCTGCCGCCAGTGGTGATTTTGCTAACTAACTTTTTTTACGGCCTACAACAATAAACTCATTTTTTTACTGTAAAAAAATAGATCACTTCTAGTGTGTTTATGCACCTATTATTCGAACTAAAAGGCAGAACATCAGTCAAAAACTCTAAAGACAGTTCGCATACCTAGTGCATATAGTCAGTTTGACAAATATGTTGAAAACCATTAGTAGTTTTCTTTTTCATCATAGACCGTCGTCAATAAACAATGCTTCCCAACGGTCAGTAATAAATGAGTTCACTGTCTTTATTGGTTGTTAAGGTAGGTAGGTAGATAATAAATGCTAGCACTTAATTAGGTAGTATAAAAAATAATATGTATACACTTCAGACGTACCTTATATATAATACAAGTCGGATGTAACTTATGGTATGTACCCGTTGGACGTGTATTTATTTCAAAATTCTGTATACAGTACGTAAGGGAACGTTCAAGTATTACGTAACGCTCCTAGGGGGGGGTTATTTTGGAGTATTACGCCCATGTTAATGGTATAGGAAAATAGCGTTACAGGGGGGGGTGGGGGTTCAAAATCATCAAAATTTGCGTTACTTAATACTTGAACGTTCCCTAAGTAGTTTGTGCTATAGCACATACGTAGATAAATAGATAATCCTAATATATTGTTATTATTAAATTTAACTTTTATTGTTGTTTTTTAATTTTTGTAATAATTATTTTTGGAAAAAAACTACCGCAAATCGCAATGACATGTTTGGACATAATAATGTCCCATTTGTAGTTGAATAAAAAAAAATCAAGAAGTTTAATTCAACTTAATTTGAAAAATGACATCGACTTAGTGCCTTTTACTAGTATGCCCACGACATCGGCTTACAAGTAAAGAGCACTAAGTCAATAAAATAATATAAAAAACAAGTATTTAAAGTTAAAACCCTTCTATTAATTAAATGTAATGTATAACTATAAAGTACAAAACAAGATGTTTACATAAATTTTCAAAAACTAGATTTTTAAAAGAAGGGTTTGGAATTTTAGATTGTTTAAAAAACGTTTCCAAAATTAATAATAATAATAATAAATTAATATTAATTATATGAAACTGCTTACTATGTCAGAACTAAGAAGTTTTCAGAGGACATGGCAAAGATATATCTCCTAAAGTCAATAATTATAATGATAAAACACTTCACGGTGCAATTCTAAGGGCTGTTTTCCGAACTTGCGGCAAACTTTAGTTTTTTTTATGTTCTTGTTATTTATGTAGTAAACAAGGATTTAAGAGCAAAATTAAAAAAACTATCGGTTAGTTTTTTTTTATTTAGATTTTTTTTTATAAAAATCTGCACCTATTCAATTATTTGTCTATATTTCAGATATTTCTTATTATAATAAATATATTATTATAAATAAAACAAAGATTGCTTAATTTTCTTTAAAAAAGTAAATACCATTTTTTTAAATCTTTTTCCGTTTTGTCGCAATACGCAATTAAAGTTTAAAGTAAAACAAAAAAGTTCACCTTTATATTTACTAAAAATAATGTGTTTTAAGGTAATTTGACATTTTACAGTAAAATAAGCCTACTTAGATCATTTTTAATCACTTTTTTTGTAAAAAATTAAGTAGTCTTTATTTTATTTTTAATAATATTTTTATTACATATAATTAGAAATAGCTGAGATATGGATAAATAACTAAATAGGTGCAGATTTAAAAAAAAAATTAAATTAAAAAAAAAACGATAGATTTTTTTTAATTTTGCTCTTAAATCGTTGGTTACTACATAAATAACAAGAATATAAAGAACAACTAAAATTTGTTCGGAAAACACTCCCTCAGAAATGCACCGTGACTTTGAACTTTTGAACGCTTCAAATTTAGTTTTGAAATATTATCTGATAATAAAAAAACAATGCAAATGAAAATTAAATTATTACCTACACGTTGAAAGTACACGTAAAAAGCACATTTTACAGGTTAAGTTCTGTTTTTCTGCTCTGTCTCTATTCCATCAACTTTAACATAGCAAAATTTGAATGCGTATGTCAGTACAATAAATAACGTGATATTGTATCATATAAATCATTTAAGCTATAATATTTTTATAAATTAACTCTTTTTTAGAAATAATAACATAACCTCAAATAAACAATAATTATTTTTCCTCTTACCTGAGTTTTTCTCTGGTTGCTCTTGTTTTTTAACAAAGCAAATATTTTGGCACCCGCACTACTTATTTTAACTTAATTTAAGCTTGTAAAATACAAAAAAAAAAACGAAAAACAACACTACAAAAATGCACATTTCGGCAAACAAACAAACACTAAATCGCTTAGTGCAGAAACATTTGAAATAATCTATAAGTAAAACGCACTAAGTGACTTAGTGCCTATTGCCAGATAAAATTTTAATCAAAATCAAATTGGTGCATTTTGTATTGTGGATAACTCTCTTGGCGGTCCACCTACAAGTTAGTTCGGTTTACCTGCACATAGATCATCAAAAATTAATTACAGTGCCATTTAAATCCCATTTTTGTAAAAAAGTGACTTAGTGCCTTTTACTTGTAAGCCGGCGATATGGTAGTTACGTCCCTATTTCGGTTACGTCCGAAAAGCCATATCCCTTGAGCAGCCAATAAGAATACGGGAAGTACACTTTGCTGCATACATGACGGACGTATACTTCGAATAAAATATACACGGTGTGCACACAGAAAAAGTTTGGGACAAAAAACTGGTTGAAATAAGTAACATACGAAGATGGGCCTTATTAAGATTAGCTCAAGTGCGAGACCTCGTTGCTATATCTCAAAGCGTTCCTAAGTTATTAAATAAAAACCGAATGTTTTAGCCACTTTCAAAGAGGCTTAGCTCCCTTACGACGCATTTTAAACATATTTTTTTAAGAACTTTTGTCATATTTTATGATGTAGAATCACCTCTTAAAATTTCTCACCATATTTCAAATAACACCTGTATACTGTTTAAAATAAAATACTGTTTTATGTAGCTTTTGGTTTTTGTTTTAATATATTATATTATAGTATATATACTATTTTAGCATTTTCGTATTTTATAATATCTAAAATATTTAATATTCAAGTTAAACGTTTGCTTAGCCTATTTTTTGAATGTTAATTTTGGAACTTGCTTCAATTTGAGACCCAATTACTTGCAAACTCAATTAGTGAAAATTGCCAATTCCGGTACAAGCTAATCTCAATTGCAATGGTTTCCTTATCTTCTACAATATATTTACTATTGTCATTGGTAATTTAGTAATTTGTAACCTGTTATCACATTTTTAAGTTCGCACTAGGGTGCTAGTTAAAAATTAACATTTACGAACTCGCGCGATGTGGGATCCATGGTCCCAATAAAGCCTCCATCAAATTTTATCCAAAACAATTCACGTTTAATGGGTGCCACTTGACCTTAAAGTGATAAAAATTAACTAAAAATTAGAATAAGGCCTAAAACTGAAATTAGGCCATATAGTCCAGTCAAATAACGAGAAATTCCTATGTTAAATTGCATAAATGTACACGGGATAATATTTTAAAGGGGAGTAGTTGATAGTAACATAAGACTCCTGTTAGTTTTTCACCGCGTGATTTGCATAAGGGGTGTCCGCTATCTTGAGTTTTAGGGGTGAGTGTGGCTATCTCGCTAAATATGCATCTTACGATAAAAATGCATTTAACCAATTTTGTTAAGGAGAAAATTTCCAACAATTTTTGTTTGGATCATTTTTTAATATATTAATAACAATCGAGTTATAAATATTCAAAAATGGCCATGTTGAGGTTGAAATTGAATTTTTTGATTTTTCAACCAAATTTTTCATAGGAGCTTACTTGTAGCTCTTGAAATTCTCTATAAATTTTATATATGCATTTCCATAAGTATTTTATTACGGTTACAGTAGGCGCTGAAAGGCGAGTTGCGCCCTCTGTAACCGAACCAAAGTACCTATGAAAATTTATAATATATGAAACTCGTAGATAATTTCAATAGCTACAAGTTTGCTCATAACCACTTTTATCGTCCGATTAATAATTTGGCTGAAAAAAATGGAAAAAACCAATTTCCCCTCCAACATGGCTATTTTTGAATTAACTCGATTACTACTAATATATTAAAAAAATTATCCCAGCAAAGGTTGTTGAAAATTTCCTCCTTAACAAAATTAGTTATATGCAATTTTATCGTAAGATGAATATTAAGCAACTCACTTCTAAAATTCAAGATAGCGGACACCCCTTACGCAAATCACCTGGTGAAAAACTAACAGGAATGTTTTGTTACCATCCACTACTACCCTTTAAAATATGAGCCCGTGTACATTTATTGCAATTTAGATATTTTATTTGACTGGACTAATAATATATCATATTAAGAACTTATTTGAATATATTTTTGATACTATATTTTTACTAAAAATAATATCCCATACATCTTAAATTAACCCCTTAAGGAGTCGATATTGGACGCATATCTATATGACTTGTTTTTCTTATTTTTAGAGGTTTGAATAAAACTTTTATCGATTTTATTTTTGTTTTTTTGATTTTCTGTTTTGTTTCAAAAAACAATTGAGAATCATTTATTTGTTCTTATAAATTATATAAATAAAAATAGAATATGATAGTACATCAACCAATATAAAAAAGTTTATGTTGACATGGGTCTTATATTATCTCTGAAGGAAGCTATAGCAACGACACTAGTTTTAGGTCTTAAATTAGCAGGACAAGAGTTTCTTGCCTAGCTTATTAAATATGCTATTTTAAAACCCTCGAGATTAAGACGCGCTCTGTTGCCAAGTTTCAATATAAACAAAAAATTGGAAATATTAACAAATGACGTAGTGAAGAAATCCGAGTGAGTCCGAACGAAAATCAAAGATTTTTTTTTGCTGGCACCCTAGTACGCACCTTAATATATGGTTTTAGGCACTTAACTATTTATAACTCATACATTACAGGCATATTTTATATGTACGAAACACGCAAACATAATTTAATTATTTTTAAATACACATAACATGTTACATTAGATGAATATCAGTAAAAAAATATCACAGGTAATACTATTATTATACTGACCGCTAACCTATTATTAGTATAGTATATACTATAGAATAAATTAATTTTATTTAAACACAGTTTATTTTTACTAGCTTAGTACTTACTAAAAATAAACTTACAGATTTAATCTTTTAGCAAAGAAGGATTAAAAAAGTGCAAAATGATGAAAAGATATTATAAAAACTATATACCAAGTTTTCTTAAATATTTGTTAATAGGGAAAAAAATGAAAAAAAAAATAAAAACTCGTTAGAAATTATTTGTTATTGAAAACCCGACAACAACGCATTATTCTTGCGTTAAATGTGACTATCATATTGAAAAAAAGTAATATTTTTGTTTATCTAAAAGCCAACATAATAATATTTAGGTAGAATGTATAATAAAATACTGTACAATATTATTTGTACAATATATTTATTTAAGTTAAATGTCTATGTGTAACTTTTTCATAACCTAGTTTTAAATCATGGAAATAAACTTATTTAACATGTTAAAAGCTACATTAAATTACTTTTCTGGGGCCACACTGCACTGTCCCATGGAACTGCCTGCTTTGGGTTATTGTTGAAGCTGCTGGTTTGCTTACAATGTTTTTATAGTATAAATATCTCAAAAATAACTCAATAATCATACTGAAACTTAAGTAACTATTCGCATAAGTCCAGCCTAATTACACATTGTTGTACAGCATGTTAAATCCGTAAAATACTAATAAAACACGACAAAATATTTTAAATTTATAGTCAAGAGCAGTGAACACAACCCAGCACCCTTTTCTTTGTAGTAGTCAATGTGCAAAGTTATTTTTATTTTAACGACATGGCACTTGACGTTTCGATGGGTGCTATGTTGCCCAATCTTACATTAACATACAGCCTGTTTCAGAACTCGCGTACAGAAATTTGAGGGTGTATTAAAAACCCACTGGAAAATATGAAAAAAATTTCAAAAAAAAATCCATCTTCAATACTAATTAAAATGGAAGCTATTTAATCTGACCAATCTTGCTGATGTTAAGTTACCTACAAATTAGTTTTTCCCTACTTATTAGTAACTATGGTTGCATTTTAATTGTTGACGCGTGCATTGTTTGAGACTTTCAACTTTAGAATCTTGGAAAACCGACAGAGGCTGTCAAATATTCTATTTTTATAGGGTCATTCCATCCGGCGGTGGTTTTTTCACATTAATAAATATTTATGTCACATTAATCACTATGTCAACCTACAGAATATGTACCTGCAATAATTAAATTAGCTTCCATAGCTACAAATTCAACTTTTAAAGGTAATTTAACATCAGCAACAGTATTGGTCCACTTAAAGCGTTCTTATTTTAGAATTGAACGAAGATGGATTTTTTTTTGACATTTTTTGCATATTTTCCAGAGGGTTTTTAATATACCCTCAAATTTCAGTTCGTAATTAAAATAATTAAACTATGTTCCGGGCTGTGAAAAGGGCTGAAACTCTGGCTAAGTAATTATTTTTTATGTATTTATAAGTATGTAAAATCTTATCGTTGCAGGCGATTCAGCCCAAAATACGATACCCTACTTTGCCTTTTTAATTTTATAAAGTATACTAACTTATGATATATTAAAATTTTACGTTTTATATCGTGGGTTTACAAGCAAAAGGCACTAAGCGAATTTAGGTGAATCGAATTACTTGAAAATTGCTTTAAAATAGATTTTCAACCTTGTTCGGGGTTTGCAAGTGGCCTTCTCATATGTATACGAAACTTATATTTTAGTGTAGAACCACCATGCAGCAATTTTAATTGGTGCATTTTTATTTCCTATTGTTGATGCTCAGAACGTTAAATTGCCTGTTTAATTGGAATTTTTTCGAAAACGGTTGGCCCTACGGTGTTACATAAAAAGTATCTTTTTCTTTGAATAAATCGTATTTTATTGATAAAATGTCAAAAAATTTACAAATAAAAAAAGTTTGGGCATCCCCCCCCCATTTTGTACGTCCTTGTTTAAAATTACCGAATCAAAATACATCAACTAATAGCCTTTAGCAATGGCAAGGCATATGCAAAAATTCGTTACTGTAGTTCATAGGGTTCCAGAGTTATTAAATAAAAACTACTTTTCAGATGTACCATATTTTTTAACGTAGAATCACCACTTGAAATTTTGTAACTTATTTCTGAATCACCCTGTATTTTAAGAAAAAGCTTGAATTTAGTTAGTGGAGATTACATAGCATAATTTATGATATTGGCGACCTAAATATTAATATAATTAATTACACCACTGGAAAATTAGTTAAACATATATCTGGAATGACATATCGACGTATATGATAATATAATAAAGGGTGATTCTACGTACAGCCATTGGCGACTTTAAGCATTAACGGATGGTGTATTAACGCAATTTAACAGGTAGAAAAATTATATAATTACATAATTATTTAAAGAACATAATTATATAATTATATAATTACCCATGAACTTTATATAGTTGTCCTTCCATCTCGACAAGCTGCTGACGTCACACTATTAGTGCGTTGTGACATCATCATCTTAAAGTTAAATTTCTAAAAAATAAATTTATTAGTATTTTTATTTCAGCGCCCAAGAGTCCAACCAACCTTATTTTAAACTAAATACTAAAGAAAATCTTTGTTTAACTTTAAGCATTAAGTAATAATCAAATAAAGCCTTATCACAAATTTTATAATTTTCTCTTGGTATTGTAATATTACAGGTCCACATAATCAAGTTTAGGGGCATTTAAAAGAATTTTAGCCTGCCGTAATATTTGAGTGACCCCTTAATCAAGTTATTTGATCATCTTCTAAAAAATTTGGTTGGTATTAGAACCAAATTAAGCCAGTTTTATGTGAAATTGTGTTAAAACGATTAGATTTATCTTAATTATCCGGCTTACCCGGCATTATCCGAGCGTCAAATTTAAACAGGACCACCTCATGAATGTCCTCTTTAAGTTGCAAAAGGTTTCATTAAATTCCCTTTATCCGTTCCAAAGTTATGCGGAACAAACATAAAAAAAATTAAAAAAACAGTCACACGTCGAATTGATAACCTCCTCCTTTTTTGGAAGTCGGTTAAAAAGTACCTCAAAAGTTTGTATATTAGCAAGCAAGCAAGCACGTACTCAAATCAAAAGCTTTGCTTTATTGAAGTTGAATCCTACTTATACCAATAGGTTAAAATTTGAATCACGTAAAAGTGCTGGATTTAAATAATAAAATGTTTTGTAACTATTGAGTTTTAAAGAAACTTGAATAAAAGATGGCAAGTGGTTATTTATGACTATTTTTTTAACTGTCATAACCATAAGGACGGGATATTTTCGCATCAAATCCACAGAAAATCGAATACACTTCTGTTCTAGCTTTTTGAAATCATAACAAATTAATAATGTAATATGTATTATAACAAAATATTAACTAACAGAAAAAATTAAGGTTAATTAATTAATTAATTAACTAATTGAATAATTTGGCGGCTTTTGATCCGGAACTCCTTAATTATCATAAATTCTTCTTATTATTTTTATTTTATTTATGTGTGTTATACATAATACAGTTGTGAAGTAAGAGTTAAAAGCGAATACATTCTAAGTTTAAAAACTTATTGTAAACGTTGACCATTTGTTTTGAAAAGGTATATATATACTGGAAATTCAATAAAACCTGCAGTGACTCAGTTGTGAATATGTGGTAAAAGGCGAAGATCATACCAGTTCGGGTGCGACTCGCGTAATTTCGTCGAAGCTTCGCAAAGGCGGACCCCTTATACGAAAGCAGCAGAGGTATGAGCCCCTGCAGGTTTTATTGAGTTTCCAGTATAAATTATTTTTAAATTAAAATGCAAATCCTTTTATACACGTTATATTTTTGTAATGTGTGTTATTACGGATATATACCAAAATAAATCATAAATATAACTAAATAAGATTAAATCTTTTTAAAGTCCTTTTCCATTAACACACATATAAATATGGCTTAACACAAGCTTTATTATCTAAGCTTTACAACCTATTATTTTAAAGCAATTTGCTTGTAATGTAGCTACTGTTACGAAGAGGATCCAGTAAATGACACTACAAGAGAATAATATTTATGCATATTATACATTGCAATTTTTAAAAACATTTATTAATAATTAAAAAAAATTAACTTTACAAAAATTAATTATACCTACTTAATATATAATATTTTACATAAAATATTATTGATTTTTTTTTTATATTATGAGGAAAAAACCTAAAAGGATAGTCATCAATGTGCAAAGAGACACAAGTATTAAATCTCGAAAATAAAATTTGATGCAGGCCTGCGTTATTATTATAATAATCACAGCCAAAGTTAGAAACAAACATGGATCCAGGCACAGTGCCTGTAACTGTTCTCTTGTTACGGCGATTTGCTTGGTATACCGGGTGTCCCAACTCTATTTACTCAACGATTTTTTTCTTAAATAAGACAACTTAAACTATCTTTAAGCATATATTTTATACTTTCAGTTCTTAAAATGTGGGCAGGGGGTCATAGGGGGACTTTTTTTTAATGTAAAGGAGAGTCGTGTGATACATCATTTTAAAGCTTATTAAATTCTCCATTTAACTATATATTTTTTTTATTTTTTTGGTTTAAAATAGGGTTGAAAATGGGTATTTTTGTCAAAATTACTCTAAAAAAATCAAACAGTTTTTTAAAAGTTACTAATTTCATGATGAAAAAACTTAAATTAAAGTTTTAAACTAATTTTAATTGACAAATAAAAATTTACAAAAAAAAAACTTAAAAAATCGCATTTTTTAGTACAAAAAAAATGAAGAATCAAAACCTTAAAAAATTGTTAAAAAAATAAAAAAATATACGGTCCAATAGAGAATTTTATTTGCTTTAAAATGATGTATCACACGACCCCCTTTCCATTAAAAAACTCCCCATGCCCCCCTGCTCACATTTTAAGAGCTGAAAGTGTCAAATATATGCTAAAAGATAGTTTAAGTTGTCTAGTTTAAGATGGTTTTAGCAGAACTTGATTAATTTTAGTTTTTGAGAAAATCGCTGGGTAAGTAGAGTTGGGACACCCGGTATATGTATCATATATTATACGAAATACAGTCCTTATGTAAATTACAATCGCAGAGTGCATCTATTGTTAAACAAGGTAATAACAACGTTATAATGTAAATTACCAAAGCTTTGAACTGAATAGTATCTACATTTAAATTAGCCGTGCCAAAGTGACCTAATATATTAGGTCAATATTATTTGTCCTTTGAGGTAATTAGTTTTCCGTTGATTTAGGATGCAATCCCAAAAACCGTTGTTTAAATTTATGCAGAGAAGACTATGCATTTGACTATAAATAAGTTAATGCAACAATACAAAGGTATTTTGGATTTTGTTTTGATTTTTTTGGATAAAACAAAAATCCAGGTACTTTAATACTACAATTAGGCCGTAAACTTCTTTTTTTTAACCGACTTCCAAAAAAGTAGGAGGTTATCAATTCGATGTGTGACTTTGTTTTTTTATGTTTGTTCCCGCATAACTTTAAAACGCATGAACGGAATTAATTGAAACCTTTTGCAACTTAAAGAGGACATTCATGAGGTGGTGTCGTTTTAATTTGACGCTCGGATAATGCCGGGTAAGCCGGATAATTAAGATAAATCTATTCCTTTTAACACAATTTCACTTAAAACCGGCTTAATGTGGTTCTAATACCAACCAAATTTTTAGAAAATGATCGGATAACTCGGATAAGCCGGATAACTTGATTAAGGGGTCACTCACTCGCTAAACTTGATTTTGTGGACCTGTAATATTAAAATACCAAGAAAAAATTATAAAATTTTTGATTATACCATAAGGCGTTATTTGATTATTACTTGAAGACATTTAATGTGATTTTTTTTTGTTTTGCATGCGTTTCCAAAACTATTTTACACAAATTTGTTTGTAATAACAATTTTTTTAAAATGAATGAATTTTTTATATAAAATTATAATTTATTTTTAACTAAACATTTAGAGTGTTTTAACCTAAAACAAAATAAAAAAAAATAATTAAAAAAAAAAATTAACCGATAGATTGGTTTTTGATTTTAAATTAACAAGGAGACCCTAAATAATAAACAGATTTTGATGAAAAAGGGGCCTTGCATTTTTTTCTTGCTAAATTTGTTTAAAAAAAGGCGTGTTTTATAATGCCCCCATAATTAATAGTATAATAAAGTACTAGTTTCATAACACCCGTTTTTAGCGCACGAGTAAAAGGTTAGAAAACAAGCCACTTGCGGCGAGTTTTCTAAAGTAATAGTGCGCTAAAAACGTGTTATGAAACGAGTGCTATTTTTTCTATTTTTCTCTAAAATTAAAAAAAGAACTTATATTTAAATTGATGACCGATTTAGAGCATTTTTTTTTTGGTTGGCATTACAATTTTCGTTTGGACTTTTTAGCGCACGAGTAAAAGTTTAGAAAACGAGCCACTTGCGGCGAGTTTTCTAAAGTACTAGTGCGCTAAAAACGTGTTATGAAACGAGCGCTATTTTTTCTATTTTTCTCTAAAATTAAAAAAAGAACTTATATTTAAATTGATGACCGATTTAGAGCATTTTTTTTGGGTTGGGATTACAATTTTCGGTATGTGTGAAATTCATAGAACAAACGATATTTTGATATCTTTTATAGTCAGCTCTTTTTCACTGCAAGTAACCAAGCCACAATTTTAACGCGGTAATAATTAACTTGATACACAATTTCGTAGAAAACTAAACTTAAAAGTGGTGCTGACATTTACACCGAAAACGCCAAACGATTGTTTTTTTTCCTGCATTGCCAACCCAAAAGAAAAAAAAGTACAAACCTCTTATAGGCCTATAAGAACAGGCAAAATGCGTGTGATTATGAACTTATAAGACTCGCAAAATAGAAAAAATAGTTTAAATATACATAAATTTATTTTGTTGTTGTTGTTTAATCATTTAACGTCGTTTTTCGCTGCTATGGCCTAATTGACGGGACCGTCATCTTTACGTGTCTTCCGAAGCACGGTCCTCAACAGAACTCGCATCCACCCTGAAATGTGTTTACAGTTTCACCTGCAATCCACATTACAGTTAGTCATCGTAGTTCCATCTACCGACTATTTACACCACTATATCCACAATCTCAGTGTTCGCAGCCGGACGCACTACCAACTGCGCCACCGAGATCGGCATATAAATTTATTTTATTTTCATGAATATTTATCCTTAATTTATACAAATTAACTGTGGATCAACAAAGGCATTTTACATTTTCAGAATTAAATGATTGTCACAACCATTTTCAGTTTTGATAATATGCTAAAATATAGTTTCGCTGAAATATTTGTGGTATTGTTTTATTTTAATCAAAAACTTTATTATAATATTTTGACCGAATTTCGGTAGTAAAAGGCCGTATCAAGTTTAACTGGCATTTCATTATTATTGTGGTAAGCGGGTGGGGGTTAAAGCTTTGTTTTTAAACCAGTTGATATTTTCTCAAAAGCAAAGCTATTTAATTTTACTTTAATTACTAACCACGGCTAGAAAAAGCCAAATGAATGTATTGTTTTACAATGCTTTGTTTTTTAAAACACATTTTTAAAATACAAATAGTATTTGTATGGGAGGATTGGCGTAGTGGACTACCGCGTCGTACTTGACGAGTTTACTACCCAAATAGCGTGAGTTCAATTCTCACCGGCGCCGATTTGCCTTTTTCAGTTAATTAATAATTGAAATTTGGCGAAGGCGTAAGTGAAGCGGACACTCCCTATAAATTGGTTCTAAAGTAAATTAAAGCCGGTGGTTCCCTCTACTACTAGCCCACACAAGTCCAGGACTTAGGGGATGCTTAATTAAGTAGAATAGTACGAGGTTAAAAAAAATGTAAAAAAGACAAATTAAATTAATATGATACAGGGTGTTCCAGAACTCGCGTACCGAAATTTAAGAGGTGATTCTACATCCAAAAATATGAAAAAAAGTTTCTATAAAGGTTGGTCCGGAAATGAGCCCTAAGGGAGCTACGGCCCTTCGAAGATGACGTATTGAATGGGGAACAAAAAAAAGCACCAATAAAATTTTAATGCTGCAGGGTGATTCTTCATTTAAAACTGAGCAAAAAAGTATTATACACCAAAACACCTAAATTTAATATTAAAGGAGTAATAGCCTTTTAAAAAGTAACGTTTTTGGTGGCACAAAATGTTACTTCCTCTTAATTGCATTTTTTTTTGATAACGGTTGCTTCTACAGTGTTACACTATATGATATTTTATATGTATTTTTACTCTAGAAATCTATATTTTTTACAACAAATCCAAAAAACATACACATAGAAAAGTTTGGGGCAAAAATGTTTTAAGCCTCATATATTTTGTCCGTCTGGGCACGCCTCTGGATAAATTAAAAAAATAAATTAACATAAACTTATTGCCCTTATTAATACTAGTATACATGCAAAAGCTCGCCGCTCTAGCTTAAACGGTACCCGAGTTATTAATTAAAAACCTTATTTTTATTACAATTTTAAAGGGCTAAGAGCCCTAGATCCCTTAGGGCTCATTTCCGGACCAACCTTTATAGGAACTTTTTTTATATTTTTGGATCTAGAATCACCTCTTAAATTTTGGCATGCCAGTTATGGATCACCCTGTATTTATTATAAATAGGCTTTCTATTTACGTTT